>ML795443.1:704435-733021 GCA_009831015.1 Picea engelmannii
TTCCTCTACAGTTAGCACACCTATGGTGGTTGGTTGCAAGCTGAGTAAAGATGATATCTCACCTGATGTTGATCAAAGGACATATCGCTCTATGATAGGCAGTCTTTTGTACATCACAACATCCCGTCCTGATATAATGCAAGCTGTTGGAATGGTAGGTCATTTTCAGTCTGCTACTAAACAAAGTCATTTGGTAGTTGTCAAAAGGATATTTAAATACTTGAAGGGAACAATGACTTATGGTCTGTGGTATCCGAGAAATCATAATTTCCAGTTAACTGCTTATTCAGATGCAGACTGGGCAAACTGTGTTGATGAGAGAAAAAGCACCAGTGGAGGAGCATTCTTTCTAGGTGACTCATTAGTTGTATGGCTTAGTAAAAAGCAAGGATCCATTTCATTATCCACTACAGAGGCAGAATACATTGATGTTGCTACTTGCTGCACACAAATTTTATGGATGATACAAACTCTTGCAGATCTGAAGGTAACTTACACTGATCCTATTCCAATTCATTGTGATAACACCAGTGCCATTAGTGTCTCCAAGAATCCTGTTATTCATTCCAAGACTAAGCATATTCCAATAAAGTACCATTTTCTCAGAGAACAAGTTACAAATAGAATTGTTCAGCTGAATTATATTCCTTCCAAAGAACAGATGGCTGATATCTTTACTAAACCATTAGCAGCGACCCCTTTTGGATATCTTCATCAAAAAATGGGGGTTATAATTTCTTGTGTCTAATCTGTTCACCTGGTCAAGGGGAGTACTTATTGAATATCTGGTGTATTTCCAAGATTCTTATAGTCGACAGGGGGAGTATGTTTTGCAACAGATCAGGGGAAGAATGTTTCTTCTTTGACATTGATGTCAAAGGGGGAGAAAATAGTTCGGGAGGAGAGTCGAGTCCAAATGCATGTGGGTACTTGTGTTGCCATCAATGCCAAAGGGGGAGATTGTTGGCAAATATTTAACAGACATCGAATGGAAAATATTTGATAGACAGCGAATGCTTTTCATTGATGGCAAGTACAACAATGAAGATGGCATGAGTACAAGAAATTTGTAACAGAAAGGAAAAAAAAAGATAAGTTCAAGAAGATAGAATGATCGAAGGAAACACAACATTGATCGAATGATCAAAGGCCCGTAAAGTTTGAGAAGCATTTCTTATCGTTGGATCCCATTCAAAATTCCTGAAAGAATGAGGGCCATCAGATATGAATGTAGACAAGAAGAGCGTTGAAGAGGAGGATAGATCTCGGACGATTATATCCAAGTGCAGGACCCGACCATCATTGGATCAAGGAGAACCTGCACGCTTTTTAAAGTACAAGGAGAAGTGAGCGTACAAAATTCTGAAAGAAGGAGGACCATCCATTTACGGGTAGGACACGTAGGGATACATCGTCATTTCGCTGACTGGAGAGTCAAAGGAACAGGGTTCCCTAAACTCTTGAAATCGTGATTTAATCTGAGCCATCAGATCAACGTTGAATCTGGACCATTGATTCCAGTCCATGTCGAAGTTTCGCGGATCGAGAGTTGGAGATGTCAAGTAATATCAATCAAAAGAATCTCAAAATCACGATATGTGGAATCACGACGTAATTTGAGCCGTCAAATCAAGGTTTGATCTAGACCGTTGATCTAATTCCATATCGGAGTTTCGTGAATCGCGACATGGAGAGGCAAAGAAAACAATGCAACAAGAATGTCGAAATCGCGATATGCGAAATCGCGATTCAACCACAGTCGTTGAATCAGGATCAGATCTGGACCGTTGATCTAACTCCATATCAGAGTTTTGCGAATTGTGACATGGAGAGGAAAAGAATATAATGCAACAAGAATGTCGAAATCGCGATATGCGAAATCGCGACTCAATCACAGCCATTGAATCAAGATCAGATCTGGACCATTGATCTAACTCTATATCGGAGTTTCGCGAATCGCGACATGGAGAGGCAAAGAAAACAATGCAACAAGAATGTCGAAATCACGATTCAATTGCCGCTGTTGAATCAAGATCGGATCTAGACCATCGAATCATAGGACATGTGGAAAGTGATTGAAATTTCACTGACTTGGGGTCAATGGATCATAGTGTTGAAATTCACGAAATCAAAAATCACAAAAGCGCTTTATTCATAAGCGCATGGTCATAGCCATTGATCCCATCGATGAAATATGGAGGTAGAAGCTAGAGGTGCTAAGGTTGGCCACATAAATGCCAAAATGAATGAAATATCTCATGAAGCCAATACAACTGTTCAGGTGAATTTGAACAAAGATCGGAGGGTTACTATTCTCTCTCACAGTTAACTCCTCAGTTACGAATCTGTTAGCGAAACGGACTCATGATTGCCAATCAGTTGGTGTTTCAGTTGCTTGGAAAGTTTTGCCTAAGGAAATGCGAAGTGGAACTGCCATGGATGTGTGTATAAAAGAAAATGAGACAGACTGTGTGATAAAAAAAAAGGGGGTTCTGTATGAAAAATGAATGAAACTATAAGAAAGGAAAAATGATAGAATGTGTAGTGTGAGATTGAGAATATGCACAGTGTGAGATGAAACTCAGAGAAGAGTAACAAATGATGAAGAAAACTTGAAGCAGAGTAGAATAACATAACAAGTTGAAGCAGAGAAGAAGGACAGAACAAGTTGATGCAGAGAAAACCTACTGAATAGACAGAGGAAGAGAAGAATTGCAAAACAATTAGAAGAAGGCCAGATTTACAGAACAAAGAAAGATTGGTAAGAAGTTATTTATCTGTGTAGTTGACTTTTTATTTATTCATTCATATTCTAGGGAGGTTGGGAGGTGCTCGGGAGGACTGTTTTCCTCAGAGGTTCAAGTGAGAACTTGAAAACAGGAAGTTGTAGCTTCCATCTGGTTGCAGCCAGAGAAATGAGGGTGGTGCAAGGGAGAACAAGTGTTCTCTGTTATACAGGTTGGAGCCTGTGTAACTGGAAGTTGGTGCTTCCATCCAGTTGGTGCTGGAACATTAAGGGAGTTGGTGCTTCCTTCTAGTGGGTGCTAGAGAAACCAGAGAGTTGGTGCTCTCAAACAAGTTGCAGCTTGTAAAACAGAGGTAGCAGCCTCACATTGAGTTGGTGCTCAATTATAGATGATGTACAGAACTTAAAAGACTGCCTATCATTTCAAAGAAGAAGAGGTTTTCTCCCTTTATGGGTTTCCTCGTGAAAATCTATCTCTGTGTATACCTTATGTGTGACTGATGCTCTTTACTTTTACCATCCATATGTTGTATATTGTTGATGATCACTTGAAGAAACATTAATAATGTTTTAATAGAATTAAAATTGTTTAAGCTCAATTACAACTGATTCACCCCCCCCACCCTCTTAGTTGTCTTAGTAATTTCAAAAAATACAACTTAGAGATTCCATTGAGGTCCAATTGAAAGACGAGAGAATTGTTTTATGTGACATGAGCTTTGAGCCAAAAAAAAACTTTGCTAGCCAACAAAAACTCAAACGGGAAAAAAAAAAAAAACAAGTATCTTCTGATTGGTGTTCTCCCTATAGTCAATGCTTTGGTTGGTCGAAAGGCATGGATGTAGATTTGTTTGTTGATCTTCTTTGTTTTCTTTCTGGGAGTTGGAAGGGATTTTTAGATCACTTGCAAAATGCTCCTTCGTTGAAGTATATAGTTTCTTCCAACAACACAGATTTGGCAAGTGTATCAAATTCTGCAGAGCACACAAGAATTTGTCTTCCATTAGAGGAATCGCACTTACCATGGCTTGAAAAATGGTCTGTAATACTAAAAAATGACATGAAATATTACTCCATTCGCGAATATACTCAGAAGGAAATTATATATTTGGATCATCGCGAGTAAGAGAAACTGTATCGGTGGTTAAAACGACATACTAAAATTATAGAAGTTTCTATTTCAAAGTTTGTTGAGCTACTTCTGAGTGTGGTAATAGACTTGACAGAAAGCCATATTCTTTATCAAAGTTTGTTCACTGTCCTCTAGATGTAGTTACAAACTCCACATACAATCAATTGTCTATCGCTACTGCACATTTTTTATTTTACTACTCCTATGCATATGATTGCATCTGGGTCGATGGGATTGCCACTATTTACATGAATATTCCCCTCCTACTTGAAGGTGGGTATATAAATAGGGAACAACGCTCTCAAAACTTTATAATCCCTGCATCGACATGTAACTGGAAAAATTTAATGGGAAGGAATTCTGGATTATGGACTTTGCGACACTTTCTGAGGATTACTTTATACTACCAGCTTCTGTAAGAATTTTCGCGTGTTCAGGTAATGATTTGGTTTCTGAAAATCACCTTTTACTACCACCTTCATGTAAGCATTTTATTTCATTTTTTAGAAGAGACATCAATGTAGTGGTGTGTTTCCAGATTTGTTTCCACTAAATTTCAATCTTCCTATTGTTTCCATTTCTTTGGATAAGTAAAATGCATTTGTTCTGTTTCAGTTGATGCGATATTTGAAAAAACAAAATTGTTCAAACCATACAATTTTTTATTTTTTAAAATATAGAACAATGTATTTTTTGAACATATGGATGTTCGAAAAGTTTTAGGTGTTGTTTGGGATTCACGTCCTTCAAGGATGTTAATTAATCAAAAAAATAATATTTCTTGTGCCAATGCAATTGAGTCGTCGTCCACTATGGAAATTGCATTAACACTGCATTTTTAGATAATACCTAATGTCAAGGTCATTATCGCACAGGACACCCAACTTCCAAAGATTTATGGACTCAAAGAAACATTGTAGATTTCGTGATAAAGAAACTCTAAAGTCCATGTTCTTTGCAGGTCTAACAATCCCGAAGTTTAAGTTCTTTAACAATGATAGCCCTGCTTGTTCACTGCATTGTCGCACTGTAGTCAATAGAACTGTTCCCATTTCCACCACCAATGTCAATGTCTGAAGCCGAAGCTATTTGGAGCCTAGGGTCACCACCTATGTGGATGCCTGAAGGTGAAACTACCTAGAACCCGTGATCACAAATTCTTACACTTGACATTAGTATTAGTAGTGATCGAAAGTTGATTGTATGTCGAGTCTGTTACTGCATCTAGAGGTTGCTCACCACTCTTTGACATAGAAACTAGCAATTTTGTTACAACTTTGGCATAAAATGTTCTGTAATTTTAGAATGTTGATTCAAATGCGCATACAATTTCTCACGTTCGTTGGTATCCAATTTTATAATTTCTTTCTGAGTGTATTCAGGCATGGAGTAATATTTGGCGTCACTTCCGAACATTCCAGACCTTTTTGCGGGCCACCATGTCTGCCACCCCTATGACAAAAGATATATTCTGATGTGATCTGTAGCATTTTATACACTTTCCAGATCTATGTTGTTGGAAGAAGCTATGTACTTCAACAGAGAAACATTTTGCAGCTGGCTTGGACGTCCCTTCCAATTTACCATAATAAAACAAAGAAGTTGAACATACAAATCTTCAAGAAGGATTTTCAGCCAAATAGATGATCGAATACAGGGAGAATAACAGTGACAACATACATGGATTTTGTTTTTCTCATCATTTGTTTCCTAACAGGATTTGTTTCCCCTAAAGATGACGTCACATAAAACAACTCCCTCGACTTTGAATTGGGCCTAAATCTCATTTTTGAGTTGTCTTGGATGTCAATGATCAAGAAAATTACAAGGAAGGCACCTTAAACCCCAAATTTTTTACGACAGAGGGAAATTAACACTTAACAAAGTATGGAATGTTGAATAACCAACCAATGCAGGTAGGCCATATCTAGAAGAGACAAGCTATTCAAAAAGTTGGGATAGATCTAGTTGTCAGCACCAATGAAGTCCAAGGCCCAAAATTGATATTCAACTCGTTGTTTTTTACGAATCAAGCATTTTATTGTCAAGAAGACTGTCCACAAGCTTCATTATTGTACATATTTTTTTTTGGTCGGTGGCAGGCCAAATCGCAGACATTGTGGCAAATAATCTCAATTGTATTTTGTAACCCATCTTATTTGAATATAGAATATTTGCGGTTTTTTTTATGGTGTTTTCCAATCTCTGGTATTTCTTTTCATTTTATTTTGTACCTTTTTTTGTGTGTCATTAAACATGGACGAAAAGCTTTTCTTTCTGTTACCCAACACTTCGATTTAAATAAAGTCTACTCTGTTCGTTCCTTACATTTTACATTGAAGAATAATTTGTCATAGGGCATATTTATGTGGTTCCCACCCTATACTTAAAGAAATAAATGGGAGGACCCCTCCGAATTTCATTCTTCGAGTCCCGTAAATAGAATTAATTAATGACTATTACAACAAGGCAACTCAAGTGTTGATGTCATGTTCTTGTTCAATATCTTACATATATTGTAGCTTCTTATATTTGATAATATCAGTGCATATACAATTTTTTTTACATCATATATATATATATATATATATATATATATATATATATATATTCTTTTTTTCTTTCTTTCTATTGGTTATTGTTTTCAACAAAATTTGCAAACCGAACAACATCCTACAAATTGGAAGATGATTTACATTTGAACCAAAAATAATCTATTAATATACTAATATGAATGTTATTGGAATAAATATAAAAAAATTCTCTTGGCCAAAACTTAGCTAATTATCTGGTCACCGGGTCCCAGGTTTGCAGTATCCAACACCTATGTCCTTAGTTCCGTCATATACACATTGTTGCCAAAGAACTTCCATGATCTAAAATTTATGGTTTTACTAGTGAGAACTCACGAGGGGTTCGAAAAGATTGACATTAATAAAGGAACAATAGATTTTCTTCTGTGAGATACTTAGCCCTTTTCCCCTTTTCTTCTTCCCATCTATTATCGCTTTCTGGTTATATACTTAGTCACCCTTCTATGATCACAGGTTCCAGGGTTGGCGGGATGACATATCTTCATCTCCATCTATATCCTCACATGACGAATCCAACCAACCGTTGTTCCTTTCCATAGTTAGCCAATTTTATGGCCACGATTGTCGGGTTGGTGCTTTCGAACTCTACTGCTTCTTGTTCTATTATATACATCTTGCACTCAAAACTTGCGTGATTTCAACGAAATTTGTGAACCGAACAACATCCTTCAAATTGGGAGATGATTTACATTTGAAACAAAAATAATCTATTAATATATATTAATATGAATACTATTGGAATAAATATAAAAACTTTCTCTTGTCCAATACTTATCCAATTATCTGGCCACCAGGTCCCAAGTTTTCAATATCCAACACTTGTGTCCCCTAGTCCGTCATATACATCTTGCAGCCAAAGAACTTCCATGATTAGCAATTTATGTTTTTACTAGTGAGAACTCACCATGGGTTCAAAAATATTGGCATTAATAAATGAACAATAGATTTTCTACTATGAGATACTCATCCCTTTTCCTCTTTTCTTCTTCCCATCCATTATCACTTTATGGTTATATAATTAGTCTCCTTTCTATGATCACGGGTTCCAGGGTTGGTGGGATGACATATATTCATCTCCATCTATATCCTCACATGACTAATCCGATCGACCATTGTTGCTTTCCATACTTAGCCAATTTTATGGACACGGTTGTTGGGTTGGTGCTTACGAACTCGGTTGCTTTTTGTTTTGTGATATACATCTTGCACTCAAAACTTCCATGATCTATAATTCCACTGTGGACTCCTCAAAATCGCAAGCTTCACTCTACAAGGGTTCACAAATGTCTCAAAGTATCTGTCACTGCCTTCCATCCCCACTAACTTCTTGTCCTTTGTAATATACATTAACTATGCTCTTACTAGTGACAACTAAACGCACTGGTACGAAAGAATTGGCACCCAGACCTCCACCATATACAAATTGACTACCAGACTCTGACATCGTCCCCTCTTCCGTGTTACACATTATGCATTCAAATTTTTCGAGCAATACAATTTGACCATCGGGGCCTCATGTCTTTTGGGGAGACCTTGTCACCCTATTTTGGATCCTCGCATTGGCAAGTTCATGAAATATCCAATTCCTAGTCACCATTTCCTGTTCCACCCATCCTCATACTTCTTTCCAAATATGAAACACTGTAACACCCCAGGTTTTGAACCCCCATTTTAAATAATGTATTGTTACAATGCTGAGAGGCCATAGTGCCAAAGCAATTATTAAAAGGCCAGTGTGCCCAAGACATGCAATGTTTTTTATCATTATTATTAATAAATACCTGGTTGGCTGCTAGAAGGACAAGGACTAGAGTTATAGGGGGCTATGATTCCACAATTGAGGGGGCTTGAGGGGATAAGTGTTTATTCCTATTTTAATTACACCTTTTTATATAAGGGAGGGGACCATTTACGTTGTCTTCTTGGGGAAGTCAAAGAGGTCCTTTATTTCCCCACAAAAATACTTATACCCATACCTGGTCGGATTGTGGGGTTAGTCGAGGGTCGATGGTTGTTGGTCGTTGGTCGTGGGACTGAACCAATGGCTTGTTCATTGATTTCCTGTACGTTCCTTAATTTCCCTCATGCACTTCCATGCACTCACTTAACCATCCATTGATCCATCCTCACCCATGTCTTGGCTTGGGGGAAGGGAACCAAACTGTTGAATAATTAGCCATAGGATAGTTGGCTATAATGGTCACTAGTGCAATCTCGTTGTGACCTCGGGCCTACATGTATGAGATGCATTGGCTTGTGCCCTATTTTTCTCACAACTGTGAGTCTTGAGAGTTCCAGCATTGATATTCTGGACCAGTTGTGCTAGAGGCCCCAAAATAAAGGAGAGGGACTTCCTGAGGGATTGCATGGAAGAGAAGGGTGGAGGTCCATTCTCTTGGGGTGGTACAGGCTGGGTAGAAGAGATTTGGGTACTTGGATTGTTGTGGGTGCTGGAAAACCTATGACAAATTCAGATTTGACTGGTTTGGGAACCCAGGTACACTCTGGAACTGTCCTTGTGGATTCATAGCCCTGGCTCGAGGGTGACACTGCTATTGAGATTTGGAGCAGTGGTGTTTATGGTTGGGTGGAACGTCCTTGGTCTGCAGCCAGTTGGTGTCACATTTTTATAAAGATAAGTGATCTATGTTGTGATATCATTATCTGAGTATGAATGTATTATGTTGTGTATATTTAATCATCGTTTAATTGAATATTTAGACTATGCATGCTTCTTGACTACTGATGTGCATGTCGTTAAAGTATTTTCTTTTATGCATCCTAAAATTAAAAAAGGTATCATAAGAGAAATAATTCCAACGGAGGGCTTGAAGGTAGAATTCCTCGGCCTGTGGGTGGTTGGATATGTTACAGAATGGTATCAAAGCTTCTGGTTGAAATACCGGGCTGGTATGGCTAGGTCTGTTGATCAGAGTCTCGGGGTCGAGATCTAATTCTAACCATGGATTTGAAAATCTTAGGAGGAATGACATTATAGAATCTATGGAGGAGATAGAACAACAGAGACCCTTGTAAGGGGTTCGAAGGATCGTGACCATCCCCTTCGAATTTGGGAGTGATCACCACTATAGTATCAAGAGATATCCGGGATTGTTGGATCGGAGGACAGGTGAACATGGGTCATATGATTAAAAGGAAGCAAGGGTTAAGGTCACCACCATGAGATCCCATTGGATAATGAGATCAACGAATAGGAGGCATTGTGGGGAACCAAGTTGCATGGGAGATAATTTCCCAAGGTGGTCATGCAATCCAAACCACGATTTCCCCAAGGGGTTGCATGTCAACATCAAGAGAATTGTGGGGAAAAAAGAGGGTTAATCCAAACCATCGATGTGTGCCCCCACAAATTGAAAGGCATGCAGTGATGTGACATGTTAGGGCTCGAACATTGAAACTCTATATATTCGAAGTAGATCATGACCATCGATCACCAAGAGGTATGTGTCAACAGATCAATAACTTTGGAGAATTATGTTCGAGAGGTTTTTAGTTGAGATTTGAAACTCCTGAAGCCCGAAGAGTCAGAGAGTTGGAGTAAATATCGATTGTCTGATCAGCTGAAATAGATCTTAGTCGCTAGACAGTTCGGGGCAAATCTCAAGTGTCGGATCGTCTGAGGTGAATCTGGGCCATCTCATCCAGAAGAGATGTGGAATAAATCTATGGATTTCGGGTGAAGGTCCAAAGTAAGCTTCAACCGTCCGATTCAAGAGGACACATGACATAATCCCATGTAATTCAAGGGGTTTGAAGTTTGAGATATCCGAAACCTGAAGACCCGAAAGAATCTCAGCCATTGATCTACCAAGAGCAACGTGTCACCAGATCCAAGGGTTCAAATAAAATCTAGTGGCGCCAGATAAGTTTTGAAATCTGATATTTCCGAAGTCTGAAGACCCAAAGTAAGCCTCAACCATCAAATTAAGGAGGGCATGTGGTGCAGATCCGTGGACTTCAGGTGAATACCCAAAGTGAATCTTAGTCGTCCGATCTAGGAGGAAACATGGTGACAGATTGGTCAGTTCGAGAATGCGGAGTTCGGGATAATTAGAAGTGTGCTAGTATGGAAACTCCTGAAGTTCTAAATCCCAAAGAGCCAAAGTGATGGGGTACAATGAAGTCACCTAGAGGTGATGTGGATCCTGGAATTACCGAAGTGACATGGCTTGCGGACGTCACCTGGGATGACATGGACACATGAGATGTGTGCCACATGTCAGTAAGTTTTGATTATTTGGAGTATTGAAAAGTCAATTGGAACGTGACACATGTCACCCACCTGATTGGGCCATGTGTTCACTTCCAGTATTTCACCATGTGGCGATAGATCATGCAGCACAGAGACTGGGCACTCAAGAGGGGAAATATGTGACAGGTTGCATTGGGTTGAAAACTCCCGAAGGCCATAGTATGTATCGACCAATTGATTCTAGAAGACACACATCGAAGGATTGTCGACTTCGGGTGAAAGCACTCCAGGAGAAAGTGCAGGAGGAACGTTTGAAACTTCTAAATCCCAAAGATCCGAAGTGATTCATAGTCATTGATCTATGGGAGGACACATGTCGAAAAATCATGAACTCTAGGTAAAATCATTTTGGAAGGAGGCAAGCGAGGAAAGTTTATACTCCCAAAGCACAAAGTCCCGAAGTGGATCTCGATCGTTGATTGTGAAAGAGGACAAGGACCATTGATCCTGTCTTGGTTGAAAGTTTTGAAGTCCCGAAGCTCTGAACAAGTGATTTTTCAGCTAAGCGCAGGGTCATGGTTATGGTCATATGCATACTAAGAGATGATATAAGGAAGGATAAGTGTCGAATTGATTTTCTTGGAGACAGAAAGGTGATAAGGAAGGATTTAATCGTGGTTTCTAGTCGTGGTCACCTGGGAAGGTGGTTTGAAGGAAGCACCTGCTCAGGATGAGATTTTGTGTCGGCCAAGGGTAACATGACACTATTATTTTCGGAGAATGGGGATATGATCTCCATGAACAAAAAAATAAAGAGACTTGTAGCATGGTTTGGAAATTTTGTTTATCATATGCATAATTCTAACAAAATGACTGCTTGCACATTTTTGCAGAATTAAGGGGTTTAAACACATCAGCTCAAGATATGTATTGAGGAAATGGAAGAAGGCGAGGGAGCCTCTAGTCATGATAAGGAGATTGAAGGCCAGAATACCAAAGTTGTTAATGTAGAGACAGGGTCCAATGGATGCAAGGGAAAATAAGAGCAGGAAACGTTAATAAAAATGGTAAGAAGCCTGAAGATGGAAGTGCAGAGCTACAAAAAAGACAATGAGATATGGATGAGAGAGAAAATTTAGATAAATTCTCGAGTGTTGCAATTCTTGGATCAGTTGCAGAGACAAACGAAGAAGGGATCAAACTCAAAACAAGAGAAAGAAGGAAGGTTCCATGAAAGAAGGGATGATCGTGGAAGAGCTGGTTATTCCAGAAGTGCTATTAGAGCTCATGGACACCACTCACCTCCTTACTCAGAAAGTAAATTTTATGCATCGAAAGATCCTGTAAGGAGACCATAGGTGTCTCCTGTCAGACACCAAAGAAGGAAACAAGAGCTAGATAGTTTGCAAGGAGAGCTCAAGCCACCTTCCTTTGAGAGTGAAAGAGAAAGGGAAGATGACGTTGAAGCATGGTTGCTTGGGCTCAGAAGATATTTTCAGTTGCATAACTATTTGTCCAACTTGGAAGCCAGGATTTCCACCTACCATTTACATGGGAAAGATGAAATGTGGTGGGACCAACTGAAGCAAGTGGAACATGTTAATGAAATTAAGATCACTTGGAAGTAGTTCAAGAAGTACTTCTAGAAGGAGTACCTCTTAGAGCATTTCTATGACAATAAAATCGAGGAGTTCTTTGAACTCAGGTTGTGAAGCATGACTATGGCAGAGTACGAGAATAATTTATTGGGATCATTAAAGTATGTCAAGTTCATTGGTGATGAGAAAGTGAAAATACAAAGATTTCTAAGTGGACTTCCAACCTTTTATAAGGAAAAGATAATGTATGATGAACCCAATACCTTGACTGAGGTCATCAGGAAGGATAAATACCTGTATGAGCAAGGCCAGGGAAGAGAATCCCTACAGAAATCTTGGAAGGACAAGAAAAATGCAAAGTCCGATCAGAGGAGGAAATTATTCAAACCTCCCTTCAATAGGAATGAACCTAATATAAATCATCAAGATCAGTATGCTAAGGGATATTTCAAGAAGGAATATTCCTTGGGAAAAAGGGGAAGGCCACCAATCCAATGATGGGGATGAAATGAAGATCACCTGTACAAGGATTTCCCACACAGAAAAGATAGAGTGAAGACGGTGCACAACATCCAAGAGGCTACACCAGTAGAATATATGGGAAGAATATATGCATCTTTAAATGATAGAAAAGCAGAGTACCAGTCCAATATGATCAAGGTGGAAGGTAAGATCATAAATCAACCTATTGCTTCTTTGATTGATTCAGGAGAAAGTCATTGTTACATTGATCCTAAGATGGCGGATAGGTTACATTTGGAGAAAAGTAAACTTGGAAAAACAAGTTTGGTCCAGTTAGCCACTGGGACCAAAAGAAGAATCCATGATATGGTCAGAAGTTGTTTCATAAGTCTTAATGGCGTGAATACGAGTATTGATCTAAATATCATACCATTTGGGTATTATGAAATTCTGATTGGAATGGATTGGTTGGAAAATCATCATGTTGTCCTAGATTGTGATAACAAGACATTTACATGTCTTGATGGAAATGGAAAACATAGCACTGAGAAAGGAGTTCCAAGACCCATCTCTATAAGGGAGATTTCATCCTTATAGATAAAACGATGTTTTAGGAAAGGATGTCAATTGTATGCAGCTCATGTTGAAGAGCCAGATAATACAAAGGGGCCAATCCTCGAAGATTTCTCAGTGCTATAGGAATTTGAAGATGTATTCCAAGAAATAATTGGATTGCCACCAAGAAGGGATATAGATTTCTCAATTGATGTAGTTCTAAGAGCTTCTCTGGTGTAAAAACACCCTACAAAATGACACACCATAGTTAAAAGAATTACAAATGCAGTTGGAGGAATTGTTGAAGAAAGGGTACATATGTCCAAGTGTTTCACCTTGGGGAGCACCAATACATTTTGTCAAGAATAAGGATGGAACCTTGAAGCTATGTATTGACTTCCAATAGATGAACAAGTACACTATAAAGAACTAGTATTCTCTACCCTGAATTGATGACCTCTTTTATCAGCTAGGAGGAGCAAAAATATTTTCAAAAATTGACTGGAGGGCATGATACCATCAGGTAAGAATCAAGGAAGAAGACATTCATAAGACAACCTTTAGGACTAGGTATGGGCATTATGAATTTTTAGTGGTTCCGTTTCCACTGACCAATGCACTAGTTGTATTCGTGTGCTTAACGAATGGCATATTTAGGAATTATTTGGATAAGATTGTCATAGTATTCCTGGATGACATACTTATCTATTCTAAGTTTGAAGAGGAGCATGAACATCACTTAAGAGTGGTATTGAAAGTACTGAGAGAACATCAATTGTATGCCAGGTTGAGTAAGTGTTATTTTTATCAAAAGAAGATCCATTACTTCAGAAACATTATTTCAGAACAGGGCATAGCAGTAGATCCAGAGAAGATCGAAGCCATTAGAGGATGGCCAACACCCAGAAATGTGTCAGACGTCAGATATTTTATGGGATTAGATGGCTACTACAAAAGGTTCATAGTAGGGTTCTCTAAGATTGCTCGTCCCATCACTTCTTTGCAAAATAAGGGAACTAAATTTGAATGGACAGTCAAGTGTGAAAACAATTTTAATCTATTGAAGGAATTACTTACTAGTGCACCTGTGTTAAAGATTGTTGACCCAAATGAAATTTTTGTGCTATGTATAGAGGCATGTAAGGAAGGACATAGGGGAGTCCTCATGAAAAATGGACATCTCATTGGATATGAGTCTAGAAATATTAAGGAACATGAGAGGAACTATGCCACCCACAACTTGGAACTTGTTGCCATTGTTCATGCTTTGAGGATGTGTAGGAATTCTCTCATGGGGAAGAAATTTGAATTAAGAACAGACCACATTAGCCTGAAGTATCTTTTTGAACATCCAACCTTGAATGCCAGGGAAACAAGATGGCTGGAATTTTTAAGTGAATATGACTTCGATATCAAGCATATCAAGGGAAAGGAGAATAAAGTTGTCGATGCACTTAGTAGAAGAGTGCATATCATGCATGATAGTGCTATCAATATGCATCAGTCAGACTTGAAGAGAAGAATTTTAGATGGTCTTGTTATAGACCAGCATTACCTACAGTTAAAGGAAAACTTATAGAAAGGAGATGTACAACATAAAATGCATGAGTATGAGATAAAGGAAGACAAACTACTCATGCATAAAAATAGGATCTATGTTCCTAGTTCTGGAGAACTGAGGAATTTGGTATTGAAGGAAATGCATGATGTTCCTTATGTTGGACATCTTGGTTACCAGAAAACAATTATAGTAGTAAGAATCCAGTTCTTTTGGTCGGGAATGAAGAAGGATGTTGCTAATTACATCGCTCTATGTATGGAATGTTAGAAAGTGAAGGATGAGCATAGGCACCCAGCCAATTTGCTGGAGCCATTGCCAATCCCATAAAAGAAATGGGAAGTGATCACCATGGATTTCATCACAAGATTACCTAGAACAAATAAGCAACATGATTCAATCATGGTGGTGGTTGAAAAATTAACAAAGGATGCTCATTTTGTGCCTGTCTAGACAACGCATACATCGACTAATATTGCATAAATTTTCATGAAGAAAATTGCTAGGCTGCATGGGATACCTAGGACAATTGTCTTAGATAAAGATACAAAGTTTACCTCCAATTTCTAGAGGTGATTGTTTAAATTATTTGGCACAAATCTAAACTTTAGCACAACATATCATCCCCAGATAGATGGCAAAACAGAGAGGTTCAATCAAATAATTGAAGACATTCTGAGAATGTATGTGATGGATAAGAAAACTAAGTGGGAAGATTACTTACACTTGGTTGAGTTTTCATATAATAATGGGTGTCAAGATTCATTGAGAATGAGCCCATTTGAAGCCTTGTACGATAGGAAATGAAATACTCTAGTAATCTAGGAAAACCCAATAGATAGAGTGGTACTTGGGTAGGAGTTGTTCAAGGACATGGAAGACCAGGTGGTCAAGATCAAGCATAATTTAAATGAAGCTCAGGATAGACAAAAAATTTATGCAGACAAGAACATGAAAAATAGAGAGTTTAAAGTAGGGGAGCATGTACTTTTGAAAGTGAAACCCAAGAAAAGCTCTTTGAAATTGGGTAGTTGTACAAAACTGGAAGCCACATTCTGTGGTCCATTTGAAATATTGGACAGAATAGGGACAATTTCATAGATGCTTGCATTGCATGCTTCCATGAATGTGCATAATGTATTTCATGTCTCTTTACTAAATAAATATGTACATGATCCTAAGCATGTTATTGATTGGAGTATGATTCAGATAGAGACAGAGGGAAATTTTCAGGTTCAACCAGTGTGGGTATTGGATAGAAAGTCAAAATGCTCCAGAATTGAGTTATAGAGTTGGTAAAAGTTTAGTGGACCTGCTACGGTCCTGAAGATGCTACCTGGGAGCATGAAGATGCCACGTGGGCAGAGTACCCACAGATTTTTGAATAAATTTGAGATTTTGATCTCTATTTTGTATATGCACTGAGGATAGTGCCAAAATAAGGGGGAGGGGATGTAACACCCTGGGTTTTGAACCCCCATTTTAGATAATATATTGTGACAATGCTGAGAGGCCAGAGTGCCCAAACAATTATTAAAAGGCAGTGTGCCCAAGACTTGTAATTTTTTTGTATCATTATTAATAATAAATAGATGGCTCACTGCTAGATAGACGAGGACTAGAGTTATAGGGGGCTATGATTCCACACGAGAGGGGGCTTGAGGGGCTAAGTGTTTATTCCTATTTTAATTACCCCTTTTTGTCTAAGGGAGGGAATCGATTACATGATATTCTTGGGGAAGGCCATGAGGTTCTTGATTTCCCCATGAAAATACTTAAACCTATCCCTAGTCGGATTGTGGGGTTGGTGGGGGGTCGATGGTCATTGGTCGTTGTTCATGGGACTGATGCCTTGTTCCCTGATTTCCTATACATTCCCTCATTTCCCTCATGCACTTACATGCACTCAATTACCCATCCATTGATCCATCCTCACCTGCGTCTTGGCTTGGGGGAAGGGAACCAAACTGCTAAAGAATTAGCCACGAGATAGTTGGTTGTAATGGTCACTGGTGCAATCCATCTGTGACTTGGGGCCTGCATGTCTGAGATGCGTTGGCATGTGCCCTGTTTTTCTCCCAACTACAAGTCCTAAGAGTTGCAACATTGATATTTTGGACCAGCTGTGTTGGAGGCCCCAAAATAAAGGAGAGGGAATGCGTGGAAGAGGAGGGTGAAGGTCCATTCTCTTGGGGCAGTACAGGCTGGGTAGAAGAGAGTTGGGTACTTGGACTTTTGTGGGTTCTGGGAAACCTATGAGAGCTTGAGAGCTGACTCATTTGGGAGCCCAACTACACTCTGGAACTGTCCTTGTGGATTCATAGCCTTGGCTCGTGGGTGACACTGTTGTTGAGATTTGGAGCAGTGGTGTCTACGGTTGGGTGGAACATCCTTGGTCTGTAGCTAGCTGGTGTCTCCTTTGTAATCATTTTGGTTTCCAGCGTTGGTAGGATGAGATATATTCATCTCCATCTATATCCTCACATGATGAATTTGACTAACCATTGTTCCTTTCCATACTTAACCAATTTTATGGCCACAGTTGCCGGGTTGGTGGTTTCGAACTCTGTTGCTTCTTGTTCCGTGATATACATCTTCCACTCAAAACTTCCATGATCTACAATTTCATCGTGGAATCCTTATCCATTTTTTCCCTTTTCTTCTTCTCATGTATTATCTCTTTCTGGTTATATACTTAGTTGCCTTTTTATGATCGCGGGTTCCAGCGTTGGCAGACTGACATATATTCATCTCCATCTATATCCTCACATAACGAATCTGAATGACTTTTGTTCCTTTCCATACTTAGCTAATTTTATGTCCGCGGTTGTTGGGTTGGCGCTTTCGAACTTTGTTGCTTCTTGTTTTGTGATATACATCTTGCACTAAAAAATTCCTTGATCTACAATTCCATCGCGGACTCCTCAAACTCGCAAGCTTCACTTTACCATGGTTCAAAAATGTTTCAAAGTATCTGTCGCTGCCTTCCATCCCCACTAACTTCCCGTCCTTCCTAATATACATTAATTATGCTCTTACTAGTGACAATTGAACACACTAGTAGGAAACAATTGGCACCCAGTCCTTTGCCATATACAAATTGACTACCAGATTCCGACATCGTCCCCTTTTCTGTGTTACATATTATTCATTGAAATGTTTTGAGCGATAAAAATTGACCGTCAGGACCTCACGTCTTCTAGGGATACCTTGTCACCCTATTTTGGATCCTCGAGTTGGCGGGTTCACGAAATATCCAATTCCTATTCATTGTTTCTTGTTCCGACCATCCTCATATTTCTTTCCAAATATGCAACACCAAAGGTTTAATACTAAAATTCCATAATGCAACAACCATAAGGATCGTCATTAATAATAAAAAGTATCGAGGACTAACCATGCCTACAAAACTTGTCCATAAACATGGAAAGAAGATCTTGCCAGGTAATGGCAAAGTTATTACAAATTTCAATATATTAGCAAAAACAAGTCTGGGCCAACATTTCCCTATTCCATACTTGGAAACTTTTTTGATTTCGGGTTCCCAGATTGAAGACCTCAAAATTTTGTTTGGAATCTTTCGCAACTTGCAAACAACGCCCAGACTTACGAGATATACAATTTGTCCGCTAGAATGCCCCGTCATGAGCAAAACTGTCTGCCATTCCTTTCAATAATTAGCCCCAAGTTGGTTGTATCTCCATGAAATTATACATTTATTGTGTATCGATTCCTCCCTTCCATTTCCATGTTTCATACTTAGACACTTTTTCAATTGCAGGTTCCCGAACTGGCAGGCTCAGGATTGTGTTTCCAATGTTCCATGACTAGCAAATAGTACCTGGAGTTCCGTGATATATAGTTTTTCAGTAGGAATGCATCATCATTCGCTCTTATGTATTACACGTTCTACGTTCAACACTCCTGAGAGATACAATTTGACCCTCGGGAACTCACCTCTACTAGTTGTATCTTGTAGCCCTATTTCGAAGCGTCATCAACTGCTTTTGATAATTAGCTATTCCTTACTTGTTGTTCCCTGTCCCCGCCACCTTCCTACTTCTCTCTGGAAATGAAATTGTCAAGATTTAATGCTATCACTTCATTGTGCATGAACCTTAAACATGTCATTAATGGCCGAAAGGGTCTGTGGTATACAAATTGACCACCAGACTCCCATATCATCCCCTCTTCTGTGGTACACATTTTGCATTCAAGTTCTAAGACATACAATTTGACCCTCGGGAAATCATGTCTCCTAGGGAACCATTGTCACCCTAATTATGAAGTCCATCCCACAACGTTCCACACTTGCCCATTTCATGGAATCTCTTTTACGGTTGCTCGGGTTGGTGGGTTCACGAAATCTCCAATTCTTAGGCACTGTTTACTGTTCCATACCAAGTTTTAATGCTAATAGTTCATAATGCAACAACCGTATAGACCACCATTAAAAATAAAAAGCATCGATGAGACAGTGAAATTTAATTAAAGCTTGACTCCTCGAATTTAAATTAATTTATCTTCTCTTATTTTCTCTTTTTATCTGAGAGACATGTAGAAAAGATCTTACCACACAATGGGATATATTACAAGTTTCAATATATTAGCAAAAAATAATCCACCCAGCCGTTTCTTTGTTCCATACTTGAGCCACTTTTTCAATTGTGGGTTCCCGGATAGGCAGACTCATGTTTTCACCTCCATTGTTCCATGTCCTACAAACATTACCTAGACTTCCGCGATATACAAATTTCCCTCTAGACTGTCCTATCACGCCCTTTTCTGTGTTATGTGTATTGCACTTAAAAAGTTCTGATACATACAATTTGACCCTCATGCCCTCACGTCCAACAATTGTACCTTGTAACCCTATTTTGAAGCATGCCCGACCGCTTTCGATAATTAGACACTCCTTAACTTCTCTTTCCCATCCCTGCAACCTTCATACTTCTTTCTTAATATGAAATTAGTAACCTTTCATGCTAATATCTCACCATGTAGGAACCATCAACATTTTAATTAATGAGCGAAACGCTCAAGAAGATCTCCCATTAATACACATTAAACCAAGATCTGTGGAGAGTTATATTATCCCTTCTGATTGTTCATCTCAAACATCGGTTGATGCATTGGCCCGTTCAGGAAATATCCAATGCTTAATCGCTCATTTTCGTATTCGCCATGTTCTCACTTCTATGTGTGAAATTACTAGTCTTTAATGTTAACAATGCATCATGCAACAACCATCGAAATTGTCATTAATGAGCAACAATCTCGAGGAGATCTCCCATTCACATGCATTGGACCAACATTTGTGCAGCGTTATATTATCCCTTCTAACTCTTCATTTCAATCATCATTTGGAACAAACAAACGTTCTTGTAAACTTATGGCATCAGGTCGATAAGAGTTTTGTTGAGATACTGTGAATATCTTCAGACGTCGGGACCAGAACTTCCAGTGGTCTAGGTCATACTCTTAGTATTCATCCCATTCCACCCAACATGAAGTGATTTGGACCTCTTGAATCGCTCGTGCAAGCTGTGTCCCTAAGGTTTTTGACTGCAAGGAGGTGGTCTCTTGGTGCACCGAAAAATATATTTCAATCCAAAGAATTATTCCACTGCGCGACCATTCTCCTATTTTTTTGTCACCTCAGGTATTTCGCACGATGTTAAGATTGTCGAAGCCAACATTGACCTTCAGAGAACAATACTGCAAGAAGTTCCTAGAAAAAAATGATAATGGGTTGGACATCTTAGCCGAGTTCCTTGAAGACCCGACAACAGTTCCTAAAGATATCACAAAGTTGCAGGTAAGTTCCTTTATAAATCCATTCCAGGAAATTTCTTGGTTGTTTACAATAATAACAGGATAGGAATCCATGAAAAGAATTTCCCATATAGTTATTTATATTTTGTACTTCACAGTCAAGGAACAATTCATTTTTGATTGGGTGAAGCTAATTTCCATTGAAATTTGTTCCCAGCTATCACGATTCAAAGAATCAAATAAATTTTATATGTCATCCTACTTGATTTTTGCAATAGTGCATTGCTTTCCATTTCCAAAACTATCTGTTTCCAAGAAAATAAACTGTGAATTCAACCTAGTAACATTCTGGTACCAAGCCCTATGGAGGCACAAGGCCTCCCATTTTTTTTATGAAATTTTTAATGACTTTGTCTCATTTTTCAAATATTTATTGTTAGGGAAGGATGCTCCCTAGATGTCTGCCTAGGCAACTGAGTTTTTGAACAAGAAGGGAACACTTGAACAAAAAGAAAATCACAGTGTACTAATGGTATTTGGCTCCAAGGAAAGTCCTTCTTTCCTTCCATGACACTTCACAGACAAGATGTTTGTTATAGAAATAGAAAGGAAATGCAACCACTGGTTGGATTTTTTCCATGACAAGAAAAAAAAAATAGTTCATTCCTCTACCCTGGAATGTTGGGGACTTCATGTGGAGAAACATCAACAAGATTGACGAATTTGCAGGCCATCTCAAGAACTTGAACCTAACATATGCTGAAAGGATAAAAGGGTTTGACCCTAATGGGATTTTTCGAGAACGTTTACTAGAAGTTGTCTTTAGCATCTCTTTTATCCATAAATTCCTGACCGAAGACAGAGATAGTGACGACAACACTCTTTCTTCTGGCGATTGCGACGTAGAGACATTATAAAACACGACTGAATTTTACAGACAACGAGGAAAAGTATCTAGTGAGAAGAGTGTCGAGTCCCTTGCTAGCACTCCCAAGATCATGACATCATGGAGCATCTCTTCAATGGCCCACCCTAGTAAGAAGGAAACCCAAAAATATTCATACGGAGGAGGAGATAAGAACCCTCCTCGCAAACAAAATTGATAGTTCTCACAATGTTCCCCTGACGAAGAAGAGAAAAAACATTGTAGGGCAGGTGGACAAACCCAAAATTTAAAGTGAGTAGATGCAACTTGAAATTGAAACTGAGCACATGCACAAAGTTGGCCCATCCGCATATGCGATGCACCATAGTTCTACAATGAAAATATATGAGACCGACATTTTTAATGAAGATAAATCCTTCATATTCCAGAGTGTTGTTTTTTACGGCCAATCTAAAAATATATCCATTTAAAAGAGAGATGTAACAAATAAGAAAGGAAAATCTCGTACAGAGGTTAACCTTAGGAAAATGTGACCATCCCAAATCTCCCTATTTAACCGTGTAACTAGTGATTCTCTTGATGATTCCATTGGAGGAATTAAAGTGGAGAATGCTAGACTGAAGGACTGCGTCAAGGAATTTGAGGCGGCTTTCATTGCTACCCCAGAGTTTGCTAGTCCTTTAGCAAAAACCATGCCTGCTACCCCTGTAGCCAAGTTAAAAGGATCCTCCAACCTCCTCACATCATGTAGAGTCCTTGTAGAGAATAACATCAAGAAAAGAATGCATCTAGTTATTGAAGCATAGGAAACATCACAAAATATAGCTTCCTTTCAAAAGAGGGAAAATGATTTTCACGAACATTTACAGATGAATTTAAAAAATGATCAACATTTCTATGAACATATGCTGACCCCTTTTTCCAACCATGCCATCAACAGCTCGGATCTGAAAAGAAGACAAGAGGATATCCCCTCCCCAAAGAGGATCAAAAAATTAAAAGCATGCTGGAAAAAGAAAGTGAAGAACCTGCAGCTCATTGTCGAATCATGTGAACAAGCCATATCAGTAAAAGAAGAATTATTTAGAAACCTGACCGAAATAGACTTAGTTGGATGTACAAACGAGGTTCAAGACCCAAACTTAGTCCTCAAATCCTTTTCAATGACCAAAGAAGCCTTCGATGAAAAATTTGATATTTTAAAGGGGTTGTATTTAGAAAAGTTTTACGGCATCCTTGAATATCATGTAGATGAGCTTGAGAACTAGCTATTGGACTATGCATCACACAATGAAGAAATTGAACAGGCTCTTCATAGTATTTCTATGGATCTATGGAAATTAGGAAACGATCTTTTCGACATAAAATCCAGGATGAAATCAATGTGGCCCCCATGAGAAGCTACATTGAAGAATGGTTCTAATAGAGAATGGACAACCTCATCGAGGACGGGCAACAATCGGTTGGAACGGTTCCAGGAACCATCGACGAAAACATAAAAAATGCATCATATTCATAGTAAGTCTATACTGATGTCATCTTTTTTTCTTTATCGATCTAGTTATTCTACCTCTTTAAATAAAAATCTCTAACCAAAGGCTCATAACTTCCAATTTCTTCTTTTTAGTTCTTCCTCTCTACCATCGTGCACTTCTTCTTTCTACAGTCCTAATTCTTATACTTATTTATTTTTATGGTCTGAGGGAGCCCCAATCCTAGTCTATATGACAAACGCATTTAAATTTCCATAAATATGGAACAGATTCCAGAAATATCGACTTAATAGTAAGTCTATATTGATGTCATCTTCTTTTCTTTATCAATCCAGTTATTCTACATCTTTAAATAGAAATCTCTAACCAAAGGCTCATAACTTCCATTTTTTTCTTTTCAGGTCTTCCTCTGTACTGTCACACACTTCTTATTGCTATAGTCTTAATTCTTATACTTATTTATTTTTATGGTCTGCGGGAGCCCCAATCCCAGTCTATATGACAAACACATTTAAATTTCTAGAAATATGGAATAGATTCCAGAAATATGTAACAAATATTATTAATTTTTATAAATTTCAAAAAAAACAATCTTGGATTTCAGGAAATTGTGTTTATTATATTTGAATGTTTAATGTGTGTTTTTCCTGTTCCTTTTTTCCAGGAAACTTTGTTGCAAGACATTATTAATATTTGATAAATTTCAAAGAAAACTAATTCGGAAATGATAATTATTTTTCCTTCAACTATGTTGGATGTTAGGAAATTGTGTCTATTATATTTGAATCTAGTGGAACGCTGCAACAAATTCATCCTCTGCATGGATATCACATGTACTTCAACGTCCAATTATTCCCATTCCAACCTGGCAGGGACTATGCTGCCATGCAACACTTGTTTGTTGTCAAAGTGACATAGAAATCCTTTTATCCTCATATTTGTTATCAAAGTGAAATAGATGGTCTTCCCATTAACCCAATGTGAAATAGATGTCCTTCCATGAGGGTTATTTGGTCTTACGTTGGCATTTATATATCTAGTCCATGGTTTATTCCTTGGAATGTAAGGGAATTTTAGTTCATTATTACTTGGGTTTTTATCTTTATGTTTGCACTATCATAATATTGTTATGACATGATAGGATATCATAACAATGAAATTATGATTAAATATGATTGAATTTGTTGAGATAAAAGGGAGAATTAATTATGGTTGAAATTGTGACTAAATATGATTGAATTTGTTGAGATAAAAGGGAGAATTAATTATGATTGAAATTTTGCTTGTTCTTGGTAGCAGACATTTCTTGTTCATCCTATGTTAAAGCATTATGGGAAAGTGGGATAGCCTCTGGAACTGTTTAGTAGTGAATGAGATTTCATTCCTAGTGTAGTGTTGATTAAGGGGGAAGAGAGGTTGGTTTATTTAGGAATGTTCTAGTCATAAAATGTCTTGAAAATTCTAGGAATTGTGATGAGCGAGAAAACTAGAGTCAAGTCATAAGAATTCATCCTTGTAAATTCATAGCCTCAACTCGGGGGTGGTCATTGCTACAGAAATATTAAATGTATTAGAGATTCTATAATTGAGTGGAATGATCTCCATTTGTCACTACTTAATAACATTTTGGATAAATATAAATACATCTATGTTTTCTATTAATATAAGAGATTTGTTGTTTTTACCTATGAATGATTGCTAGTTATTTTATTGTTTGTTTTCATTTAAATTTGTTTTAATTTATTTTACATGAGATGAGATGAATTGCATTAATTAAATTTATGATTTTAATATTTTACAATTGAACGCATATGTGATAAACTAGGTTCATTTCACATACTTTACTTCAAGATACGAATATTTTATTTTATATATTTTTATTATATTTACTTATTATATTCATATATATATATATATATATATATATATATATATATCAATTTCTTAGTATGAAAAATATGATTAACTCCTTATTATTGATGGAATTACATATTATACAAAAAGATTATGCAATAATATAGATAGAATTTATAATAATTATTTATTCCTTTAGAAATTCTTCATTTGCAATCCAATTTTCATTCTCTTAGTGATTGGATACTCAATTCATCTCAATCCATCTCTAGTCACTCACAATCTCTAGTTTTCCCCCTTTTGGTGCATGAGTGACCCCACTCACCATGGCATATGTTCCCCTACCAAGGCTAGTGTATAAGCCTCATGGGATGGGATATCAATTCATTGCATGGGTGATTTCATTAAGCATTAAAAGTTGTAATATTTCTCCAAGGCTCTGTTTTTCCACATTTATAAGGTTAGTAAGTTTCCACTATCTACATGGAGCTTTGTCTTCAAGTGGTGCACATAGGTTTAGGTTACTTGGTATAGTTTTAGTAAAGACTCTTTTATATCCTCATATCATATTTAGAATATCTTATGAACATTCCTCATGGATAGAATATCTTGCGAACATTCCCTCATGGATATGAACTTTTATAAGTTACTCATATTTTCTATTTTCTTATTATTATTTATATCAAAACTCTCATGCTCATAGCACACATACAAATACACACATATGTGAATATTTATTCAATATTAATCACAAATATATCTGCATTTATTTGATATTAACCATTAATGTATATGCATCAATTATAGTGTTCATTCAAGTATAATTTATTTTTATATGCATGTTTTATTTAGGAGTTAGAACTTCACATTTTACTTTTTTGTGATGTTTTCATTCATGATCATTGATATACATATACATTTTTCTGAGTTATATAATCAATTCTTCATTAATTAATAAACAATATTCACTATATATAATAGGCTAGTAATATCAAAGTAAACAATACATACTTTTATATAATTAACATGAAACATTAATTATCATTATAAAAGTACTGCATATCAGACACAAGTACCTAAACCTTCATATAAACATATAAAATCCATAGATTATTAAAAAAGATAATTTTCTAAACAGATATATACTAGTCTAGGCATCACAATGGTGAATGTAAAATATCCATTGATACACAAATTATTTGTATTATTACATCCACTATTTCCTTAGGTGCCAAATGTCCCGCATGAGTTTCGTCTGAGTCTTCCTTTTTGGGAATAAGTAGGACTTGCGCCACTATGCCCCACATTGAAAACCTTTTACCTTGAAATTCAATAGTATTGCAACCTCATGGGTGGTGTATTCCTTCCTACATCTGATTGGTTGTATAGGACAAAAAATTTTCTAGTTAACTTTGTTCAACAGTCCTCTAGTTATATTCATCCTACCACTTAATTCATTCTTCAATAAGTCCTTAGTTTCACATTCTCTAGTATTTTTCATTATTTCTAATAGGGTCTCTAGTATGAATGTTATAATTTAGTCTCTAACATGGTTCCCACACCTTTTAATGAAACTAATAGCTCAATTATTTTCACTAAGTACAATGTCATACTCATATAGTTCCACAAAATTGTGTCCATATTATTCTTATATCATATTCCTTGCACGAGTGGGAAATACTCATATTTATTCTTTTAGTATTACATCCTTCCAAGGTACCTTTTCTCAAAATGAGTTTAGAATTGATCCCAACTTAAGTGATCTTCATCTACTTTTCCTATTTATTGAGATGGTCACAACATAAATTTACATTATCATTCAACTAATAATGAAAAAAATGGTATTCTCAAAAGGGTTGATATCATACAAGATTATGTGCCTCTTAATATTCACCAACTATGAATTGACCTCATTATCTCTCCTAATGATCCCATTGAAAGTGGGATCTTTCCATTTTATTAGTTCATAGCACAGTTTGTAACAATTAAGGTTCTCTTGTTAACCTGGTTCTTCTTACTTTGGTGGTATTTTACCTTGATTCTCTATCTTGGATCCAAAAACATCAAACATCTCCTTGATTTCTTGAAGCTAAAATGAGTTCTCATTAACATGAATCTCCAAACTCTTTATTTCTCACTCCAACTCCTCATGTTTATAAATATCCTATGAAGGGCATGACCTCCACTGGTCCTCCTACTCATACATTGAGTTAAAAAACTAGAAGTGGTCATCTTTGTTTTTCCTGCAATATGAAAAGACTTGTAATTTATTAACAAGGACTTCATGCTTTAGGGGCAAGTGTAAGATAATTCTACATCTATCACTTCTAAATGAAATCCACCTAGGATTTTCATACTTTCCATTGATGTATTGGTTCTAGATCACCATTGTATTGGATCTATATCTAATAGATCTAGGATTTTTGTTTCTATACTAACTCACTTGTATTGGATCTATATCAGAGTGGGATAAGACTCATCTCCTATGGTAGCTCATAAAATTACATTGAAATGATAAAGATTCTAGACATTGGAGGCTTCTCTTAAAACCTTATACCTCTTAATTGACTTATCCACCATGGTATGGTCCCCTTATCACTCAATCACTATATAATCCTTAAAAATACCAATTCCATGGGAGAGTATAAAGAGTGCATGAACCTTGTATTCAAACTAATACAAAATGATATCCTCAAGAATGTTGTATTCCCTAACATAGATAATGCATGTATGTTGATGCATATGATTTAAGAAAATAAATATGCATCTATTAAAACTACCATTTATCCATTATCATAATTAAATTTCTTATGCTATTATCGAGATAAAACTAAGCAAACTTAACAATTATATTAAATATAAATATAATAAAATGTTATCTATACTAAAATAAAATCAATTTACCATATTATTAAATAATTAAACCAATCCATACATCAATAATAATTTAGTCTTCATATAGTTATATAGTTATTAAGATTTTAACCAAAAAATTACTAAAATAAAATGGAAATCAACTCATGTTAAAAAAAAAATTAATATAACAAATCCATACATCAATAATAATTTAGTCTTCATATAGTTATTATAATTTTAACCCAAAAAAAGCTAAAATAAAATGGAAATCAAATCACGTTAAAAAAATCTTTAATATAACAAAGTTTGTGAATTCTATATTAATATAATTATTTTAATCACTATCATTTCATATTCTACACATATTACATACCAAAAAAATTTAGGAAAAAAATGATAAAATCAAATGAAAATCAAATCTTGTTAAAAAAAATCTTTAATATAACAAATCCAAAAAGGTTGATTACCATGTTGTGAATTCTATATTAATATCATTATTTTGATCGCTATCATTTCATATTCTACACATATATTACATACCAAAAATTACCACTATATATATAGGTATACGAGTTCATATTTACATGGACCTATAACTATAGATACTCATACATACATATACGAGTTCATATTTTCATGGACCTATAACTATAGATACTCATAGGCATAACACACCTATAATAAATGTTTTACACTTGTAAAAAAACATATATTAAATAACTCAATGCAATAAAGTTATATATATGAATGAGAACAAAACAATATACATATATGAGTTCAAATTTCCATGGACCTATACCTATATATATTCATAGGAATAACACATATAATAAGCGTTTTACACTTGAAAATTTAAATATATTA
>ML795443.1:739553-775173 GCA_009831015.1 Picea engelmannii
ATCTACCAAGAGATAGATATACAAGATATGTACAAAGACGATGCAAGCAAGATATGTACAGAAATAAGAAGAGTGTTGTTACCTTTTAGTAGAAGAAATCTCTTCCATCCTGCTTAGTATTCTTTGTCGGTTCCTTTTCTTCGGAAATTGATGCTTCATGTTTCTTCTTCCTTTTCTTTAGCTCGGGACAGTGATTCCTGTAGTGACCATACTTCTAACAGTTGAAGCATTGTATTTCTAAAATGTCTTTCTCTTGATTTGGCTTCCTCCTTGAACCAAACTTCCTTTTATTCGTGAAGTTCTTGAATCTTGCTGTGAAGGCTTGATCATCGTACTTCTTTTGAGGTTTCTCTTTTGCATTGATCCTTGATTCTTCTTGAGCACAACAAGTCCAAAGTTCTTCAAATGTCAGGTACTCCTTCCTTATGTTCATGCTTGCGGAAAATGCATCCCATGTCTTGAGAAGACCATTGAGTACTATGTTCACCAATTCCTTTTCTGAAGTGATCTCTTCAATAGCTTGTAGTTGATCTCTTAGTTGGGAGATCCTTACAAAGTAGGATGTTATGCTATCGTCATCATTCATCTTTATGTCATGAAGTTCATTCTTCAGAATCATAACTTGTCCAATGTTTCTGACTGAGAAGAGATTAGTTAGGGAATCATACATCTTCTTCGATGAGTCAAGATGGGAGATGTAGGGTATCAAGTGGTCTTTTATGGAATCCACTATGATACTCATGTCATTGATGTCAACTTCTTTGAACTTCTCCATAGCTGCAACATTTTGTGGTTCCTTCTCTTCTCCTTCTTTGAACTCTGGCTTCACGATCTTTCCTTTCACAATGTCCAACACTTTATTCTTAGCAAGGATGAGGTCAATCCTTGTCTTCCATGCTCTGAAGTTGGAGGCTCCTTCTAGCTTGTTCTCAGACTTCATAGAGTTTGTCATGGCTTGCTTGTCTTGGTCAAACCCTAGATTTGACCAGAAATCCAAACTTCACGTCTTGGCCTTCTGAGTGTACCAGGAGATGCGCTGGGCTATGGCGCACTGATCTATTCGTAGATTAGGTCAATATCGTCACTTAAGGTGTCTCAACAAGAGGTTTAGGGTTTCTACAACTGCTTCTGCTGGTAACCCTAGCTGCAGTGCTTTTGGAAGCTGCTCCTGCTAGTAACCCTAGCGGCAGTTCCTCAACGAGATCAATATCTAGCGGCTATGTTTCCTTCCATCATTTTAGGCTGATTGAAGGGGTGTGGGCCCATAACCTATTAGAATATATAATATGGTGTGCTCATTTTACCAAAACGATACCCTCATCTCCCAACCACAGGCTGAAGCCTCCCTCCGAGGACCTTAACCTTGACCTGAGAATTCCTCTGGAAGCAAACCCTAGGCTAGATAGCCAAACAAAGAGCAGCGCATCTCTCCCCGAGGATAGCGCATCACAAAAAGATGATCAGATAGTCCAAACCCTAGCCAAGAGATATCCAAGCCAAATACTGAAACTTGTTGCTGCTGCAGCTGCACCTGCAACCCTCCTCCAAACCTGCGCACCAGCTGGAACTGCAGTGCGCACCAACTGGGAAAACTGTAGTCCTGAGATATGACAAATGAGAAACTGGCACCCTGTATTTATAGTAATCCTGCCAGTTTACTGTGGCTGACTTCTCCTTCTGGGTAGGTGTCTATTCAGTATATTATTATTAATTCTGGCCGACTTCTTCTCTTAGAGGCTAATAGCCTAATATAAATTATATTCTTGAGCCGACAAGGCTTCTAGGGTTATTAGCCAATTTATTAGGGTTTCTCTTGCTTCCCGGAGTCTTTTATTCTCGTCAGGTTCACATGTAGAGGTAAATACCTCCCGCAGCTACCATAATATTAACAGTGATAAGATCCAGTGTCTTCATTTCCATCATCTCTAAGTACGAATCTAGCCATGTGATTACATGTATTGAAGTCAAACATGGTAGAAACCACTTTATTACCAGTCATTAATGAAAATCATTAACAAGTGTGAGGGAAATAACCATTGATGTCAATGACTCCCAAGGTACTATAGTACAATCCAATGAATGTGAATAATTGATTTGTAGTCGAACACTCAATAAATTCTTCCAATCAGGGGTTAGTAATGTGAACCCATTGTTGAAAGCGAAGAGACCCGCCATTGAGGCATGCATGCTCTAAGGTACTGAATGATTTCTAATTCTTGTTCTCAGATAATGTGTTGAAGTCCCTATGAAAATACTCATCACAGGAGGGCCTTGATGTATCCCCCAACAATGACACAAAATATGTAACATATTTGAGGTAGATCAAAGTATGAAGTGATTCGAAATTGACACAGGGAAGGCCGACATGGTAGAAAATTTATAACTGCATATGGCTGACTCAATAGAAGGCTCGTTTAGGTTGGACTTCTCTTGAACATATGAACGACATGAAAATGGTCTTGGGAGCATTGACTCAAGGAGGACCCAACAGATGGACTTGTGGATGGTAAAACGAGAGACAAATGGATTTCCCAACCCGGATACAATGATGAAGGGGGGTGTCATGTTCAAGAGTGACTATTATTGCCACTAACACAAATACAGAGACATATTTATTTCCCAATTTTCCCCTACCATTTATTGCGAGTACCTCTTTATTTTTACGCAAGATTGAGGAGGATAACATATGATTGTTGATGTAAGCTCATCCTTTGGACGATTCCCTCGAAGTATGTTTAAAAAACCCTAAGAAGGAGTGGTTCGATCCCATATGGGTGTTTCTATGTTTGTTTAATGAGTCCAAGGAAACAAAACTCACAAGTTTTTCAATTTTAGAGAGTCCAAAAAACACTTAAAGATAACTCCATCAGGTCTTTTTTCATAAACTAATCTCACGAGACCAAAAGGTGATAATATACCACTCATCAGATGTTTTCTTCAAATACTTTTATGAGTGTGAAAAGAACAAGGTCACTCAACAATCTTTTCAATTTTAAGGAGTGTGAAAAGAGCTTAAAGGATACTCCATAGGTTTCGTTTTTCGTGTCGCCATTACAAGTTCAAAAAAAAGAAAAAATACTACTCGATTACATTCTTATAGTTTTACAAGCTTGAGAAATAATTAAGACTTACTCGGATTTTTTCCCGAAAAAACCCTAAAAGGATATGTAGATGTGACAAATATAAAAAAAAAAACAAAAAAGTGGACCCTTGTTCCAACGTCTCACCTCTAGATTTTTTCAATTTGTAAAAATCAACCACTTATAAAGTTGTTAGGAATTTAGGACTTGGATGAAGCATAAAAAATAATATAATATACAAACGAAAAGTAATAAATGTCAATAAAATGGGTAAAAAAACGCATTTCACTATTTCATTTGTAACTTCACCCAAATATTGCTCCAAAGCCCCTTTTCACCTCGATTTTAAACTATTGATTGTAGAGTGCATGATGGATCATTTCACGAGTTGTCTCCGCTAAAGAGGTAATATCCTTCTCCTTAATCTTTTCATGGATTAAAAATTGATTTTCATTGGTCAAAAATGTGTTTTTGGGTCAAATTTTAGAGGGTACCCATGCGTTGAGGTCGTCGCAGGTACCCTATATCAAGAACTGTAACAATCTAGGATCATTGTAAGAGACCCTAAATATAGGGTACGATGACGTCTCACTGTGAAAATGCACATGCCTACAACGTTCGCAACCCAAACTTAAAAAAAGATGAATCCAACAAGAAAAAAACCCGAAGAAAAATTTATTGTGTCTAATCTCATCTTATGGTTCCTTGGCAAGTTCTCCTCGGTTAATATGTTGGAGTGGCACGGACCAGATCAGAAAGAAGAATATTACTTTGTCGGGAATGACCCGGGAATAGTTATGGCCCTCAGATAGTGTGGTTTATGAAATTTCTTCAAGATTCGGGGCATGAGGGCCCAATTGAGACTACTTGAGTACTTAGTTCACATGTGGGATGTGAATAAACAAGCATTTCACGTGGGTTCTCACACACTCACCATAGATGTCGAGGGTATCTATTTCTTAAAAAAACTATCTCGTTGTGGTTCATGGGTGACACTTACAGGTAGTAGGGGTGGCGGTGAGCCTATGAATTACTACATCATTAATCATTGTGTGTCGGGAACCGAGAAACATAGCGGTAAGGTCACTATCAGGGATGTCCAATATTTGCCTTTGCGGACTATCCTCTATACTATTACTCACATGGTAGGGAGTGCATCTCCCTGCATGGATATATAGATCCATTTTCAGTATGCATTGGAGTGTATGGAGCCTCGAGTCTTCAACTGGTGTGAAGGGGTCCTAAAAGGCATGAAGAAACAATTTACCAAGTGCATAAGTGGTGGGTTAAAACAATTCGGATATGGGTCTATTTTGATATCCTTCTTCCTAGAAAGCTCCTTGTCCTACGCTTGCAAGTGGAGTGGGGTATACCCGCTCCATAGGATCCAAGGATGAAGAGGTGGGTAGATATCATGGGCCGACATGGAGGCGGTCACATCGTCAGGTATAACAATGTCTTCTTCGAATGGATGAGGACTCAAATTCTCATGGTCGACGATTATGCATACATCAGGTTAGATTTATCTAGAGATATGGATCTAGCTATGTGCGAAGGTTCCTAGTGGGGGGACATAGGTAAGAAGGAAATTTTGTTTATATAATATTTTTGTTATTTTTAAAGATATAAAATGTTTTTTGTGTTGCTTATCCGATGACTAATCGAGTTCTCTTGGATAATGAAGATGTGGGACCTTAGTGTCCTCTAGGTTCATCCCATATCTAGAGGCGAGGGGAGAGAGGTGTTGTAGTAAGAGTAGTTGTTGTCGATTTCGAGATCATAGAACAAAATCTGGAGGGACTCACAATGAATGTCCCTGATGCTACTATAGATGATATTCCTAGGCATTACCAACGCCACAAAGTGGGTGTATCTGAATCCATCGGTCAAATGCTCCATAGAGTAGCATGAGAATTTGTGTGTTATAGTAAGCATCATCCTTGATGCTTTTTTGTATATGAAGCCATGTGCCTCACATTTTTTATATTTTGGTCTTCGGACAAAAACATTTATTGTAAACTTTTATCGTTATTAATATGAGGCTCATACCGGCTTACTTGTTTTATGTACAAAGTGTGATTGGATTTAATAAATGTCTAAAGTTTTTGTCTAACACATAATAAACCAATGCATCTGTTAATGTATTTAGACATTTGAGAATTTTTTGATATTCAATGTAATCAAAATGACGTTCCAAGACGCAAATTCGTAAATATACCCTTAACAAAGTAGGACTCTGGATGGAATAAACATTACTCAAATATAGCACCACTAACTATGAATCAAGTTGTACAATAAGATAACAGATTCCAATTGAAACAACGTCAGTCAATAACTTTATAACTTCACTATATTCTGTGATATTGTTAGTTGCACGACCAAGGAAAACACCATGTAGACTAATTAATTCATTCGTAGGTGCATAGATTGCCCAAGAAACATACGCTAAGTTTTGAGTACTGCGACTAGCGCCATCAGTGAATCCAATGTAGGGTAGTGAAGACAATGACATATGGAAACCAAGCACAATGCAAGGTAAGAAGTCAAAAGGTAGAACCAAAAAAGAAAAAGCACACAAGAGTATGATACACTAAAAATACAAAACACTCATGCAAAAATGACTTAAGCATAGTACTTCTTCAAGTAAAGCCCATTTCTAGGTTCACTCAAAGGAATTCCATCATAATCTACAAGCTCATAAGATCCTTTCTCCAACACTCGTTTTACAATATAAGGACCCTGCCACATCGTCTTGAATTTACTGGCCCATAGCACACCATGATCTTCCTCATTTAGAAGAACTAGATCACCTTCAGAAAAAACATGTGGCTTGACATGCTTTTCATATTGGGATTTAACATGATTTTTCCAAGTTTCAATAACTACAGAAGCATCACAATGAGTTTCATCTAATTGCATCAAGTACAAAAGACGTTCCTCTTCAACAAAGGTGTTAGGGAGAAGTTCGATGGCTAATTTCAAAGATGGGATTTCACATTCAATCAACGAAATTGCTTCGATACCATATACTAACTGGAAAGGTGTGAATCTCATGGAAGACTTAATATATGTTCGATAGGCCCATAATGCTGACAACAACATCGTGTGCCAATTTGACTTATGAATTCCTACCATCCGTCGAAGCATAGTAGTGAGAAATTTGTTAGTTAGTTCAACCTGGCCATTGGCCTACGGATAATAGGGGGTTGAGTTTTCATGGTGAAGACCCAACTTTTCAATAAGATCATACATCATGAAATTATGAAAATGAATACTATGATCAGTAATGATGGATTGAGGGACACCGAATCTAGTGATGATATGATTGAATATGAACAACACTGCATTTTTCCTGGTATTATCAAATATAGGCATTACCTTAGCCCACTTAGTGAAATAATCCACAACTACAATAATGTATCCATGCCCCCCCGACTGAGTGAGGGTTATGTGTCATGAAGTCAATGCCCCATTTAGCAAATGGACCAATGGAAACGACAGGGTGAAGAGGAGATCGGATCTTATTGTTATAGGTTTGACAAGCATGGAATTTTTGGACGATAGTAATGCAAGATTTAAATAATGAAGGCCAAGAAAAACAAACTCGTAAGATATTTTGGGCAGTAGCATACCCAGACATATGACTACCACATGCTCCAGAGTGGTAGTCATTCAAATATTTCTCGGCTTCATCATAGGTAAGACATCCTCAAAATATAGAATCAATACCATGATGGTAAAGGGTATTGTTAGCACTAGAAGTCACCTCTGGATTGTAGCAGAGGTAAGCCACGTACCCATAAATTTTATGTCTTAATAAAGGGGGTCTAATGGACACGGGCTTAAGAGAATATTGTTTTAACTCAGAAAACTGGGTTGATATGTGAAAATAGGTGAGGTCTTGATCTAACTTCAGTTAGTAAGTTGTATAAAGGGTAACTAGGATCAAGAACTTGAGGAGGAAATGTAGAGGTCTTCTATGGACATCTGGTCTTCTAGCAACCTAAGGAGGAAAAGCTTCAAGTACAAGATCTTCTTGAATCCAAAACCTCAGGAAACTGGAAAACGCCACAACAATAATGCAATCAAACATACATTACAATACAATCACAACAACTCGACTGGATCACCCATGCTCGAGTCTTTAGTATTAGAAGAACAAGAGATGAAAAGAGAGTTGGATGTCATTAAACAAGAAATATCAAATGGCAATGCATAACCAGAGAACTAGAGGATTCATTAAAGCTTTACAAATCGGGAGCATAGCTCAACCATCGACCTTAACAAAATATCAAAACTGAGTATGTATACTCAAAACAACTTTCTCCCTTCAGAAGTGCTCTCTGGTCATTGCATTCAAGGCTTGGAATATTCATCTTCTTTTTCCAGGATGCACTTGCATTCTTCTGTAAGACGAAAGATTAGATTGGTATGGGCATCACAAGAAAATCCATGACAAGTAACTTTCGACTGATAATCTTCCCTCCACGACCAGATTTTCCATGCTCTCCATTTATGTGGTGAAACTAGGTTTCAACCACCTTCCCCATTTTAATTAACTACTTTTATTGGTATCAGGATGAAGCCTGATACCTATGAATGTTTGAGGCAAGCACACAATTCCTTTGAGGAAATTCTGGCATCTTGAGGCCACACTGATCCTTCTTTGTGACCAACTTGGGCACTTTGATCTTTCACGTGGCTCCATTCCCTTTTCCCCACATGACCGTGGGCCATGACACCACGCTTTCCCCATATGAAATTTTGGGATTTCAAATTTCGGGAGTTTCCACTCCCCTTGATTTCAAATACTATGCTACCCGAAAACATGAAACGACCCATCTGGATCAATGGTTGGATTTTCCTTGAATCTGACAACCAAGATCGTTCCCTAGAACAACCTTAGCCAACTGATGCTTAAATGGGTACTTATCTTTTCTTCGGCCCCACTTTCTATATGAATCTGGGCTGTGATCGTGGGCCTAACTCTCAGGCGCATCGCTATTTCGTGTTTCATGAGTTCATGTCATGCTCCATGCTGAAATTTCCAATTCGCGAAATCGCGATAGCTCAGATCGAGTGACACACGTCTCTTTGCATCATACGACCTAGATCATATTGGCATTTCGAAACCTCGGACCATCAGCCCTTCTCACCTCAACCCTTCCGATAATACTTTTTTTGCGGTTCAGATCCTATGCCACGTGTCCTTCTGAAATGGGCAGCCCAGATTATATCGTGATTTCACGTTTCATGAGTCCTTAAGACTCTGCACTTTGACTGGTCCATTATGCAATTCAGGGAAATGTTGATCATGCACTATGCATCCCTCAGGATCAATGACTAGGATGGCCTCACGATTTTGGACCTCTAGTTGATGCTATACTTTATGCAGCTGTATGGTCCCCATCACCCGATGGTCATCGATCTTATCTTCTCAAAGGATCTTTGCCATTGAAATTTTATCCTTCCCACTCACTTGATTTGAGTTTATATATCAGACTATATCAAGTGTTGTGCTTGCTTCTCATGACTGCGGCCTATGTAGATAACTTGAATGAGGGTTGGGGAAGATAAAAGGACCATCGACAGAGGTAAGGAGGGAAGTAATCGTTGTTAGGGAAAACATAAGGGCTTAGGACCGATAGTTATCAGGTGATCTGACAAGGAAAACATGTCAATCAATCAGATGAAGGAAGATAGAAGAAAAACTACAAGCCAAGAGGGAAATATTACAATTGGGTCTGCAAAAGTAGGAGAGACAAGCAAAAATAAGGACTTAGTTAGAAACCACAAACCCTTAAGGTTTTGACAAGTTTATTTGATAACATTAGGCTACATGGGGGATAGAGTCCTCCCTGTGAGGCTCTAATAACTCTTTCTGCAACTTCAGTTCCTTAGTGTTGGGTTGTGGAGTCTTCTATTAAAAACAAAACAAAATAAACACAAAACATTAACGGTATTTACAATGGCGGGACACCGACCACAAATTTAAACAAAAAATATTTTCAGGAAGTGCCCATTTATAGGGCCACCAAAGACTTCGTCTCCCTCCAAATCTTGCAACCTGTAAGTGTTATTTGGGAACTTCTCAGAGATTTGGAAGGGGGCAATCCAAAGGGATTCAAATTTTCCATGCTTTCCCTTGTCTTGTCTGGGCGCATCCCACTTCAGTACTAGATCTCTCAGATGGAAATCCTCTTTAATTCCTTCCCTATCAAAGGCCTACTTGATTTTCTGATGACGGTCATGTGCTCTACCCATCACCTTCTCTCTAGTCTATTGTACTTCTACCAGCTGATGAATTCTCCTGATCATGTCATCAGGCTCTCCTTGGTAGTCTTGGAAGAATTTCGCTACAGGCAGGGAAAGATGAGAAGGAAAAACTACTTCAGTCCCATATACCAGTTGGAAAGGAGAGATGCCCAGGGACCTCTTTGTTGTCACTCTATCATCCCATAGAGAAAATTTGAGCTTTGAATGCCATGCTTTCTTGTTTTCTTCTAAGAGTCTTTTGATAATATTTATTAAGATTTTGTTAGAGGACTCTGCTAATCCATTTCCTTGTGGATAGTAAGGGGTAGAGTGGATCAATGAAATTCTGAACTACTCACAAAACTTGGTCATTGGATCATCCTTGAAGGATGCAACATTATCAGCGCCAATTATGTTCAGACAACCAAACCTTTCCATAATATCTTCAAGAAAACCAATGATTACTTTTTGAGAAGAACTCCTTATGGGGATAACTTCTATCCACTTGGTGAAATAATCTGTTGTAGTTAAAATCCATCTGTGCTAACCACTTGAAGTAGGATGAATTTCCCCAATAAAATCTATGATCCACTGCTGAAAGGGGCCTGAAGCTAATACAGGCTTCAATGGCAGAGACTTGAGCTGTTGCTTCCCAAAGAATTTCTGACATTTGATACAAGCCCTATTTTTTGCACGGACATCAGTGAATAGAGTAGGCCAGTAGTACCAAACCTTGAGAATTTTATAGGCTGTGGTTTTCCAGAAATGATGTCCCCCATATAGGTTGTCATGGAAATCAAATATAATCTTTTGGGCCTCCTGTGGGTCTAGACATCTTAAAATTACTCCCAGAGGACCTTTCCAATACAAGATCTGATCAATAAGGCAATATCTAATTGCTTTGATCTTTAAATATCTTACCTTTATTTTTCCCATACCATCAGGGGGTCGCAACATTTGCAGAAAATATATAATATCTTTGTACCAAGTGCATTCTGCCAATGGGGGGTTGTCTTGAGGGCCTTTATTAGATACTTTATCCTGCTGATTTTCTGAGAAAGCATTGATGAAGTTAACCCCCATATCTTTACAATTAGATTCATCCAACAACTTGTCTAAACCTTGGCCTTTAACTAATTTTGTGGGTTTTATTTCCAAGTCAAATTTGAGGATTTTCACAATCCACCTGCTCCTTCTCCCATCAATGTAAGGCTGAACGAGAATGTCCTTCACAGAAGGTGAAGGAACATAATCCATGATCTTTGAATGAAAAACATAAACTCTGAAAGATTTGATATCTTTCACCAAGGCATAGGCAAGTTTCTCCATGATGTCATATTTGACCTTTGCATCCGTCAATGCCCTGCTGAAAAAGGAAATAGGTTGTTCTAGCCCTGCATCATTCTTTTGTAGTAAAACAACTGACACTATGTCAAATGAGGAAAAAGAGAAAATCAGAAAATCCTTGGAATAATCAGGACTGATAATCACAGGTGCTTCAGTCAGTGCCTTCTTGACTTGGTTGAAGGATTCTCTGGACTCAACAGTCCATCTTACCTTGTTTCCCCTCTTGAGCATGACTGTGATATGCTTCACCAATTCAATAAAATTTGAAACAAACCTTCTCAGAAAATTGATTTTTCCTAGGAAGGATTGAACTTATTTCTTGGATCTCGGAAGTGAAAAGGTTTGAATAGCTTCCACTCGTCTTGAATCAATCCCGACCCCCTCAGCTGATACTATGTGCCCCAATAATTTTCCCTCTTTCATGGAAAATAAAGACTTTTTGGGATTTAGGGAGAGACCAATTTTTCTGCATTTCGAGAAGACCTTTCTCAGATGATGACAATGCTCTTTATCATAACTGAAGAAGACTGTAATTTCATCCAAATATATGACCACAAATTTATCATTTTCTCCAATGAAGGCGATGTCTATAGCTCCCTGAAAGGTTGCTCCTGCATTCATTAATCCAAAGGGAATTTTGACATACATGAATGTGAACCAAGGAGTGGTGAAGGCTATGTTTTATCTGTCTTCAAGAAGGAAAGAGATCTGATTGTATCCAAAAAATCCACCAATCATGGAAATCCTAGATGTCCCTGTTACCCTTTGCAATATGTGTTCCATCTTTGGCAGTGGGTAATTGTCCTTCTTGGAGCTTCTGTTCAGGTTCCTGAAATCAACACAGAGTCTGATTTCTCCATTCTTCTTCCATACTAGAACCAGGTTGGCCACCCATTTAAAATATCTTAGGGGGACAATAATTTGGGCATCCAGAAGATTCTTTACCTCTTTCTCCATAACAGTAGCAACATAGGATTTATCTATCTTAATTTCTACCTAAATGGTTTGGCCTCCTCTTTCAATGGGATCTTGTCTTCAATGACACTTGTGTCATATGTTCTGAGGTCTTCATAGGTCCAGGAAAACACATCAGAAAATTCCCTTAACAATTCAACATACTCGGCCCTCTCCTCCTTTGACAAATTTCTTGACAACTTGACAAATTTGGGATTCTTCTTTGTGCCAATATTGCACTCAGCTACATCAGCATCCTCATTTGAAATATTACCCTTTACTTCCACATAAGTTCCATCAAATAGTCTTTCCAAAGGAACTAATCCCTTTGGAATGTGATTGGTAGGAAATTGGATGATATGGTGATCACCAATCTTGTTCAAAAAAGCATTAGCTTGAGGATCTATTTCAGAATCTGGATCTTGATCAATGTGTAATGCAGAAAACTCATCAACGGTTTCCAAGAATCTTTTGATTTCCAGGTCATCCTCAAACACTTTCCAATCATTGATATTGTCAGGTATAGAGGGCCTATATTTCACCTCTACATCATACTTGAGTTTAGGTGGCAGAGGGATTCTAAAATTGCTTGTTGAAACAACCAAAGAATCAACCATGAAATTTTCTTCTCTTGGAATGAATGAAATGTTGAAAGCCGAGAAAAAACTGTCAATGAGGTCCCATACTTCATTTTTGTAACTTATGATATGAGGGTGTTTGGACTGATAAATATTTCTGATCTGCTGGGTAATCAACTTAACATCCCCAAACACTGATATCTCTTTGATTCCCATGTATTTTGCAACCTTTAAACCCAAAACAAGAGCTTCATATTCTGCCACATTGTTGGTAGCTTCAAATTCTAGTTTGTATGACATAGATATAATTTCTCGAACAGGTGAGACAAACACCACTTCGGCTCCATCACCTTCTTTAGAAGAGGCTCCATCAAAATACATTTTCAAAACAGGGGGTGTTGGAGGAGAATCTTCGCAAGGAGTGTGGGATTGATTTTTTATTTCAAGAGGAGGCTCAGGGGCATTGGTGAGTTGCAACAAGTTGGATCCAAAATTGATATCAAGGGAAAAAATAGGATGATTGGTGGGGTTCACTTCATCACTAATGATATAAACCAAATGAGCTTCTCTATACAGTATTATATGTCCCCCCCCAAACACAGGAATAGTAGCATATGTGAGGTCCATCTGCAAGGTTCCCCCAAGTCTTTTTATCCAATAACTTGACAATACCATGCCGAACTTGGGAGGAACATCAACCACCATGATATCCATGACCATACCTTTCATGGGAAGTTGGAACAAGGTCACAACCATATCTTTGATGACCCCAAGACATTGCACCCTCCTTGAATCAAAAGAATACAAGTCATGGTGTGCTTTTGTGATTTTTAGTCCTAGTTCTTCCATGACAATTTTGGGAATGAGATTATGAGAGGCCCCTGAATCCATAAAAATTTTATGAAGCACCTTATCATGTATGCTCAGTGATGTGTAGAAGGGAGTGGATGAATCATCTCTATCTTCTACCATGGGACCTAATATGACCGTCGACTTCTTTTCTTTCAAATTGATTGATTCCGTGGGATGATTTAAGGGTTAAGGTAGAAATAGATTAGATAGGAATATCTTAAAGTATTCATGATTGACCAGCTCTGAAAGGGGGACAAGAATCCTAATCTTCGGAATTTCATGCTCAAAGTTAAAATACGAAGGGGGCTTTAGAATTTATTTTACCTCTAGGATAGGACCTTTGACTACTGGTGGTGGGTTCTATGTTTTCTTCTCTTTGTTGTTGCTTGCTACATATTCAACAGGTTTTTCTTCTCTGGTAGACTGATCGAGAACATTAGGCCTTTCTCCTTTCTTCTTGGACCCAAGGTTGTATCTATTTGGGTTGTCACTAGCCTTATCCCCCTTGCTCAGCTCGTTTAATTGGATATCCATGAGAGACTCCTTGTACATTGCTTGATTTAAGTGAGGAGAATAAGGTGTGTCTTAAAGACAGTGGATTTTTGGGTCGAGGTCTTCTTCCTCTCCACCATTGTCTGCAACAAGGTTTTTTTGAAGAGGGGTCTGGATTTTCTGATCATCCCTATCTTTGTTCCGAGGCTCTCTTTGCATAATCTGAGGAGCATTGTTATTCTGCCTCCTGAAGTTGCCTCTGTTATCAAAATTCTAAGGATTTTTGTATGTCTACTTCCCCTCTAATTCCAACCTTTCCATTCTAGCCAAAAGTGATTTTAGTAACTTAGTTACTACGTCCATTTGAGGGGGGAGGTCAAAAGAACTAGAGGTTGAGGCTTCATATCTTCCCCTTCCTCTATCTCTGTCAACCTTATTTCTAATTCGATCAGTTTCCAATACGTTAGACACTATTTCCAGGGCTGCATCTTGCATATGAGATAAGGAGGTATCTCTTCTCTCTCTTAATAGGAGGCAGAAGTCAAGGTCAAAAGCATTAGCATAGGTAATTTTGGAAAAGGCTTCTGTAGGCTTTATCTCAGCAGGGATCTTATTGTACATTTTGTTAAATCTTTTGGAGAAGTCAGAGACAAACTCTCCTTCTTTTCTCATTAGGGACCCAAACTTAGAGATATAATACATGAAGTATTTTTTATCCCCCGATTTTCTCAAGAAGACATCATCTAAAGCCTCAATCCCATAAATGGATCTAGGGGTCAGGGCCCGTAACCACTTCATGGCTTCTCCATCAATACTGTGGACACAAATCCTCATCCATGCATCTTCATCTACTATGACATAGTTATCAACATAACTATAGAAAGTTGCAAGGTGCTCCTCTATAGTAATATCTCCCTCCCCAGTGAATTTAGGCAGTTGCTTAAGGTAGCCACCGACTGGGAGGGCATTAAGAGGTTCAGGAAAAATGAGAGGGAATATCTGGTAGAAACTATAGTGTCCATTCCATTTCTGGCGGGATTAGCTCCTTCCATAGGGATGATACATGGAGGAGAACTAGGAGGGGAAGGGGTTCGAACAAGGGAGACTGGAACTAAACTTTCAGGAGGAAAGGGAAACAATGGAGGATTTGGGGAAAAAGCTTCAGGGATTGAGGGAGAAGAGGTTTCCCTTTCTATAGTAGCAATAACAACGATAGGAGGAGGGGTGGTAAATCCTGGAGTGGGAAAAACTTCTGAGGTATGGGGTTTAGACCAAGGTACAATCTCAGGGGAAATAGCAATGACAAAGATTTCTCCTTCCAATCCAAAACCAGGAGGAGAAAACTCAACAGGAACACACCCAAAATTTAAACTTCGGGAAACTCCAACAGATGGTATAATAGGAAAATGAGAAGCAAATATCGGAGTTTCTACGAGAGGATGATAAAAAAATCAGAAATACCTGGTTCAACAATAGAATTACTTTTTCAAAGGGCCTTTCCCTTTTTGATAATTTTCTCTGGGTCTGCTTTAGGTGTCATTAGAGGTAGTTGTGGAGTAGACCTCATGTGTTTGCCTCTAGAAGCCACGGCTAAAATAGTGGAGTCGCCAGTGGATTCACATCAATGGAGTCACCAAGTGCACAGTTGCAATCTTTGATGTACTAAGTTCTGATGCACCTTCAGAAATAGTAAGCTTTGTCATTCAATCCCAGGGAAAATATTCAATTCATCACCAACAATGGTGTCATAAATGTTAGCACTAGAAGTCACCTATGGATTGCAGTAGAGGTAAGCCCAGTACCCATTAGTTTGATGTCACAATGAATAAATTTAAAGGGGGTATAATGGACACAAGCTCAGGATAATATTGTTTTAACTCAGAAAAATGGGTTGATATGTGAAAATAGGTGAGGTCTTGATCTAACTTTAGTTAGTAATTTGTATAAAGGGTGATTAGGATGAAGAACTTGAAGAGGCAATGTAGAGGTCTTCTATGGACATCTAGTCTTCCAACAACCTAAGGAGGAAAAGCTTCAAATACAATATCTTCTTGAATCAAAAACCTGAGGAAACTAAAAATGCCACAACAATACTGCAATCAAACATACATTACAATATAGTCACAAAAAATCAACTAGATCACCCATGCCCGAGTCTTCAGTATCATAAGAAAAAGAGATGAAAAGAGAGTTGGTTGTCATTAAACAAGAAATCTCAATTGGAAATACATAACCAAAGAACCAGAGGCTTCATTAAAGATTTACAAATTGGGAGCATAGCTCAACCATCGACCTTAACAAAATATCAAAACTGAGTATTTATACTCAAAGAAACTTGCTCCCTTCAGAAGCACATTCTAGTCATTGCATTCAAGGCTTGGCGTCTGCATATTTTTCTGTCAGGCTTCACTTGCATTCTTTTGTCAGACGTAATATTAGATCGGTATGGGCATCACAAGAGTTTCTCACAGGCCTAACAACCTACCTCTTCAACCAGTCCTTGACTCAGCTATAGTCGGGTACAGGGGACAGAAAAATAAACAACAATAGGGAAAAACGGTTATGGACACCCAAAAGGAAACAAACTAACACTAAGTCACAACATGAATCAGGTGACTACAACTGTGTTGGGCTTCACACGAAACAACACAGGACGACTTCACAGTTTCTATTTTCAGAAATGCATGAAGGAATGTAGAGGTAAGACAATGAAGGTCTCGGTTTAGACAAAGGATGGGAGAATGGACTCATGAACTCATGTGGATGACAGATGAATGACCAACAAACTACCGATATGATTTGACTCATGGTTTACTGGTTCCATAGATCCATGATGGATGCCCCAGTTCACGGTTAGATAGTGGGTCGAGAATGGAAAGCAAACCCACAACACAGTTGATGCTTCATCTTTTAACTGCATGAGACCAGGTCGACACTTGTCTTCCTAGAGCTGCATGCACTCCATTTAGCCTATGTCCCCAACTACCAGGAATTTAGGACAACATTCATCAATTGTCCACCTTACCCTTTAGGAAATAATATTAAAATACTATTCCTCTATAGGTAAGCCCCATAGCTTATCCCCTAGGCCCAAAAACTTATCACCCTCCCTTTCCCAACCTTGTGGAAGATTACTCCCTTATCACTCTTTCTTCGTGGTCGGTCTACACGCAACGATGTTTATATTTTATTAATGATATTCATAATTACATATACAAAAACAGGATCCTGGCCTTTAACACTTAGGCTCTCTGGCCGAATAAATACATAATCCCACCAACTTATCAAAATTTAGCTCACCAGCTTGCAAAACTTGTTTACAATTCATAAATGCAACTGGGGATCATCCTTAGGGTATTACATGAGTAACTCTTCAGCGGATGATTTTGCCCGCGGATCACTCGGGACTCGGGTCTCCCTGACTTCCTTGTTCTTCCTTGGCCTACCCCTTCTCCAGGGTATTGGTTGTTGGGGGGACAGGTCTTCCAATGTCATTCCTTCCTCTGGATCCCTTCCTGCTTCAATCTCTATGTGGTGTGACGTTACCCTTTCCACAGTTACAGGGAAAACTCCTTTTGGATCCTTGGGGATGCCTGCTGCAAGTAGAAACAAATCCCAGTTATTTCCTAATATCCTTAACTCCTCCACCACCAACAATTTAATCAACAAGACATGTGATATTTTCCTCTTTGCCTGATCTTCTTCAACCTAGGCATTGTCCGCCATTTATTCGAGGCTTTGGTGCAAGAAAAAGGGAATATTTAATGGTCTTCTTCTCGTGAAATGCATCAACAATCTAATGTGATTCGAATGTATTTTGTCAAATCTTCCGTCACAGGTGAAATATTTCCTAATTACCTCCAGGATTTTTCAGAAGGGCCCTTGCAAATATCTATTTGGAACGCCCTCTTCGGCTTTCCCTTCTAAACATACTCATTTGATGAAGTCTTTGTAGCACCACGTGTCCAAAGGCATGCCTTTAAACCACCTTTCACCCCGAGAAGGGATTTTTGTTGCGGCCGACAAAGTTTCCTCTGTCACCTGGAAATTGACACCTGCAATTACCGCGCGAGACCCGTAAAGACTAGTTGCAAACTATTCCACTAATTTCATGTTGAATCCTTGGGTTTTTATGAAAACATTCATGCACCCAACCTCCTCAAAAGATACTCTAACCTTCGTATCTTCATTGACCAATGTCAACCTTTGAGGCTCGGGCCCAGTATTCCTTCCACTTCATGCACCTTTCCTTATGTTCTAGGATTTCATCATGGCCCAATGCATATTTTTTCTGTGCGTGGTGGATTTGGTGCGAGCCAAAGGAAGTAATCTCAATTCACCTGGGCTTGTGAGAATAATTAAAGGCAATGCGTAAAATTCAGTGATGAACAAAATGCATGCAGAGGGAACGAAATTTATAATCAGATAGCCAAGAGATGAAAACATGCTAGGGGACAGTGAATCCATGGAGAATGGAGGTTTCAATGAAAGATATAATATTCTTCCAGTACATCTATGCGATGGGCACACTTCAGAGTCTGTGAAGTACAATTGATAAGAGTTGTAGAGCATATTTGATACGAGCATCATGATTTTTCGTTCGTTTTGAATTCATCATGAGATGATGATGGTGACTTATCCTGTCGATGCGAATTCCATTTAACAACTTTCCTCGACCTTAGGCATGTAATACCTTCTCTTCTAACATTTCCTGACTCTTTGGGAAAATACCTTTACCCTTTACACATGTTTTGGTTTTGACATCCCTGCCTGACTCCAAGGGCCAACCGACCACTTACTAACTTTGACCCATTTGTTGTTCAGTACCTGAACTCACATGCTTTGAAACACGGACTCCAAATCGACTAAGACAAACTCTAACTAAAAAAATGATGGTGCTAACCATTGGCTCCAATGGGGATTTCTATCCTCCCAGTGAGGTGCAAAGAACAACAGACTAGGTACCTGACCATTCGGCCTTATTCGACTTCCAGAATCTGAAACAACAAAAAGAAAATGCAACCTAAACCTTCTTGACACAATTTTGACCAGACTCAGCATAAAATTAGGGCCTTCACTCCAGGCTTCAATTTTCTACTGACACACTGACTTGAAAGGCCTTCTTTGAAAAAGAAAAAAAAAAAGAAAAAATGACTATTTACAATGACATGAGACTTAAACAAACTTTACTACACCAGATAGTGTTTGAGGAACCTATCATTTATAGGCCCCCAACCAGTGGACTCTCCATTAAGTTATTTTAACAGATATGTGTTGTTCCCATGATATGCGTAGATTCTGAAAGGGCCCATCCAAAGATGATCGAATTTTTCATGCTTTCCCTTATCTTCGTTTCTCACATCCCACTTTAGCACTAGATCCTCCACTTGAAATTCCTCCTGTTTAGAGTGCTTGTCGAAAGTTTTCTTCATCCTATCCTGGTGAATATGTGATTAGTTGTAGACCTGATCCCTCATCTGTTGCATGTGAATCAACTAATTTATCCTTCTCTGCATATCACCTGGCTCGGCCTCTTGCTCTTGCAGCAACTTCTTGATGGGAAATCCCAGTGAGGCAGGGAAAATCGTGTCCGCGTCATACACAATTTGGAATGGTGATGTGGAGATGGACTTCTTGGTAGTGACTCTATCTATCCACAATGCGTAAATAAGTTTCTTATGCTAGGCCTTTTTGTTGTCCTACAAGAGTCTTTTAACGATCTTGGTTAAACTCTTATTAGACGATTTTGTTAACCCATTACCTTGTGGGTAATATGTTGTAGAATGTCCCAGGGTTGTATTGTAATCCTTACAAAACTTCTCCATTTTATTGGACTTGAATGCGGCTGCATTATCTATGATGATCTTTATAGGTCACCCTAACCTAGACAGGATGTTGGTTTCTAGGAACTGAATGATGACCATGTCAATAGCCTTCATTGTTGGAATTGCTTCAATGCATTTCGTGAAATAATCCGTGGCCGTAAGTATCCACCTGTGTTGCACCGAGGATGGTGGATGAATATCTCCTATAAAGTCTAGGCCCCATTCCATGAACAATGCTTCCACCAAGATTGCTTTCAGTGACAGCGGTTGCATCTTCCTTATTCCATCGAAAATCTGACACTTGTGGCAACTGGAAACTTCCTTGTACATGTCTGCGAAGATGTTGGGCCAATAGTAACCCGCTCTTAGAATTTTATGCATGGTGGTTTTCTAGTAGTGATGTCCTCCACAGTCGCCTTTGTGTAATTCTCTGATGGCATGTTCCACGTCATCTTCTAGTAAGCGAATCAACAATATCCCTCCCAAATATTTCCAATATAGTGAGTTATCCAAGATGGAAAAATTAGTAGCTTTTAGCTTTAAGAATCTAGCCTTAGTCTTACTTAAACCTGGAGGAGCTTGCAGATTTCTCAAGTCATAAATGATGTCCATATACCAAGGTGAATCAATGAAATTTTGAGACACCTGCACGATTTTTTCTTCCCGAGGATTCTCTGACAGATCAACAATGAAGTTGATTCCCAAAACGTCACAGTTTGATTGCACCATTAGATTTGCGAGGCCCTGTCCCTTGATTAGTTTTGTGGGCTTGATTTCATGGTCGTATTTCAGCATGGCCATGATCCACTTACCTCTTCTTCCCTCAGGTTCAGGCTGAGTCAGGATATCCTTAACTGAGTTGTTGGGAATGCAAACGATAATGTGGTAGTGTAATATGTAAGTTCTAAACTCCTTTAGGGATTTCACTAAGGCGTATGCTTGTTTCTCCATAATTTCATACGTAAGTGGGGAATCCCTCAGCGTCCTGCTAAACTAGTCTATATGCTTCTAAAAGTTCATATCATCTTTCTGTAACAATATGCCAACAATGGTATGCTCCGAGGCGAATGAGACCAAGATGAAGTCCTTCATGAAGTCCGGGCTGACCAACATGGGAGATTTGGTCAGCGCTATCTTGATGTATTCAAATTATTTTCTAGCTCCAGGGTTCCATTTTATCTTGTTCCCCTTTTTGAGCATGCAGGTGATATGTTTTATAATTTCTGCCAGGTTTCGGATGAATCTTCTCAAGAAATTGGCCTTTCCCAGGAAGGACTGCACCTCCTTCTTACTGCGTGGAGTGTTGATTTTCAGGATTCCTTCAACCCTATTGGGGTCTATATTTATACCTTCTTTCGAGATGATGTTCCCCAATAGTTTCCCCTCTTGCATCCTGAAATGTGATTTTTTTGGATTCAATGATATGCCGAACTTCCTACACTTTTGGAAAAATTTCTTCAAATTTCTGAGGTGTTGTTCGTTGGAGTCGGAGTACAATGTGATGTCATCCAGATAGATCATGATAAATATTTCCTTTTCCTCAGAAAATTCGATATCCATCGCCCACTAGAAAGTAGCCCCATAATTCATTAGGCCGAAGGGCATCTTAGCGTACATGAACATCCCCCATGGTGTCATGAAAGCTATCTTTTCCTGATCATCTGGGTGTACCATAACATGATTGTAACCTGAAAATACATCTAGAATAAACATCTTCTGGGACCCAACTACCTTCTGCAGGATATAGTCCATTTTTGGGAGTAGGTAGTTGTCCTTGATGGATGCCTTGCTCAAATTCCTAAAATCCACACACAACCTTATTTCTCTGCTATTTTTCCTTACAGGCACCATATTTGCAACCCATTTCAAGAACCTTAAAGAAATGATCATTTTGGCCTTGAAAAGTTTCTTTACCTCCTTTTCGACTAGTGGCAACAAAAGGGGATTTATCCATCTCATCTTTTGCTTGAAAGCCTTTTGGTCTTCTTTGAGAGGAATGACATGTTGAATCACTTTGGTGTCATAACTTTCAAGTCATCATAACTCCAAGTGAAAACGTCAGGAAAGTCCTTCATGAGCTTGATGTAGTCTTGTTTGACCTTTGGACTGAGCATCTTTGACAATTTTATTATCTTCGGATTTGCTTGGGTCCCGATATTGCAATCCTCGACATCCTTGTCATTCCCAGTGATCTTAAGATTTCTAGCCACGTTGTTTTCATCAAAAATATTTTCCAATGGAACTAATCCTTTTGGGATGATATTATTCTTTCGTTGTACTATGTCCCTTCTAGCTATCTAGTTCTAGAAAGGTTCATCATCATTGCACACATCTACGCTTTCATCTTTGTCTAAACAACACTCGTCATCAATGTTTATATTAGCGAACTCATCGTTCATATGGAGAAATCTCTCCACCTATTTTTCATCCTCAAATACCTATCAATACTTGATATTATTGGGCACCACCAGCTTGTGTTTGACTTTGATATCATACTTTATATTTGGAAAAATGGTAATTTTAAAAATTGAGTTCACGGTGGCCAAGGAATCTACAATTTGATTATGCCCCTTCGGGATCGCCAATAAATTATACTTCGAGAATTCTTCGAGGAGGTCCAACACTAGGTTTATGTACACTCTTAGTTTGGGGTGCTTCGATTGATATATTCATTTCACTTGGTTTATAACGAGATCAGAGTCTCCATGCACCGCTATCCTCTTTGCACCCAACTCTTTCAAAACTATCAGGCCCAAAATCAGTGCCTCGTACTCAACAATATTATTAGTGTAGTCGAAAGCAAGCTTGTATGAGCAGAGTTTTGTGCCCACCTTAAAAGTACTTATCCATATGCCTTCCCCTACCCCTTCCTTGTTGACGGATCCATCAAAACTCATGTTTCACATCTCATTCTCCACGTGGTTCCTTGGGTCCACGTAGTCTACTTCTCGTTGCGTCTTTGTCATCAATGACCATGATGGTTGTTGGTTCTTCCTCTTCGAAACTCAGGTCATTGTAAAATATGGAGTTGATCTCAGTGTCGATGGAGTAGATAGGGTGGTTATTCAGATTCATATTAATACTAACCATGTATTTAGCAATACTTCTCTGTATAATTGTCTATCTTGGTCAAAGACAGGGATGGTGGCGTATGACATGTCCATTTGCATAGTTCCCTTCAATTTCGTGGCCCATGACCTGGATAATAGAATTCCAAATTTGGGGGGTATATCGGCCACAACCATGTCCATAACCAAATTATTAGAAGGGATTTGGGCCAGTGAAACAACCAAGTCTTTGATCAGACCCAAACATTTCACTTTCCTTGAATTGAAAGAAAAAATATCTTTATCAGACCTGGTGATGTCCAAACCCAACTCGTCCATGATCATTATGGGCATGAGATTGTGCAACGTGCCTGAATCCAGCATGGATTTATGAAAGATCTTATCCTGGACCTTCAGATCGATGTAGAACAAGGTAACATCCTCAGTATCACCGATCTACTCTATAAACAGACCGAACAAAATGGCAGGGTGATCATCATGGATGTTCAAAGTGTCGAGAGTCCCCCCCATCTTTAGCATTTTAATAATTTGATCTCGATATTCTCCTTTCTTGATGAATTTGTTGAAAGGGACAAATATTTTGATCTTGCTCATTTCGTTCTCAAAGTTAAAAGGCTGAGAGACTTTTTCTACCTCCTTGACGCATGTCTTTAGGCTTCTTTCTGACGCTCTTCTTGGAACTTCCTCCTTTGACTTTTCTCTTTATGTCGCATCCTTGCTCGGGTTGTCTTACTTTGGTCGACTTTTGGAAGGGATATAAGTTAGAGTTTTCCTTATGGGATTTGTCTGCTGAGGATCCCTTATGGGATTTGTCTACTGAGGCTCCATAGATGCCTTTTTTATCTTGAGGTTGTATTGCTTTTGGTACTAAATGATGGAATTATGATAGCCTTTCCTGAATTCCTTTGTTTCCCAAGACAATGTGTCATCCGTATCCAGCATAATATCATCATTTTCACTCATGTATTGATCATGTTATCCCTTCGTCAAGAACACACGTGTGTCCTTTTCATCGCAACAATGCATTTAGTCTTTGAACATCTGATCAAAATCTTTGTCTGCATATTTTTTTTGGAACGGGGGCCTTATCTGTTGGTCGTCCTGGTCCCTCTATTCCCTCTGCCTGATTTGTGGGACCATACCTCTTATAGGGTTTTGATTCCTAGGCTGGGGGTCATGCGTTCTCGGGCGGGGAGTTTGTTTCCCACGTACATCATTTCCATCAGTTTCTCCATCATTTTCATCATCAAGTCAAGCTTGTCCTCTAAGGGTTGACAAGTTGATGGTTGCACATCCCCTTGGGGTTTCCTCCCACCTATTTTGAATGTTTTTTTTTATCTTTCCCGACGCCATCAATTTTACCTCGAATTCAATTGTGTCACTCATCATAGCGTCTAAATTTCCAAATCTTCTCTCTCTTAGCAGCAAGCTAAAATCACTGTCAAAGGAGTCGACGTATCATAGTTGCACAACCCCGGGAGGAGGATGGACTTCCACAAGAATTGAGTTGTAAACCCTCAAGAAATGGGTAAAGAACTCTTGCACCATCTCCTCCGGCGCTCTCTTCATATTTTTTTACTACGTCAGCAGTTGCAAAGGATTCTTTTTGTCTCCCCATCTAGTAATGAAAGACATTTCAAATGCGGTGAAGTCTTGAATGCTTGCTACTGGGAGGTATTTGAACCACTTTCTAACCTCCCCTGAAAGACTCTATGCGAACAACCTCATCTTCACATCCACATGGTCTACCTCTTCTAGATTGTTAGGTTCCTAACCCACACATAGGTAGAACAATATATTCGAATGTAATAAAGGTCAATATTAATAAGGTATTTCAATAAAAAAGAATAAGGCGGATGTAAGAATACCTAATAGAAGTTTCCGCTTCTAGAAGGATCTTCCTCTAGATGCTTCTTTTTAGTATAAATAGGAGTCGAGGGTATGAGAACCCTATCTTGGATATTATTGTAATAGAGCTCTGCTCAAATGGAGCTTGCACCCTCAAAGAGGCCCATGAACATTGATTTTAGATTCAAAGTGTTATTCATGTTATTATTCTCTTATCATTTCATTGTTATTGTGGTGAATGTTTTGGTTATATTGTTATTATTCTACCATTTCTAGAATTTTATTTCTGTTCTGCATACATTTTATATCTGGTATATTACAAGTGGTATTAGAGCACTTCCCTCGGTAGAAAGTGTGGGTTAATTTTTTTCTAGGGTAGAGATGTATTCTGGTGTCTTTAAGCCACAAAGATCCGTCGTTACGTGCATAAACATCCAGTTGAGGGATTCATACACGCAAAAAATACAACTGGTACTTAAGAACACATCTGTTGGCCACCCTTGTAACCCCTTTGAGTGGTAGCACATCAGAAAACACCTGTGTATGGATCGGCCTAGATTAACTAAGGCCCTCTTTAGATAAACTGATCGGTCGCTTGACTACTATAGTGTCACCGAGAACAACACTCGGGAAGATACTCTTTAGTACCTAGGTAGTCGGGTAGTATGGCTAAGGGTACAGTCTATCCTACTTAGTTAGTGCCTTGAGATATTGGGTCGAGTACTATTGTTGGACCCCACATGTATATTAGAGAACTATAGCACAGGGAAAACCCTTATCTGTAGAACCCTTGAATACCTAACCCTTGGGGACAGAAACATAAAAAAATTAAAATAGACAAGATCTATTGCTACGTAACTATGTTCGTGTTGCCAAGTAAATACACATTTCTTTTTGGTTAAGCATTTGGGCATTTACTCTCTGCAGTATTCTTCAGACCGGAGTAGAATATCAATTTTCGGAAAAAAAAATTACCCCGCCCACACCTTTTCAGTTCCCCCATCCTCATGGCCCATACCTGTAGCCAAGACTTGGAAGCTTGCTTCAACACCTTTTAATCTGGTCTCATCGAAACCCAATAAGAAGTGAAACAACTCAGTGCCAATGTTGCAGCCATCAATACAACCATGCAGTCCTCAATGGAGGAAATCAAACAAGACCTCACCACCCATATTGAATCAGTCTTTTCGGCACTCTACACCAAAATGCATATCCCTACAGATAACCCTTCCTCTTCCTCACCTCCACATCCTAAAGGTGACCATTCCTCTCACTACAGATGACTTGGCCAAACTCTGATATGGTGTTCTCCATCTAGATCAAGAATGGTGGCAATGGAGAAAAAATTCTTGTCAAGGGTATATTGCTTGGACACACTTTGTGGCAGAGATTTATGAATGCTTTGACACTGACACCAACCATTTGGGCCATTTGACAAAGTTGAAACAATTAGGAATAGTGGAAGACTTTATAGCTGCCTTTGAGCACCTAGATTTTAGAACAGAGGGCATGTCTCAAGGATGAGATTCGGGGCCATGTCCTCATGGCTCGGCCTTAGAGTTGGGTGGAGGCTACTAAAAGAGATAAAGAAGAACAATAGGTTGTATCCTCTTAAAACCGAAAACCCTCCTTTATCCCTCACCCTAAACCAGTAAATCCCACTACTCCCTCTGCTCCACTAAAGATCCAAAAATTGACTAGGGCTGAAATGGCTGAACGCCAACTCAAAGGCCTTTGTTATAACTGTGATGAAAAATATTTCCCAGGCCACAAGTGTAAAGAACAAAATCTTTTTATGGCCATCTCCAATGATATTTCAGAAGAGGATGTAGAAACTCCCCTTGTGTCTGAGTCACCTGAATCCACTGATATAACCCCTCCCTCAGACCCCGCCAAAGTAGAACCAGTCATTTCCCTCAATGCTCTCACTAGCTTCTCTGCTCCCCAAACCCTCAAGATAATCAGTTACATCAAGCATCAGAAGGTCATTATTCTGGTTGATAGTGGTAGCACCCATAATTTCATTCATCGTTGCATTACCTAAGAAACTCATTACTACATCCATGCCGTCAATAATTTCCAAATCATGATTGCCAATGGTGGTTCCATGAAATGTGGAGGCCATTATAAAAATGTGCATCTCCAAATTGGTGACTACCACTTGAAATCCCATATGTTTGCTATCGACATGGGATGTTGTGACATTGTGTTGGGTGCAGACTGGTTAAGGACTTTGGGTCCCATTCTCATGGATTTTAAAGACTTAACCATGCAATTCGACCAAGAGGGAGACCAATATAAGTTCCAAGGCATCACCGTCGGTTCACCTGAGATCATTAGTTCCCATCACATGGAAAAGCTACTCAAAAAAGGTCATTCTAGTGTTATCGCCCAACTCCATGCCATACAAGCAACAAAGACACCCTCGGTCCCGCAAGACCTCTAAGCCAACCTTTCTACACATCAATTGGTATTTTCCACTCCCCAAGGACTCTCTCCTTCCCATGGTGTTCATGATCATTCCATTCCCCTTGTACCCAGAAGCCTTCCTCCCAATATATGTCCGTACTGTCACCCCTTTTCCCCAAAAAATGAAATTGAGAAAATGGTCCAAGAACTCCTTAATGCAGGCGTTATCCACCCTAGTACCATCCCCTACTCTTCTCCTGTGGTCATGGTCCTAAATAAAGAAGGTTCTTGGCGAATGTGTCCTGACTTCCATTCCCTCAACAAAATTACCATCAAAGATAAATTCCCCATTCCTGTCATTGATGACCTCCTGGATGAATTGAGTGGTGCCCAATTCTTCACTAAATTGGATCTTTGTTCGGGCTACCACCAGATACGTATGAAAGAGGAATACATTCCTAAGACTGCCTTTAGAACTCATGAGGGCCACTATGAGTGTTTGGTCATGCCCTTTGGCTTGTGTAATGCCCCCTCCACCTTCCAAAGCCTCATGAATCATGTCTTTCATCCCTTTCTTTGTCTTAGTTTTCTTTGATGATATCCTCATATATAGAAAAACCTGGACATACCATCTTTCTCATGTGGATTGAGTTCTCCATCTACTCTCTCAGCACCAACTTTTCCTTAAACAATCTAGATGTTCTTTTGGTGCCTCAGAAGTAGAATACTTGGGTCATCTAGTTGGCAAGGATGGCGTCAGGGTGGATCCTAAAAAGATTGAAGCTATGCAATACTAGCCTCACCCAAAGACTCTTAAGAGCATGTGTGGAGTTCTAGGTTTAACAGGGTATTATTGAAAGTTTATTAAGAATTATGGGAAGATTGCAGCACCTCTCACTACTCTCCTCAAAAATAACTCTTTCACTTGGACTCCAGCCGCTACTCAATATTTTCAAACCTTGAAGATGGCCATATGCACCACTCCAGTCCTTGCCCTTCCCGATTTCACAAAGACCTTCGTGTTGGAATGTGATGCCTCATGGAAAGGAATTGGTGTTGTCCTTATGCAAGAGGGTCGACCTTTGGCCTTTACTAGCAAGAAACTATCTGAAAGAATTATGGGCAAATCCATCTATGAAAAGGAAATGTTGGCTATTCTGGATGTCATTGATCTATGCTGCCCTTATCTATTGGAATAACGTTTCCAAATTAATACAGACCATCAAAGCCTCGAGTATTTTCTGGAACAACGCATTTCCTCCCCAGAACAACAAAAATGGGTGACTAAGCTCTTTGGATATGATTATGAGATCATTTACAAGAAAGGAAAAGAAAATGTGGTTGCCGATGAACTTTCCCTCAAATATGAAGATGAAGGATCCGTTTTTTCTCTTTCATTCATTGTCCTAGATTAGCCCAAGCTGTTCGCCAAGAATGGCTACAAGATCCCAAAAGTTTGTAGTTTATCCAACAATTGCAGTCTAATGCTCCATCTTCCCCAGGGTACTCTTGGCTCCATGATGAAATTTGATACAAAAGCCATTTGTATTTAAGTAAACAATCAAAGCTTAAACCCACGATACTTTCTGAGCTTCATGCTACACCCACAACAGGGCACTCCGGGTTCACCAAAACCTATGACAGGGTCAAATGTTCTTTTTTCTAGGATGGTATGAAACAGGACATTCGTAATTTTGTCGTTGAATGTGATTTATGTCAACGCAACAAGGGATAAACAATCAAATCTCTGGGCACACTATGTTAAGGTCCTAACCCACACATAGGTAGATCAATGTATTTAGATGTGATAAAGGTCAATATTAATAAGGCCTTTCAATAAAATAGAATAAGGCAGATGTAAGAAGACCTAATAGAAGCTTCCGCTTCTATAAGGATATTCCTCTAGATGCTTCTCTTAATAGACATATTTAGTATAAATAAGGGTCGAGGGTATGAAAACCCTAGCTTGGAGATTATTGTAACATAGTGCTACTTGACTAGAGGTTGCCCCCTCGAAGAGGCTTGTGAACATTTCTTTCTGAATCAAAGTGCTATTTCAGTTGTTGTTCTCATATTATTTCTGTGTTATTGTGGAGATTATGCTAGTTATATTACTCTTATTTTTCCATTTCTAGCATTTTATTTCTGTTCTGCATATTTATTATATCTGGTATCTTGCAAGTGGTATCATAGTACTTTCCTTGGCCGAAATTGTGGGTATTTTTTTTTTAGGGTAGAGATGTATTCTGGAATCTTTAAGCCACAAAGATCTATCTTTACGTGCATGAACCCACGGTTGAGGGATTCATACACGTAGGAAATACAAGTGGTTCTTAAGTGAAAATCTGTTGACCACCCTTGTAACCCCTGTTGGTACCCCTTTGAGTGGTAGTGCATTAGACAACACCTGTGTATGAATCGACCTAGATTTCCTGAAGCCCTCTTTAGATAAACCTATCGGCTGTCGGACTGCTATAGTGTCACCGAGAACATCACTCGGGAAGATACTCTCTAGTACCTAGGTAGTCGGGTAGTATAGCTAAGGGTACGGTCTATCCTCCTTAGTTAGTACCCTGAGATATTGGGCCGAGTACTACTGTTGGACCCCACACGTATATTAGAGAGCTATAGCACAAGGCAAACCCTTGTATATAGAACCTTTGAATACCTAACCCTTGGGGAGCATAAACATAAACAAATTAAACCAGCCAGATCTATTTCCATGCAATTGTCTTCCGGTTGCCAAGTAAATACATATTTCTTTTTGGTTAGGAATTTGGGGATTTCAGCACTGCAACATTATGTAGAATGATGTATAACCCAGCAGCTGTAAAAAAAAAAAAAAAAAGTCTGGAATTTTTTTCACCATTATTTGAGACCTATTCCATTAGATTCATCTCTTCTCCCTTATCACATTCATCCATATCATTTTTCTGGAAAAAATTCTGACCCCGCCCACTCCCTTTTCAGTTCACCCATCCTCATGGCCCATACCCGTAGCCAAGAACTGGAGTCTCACTTCAATACCTTGCAATCTAGTTTTCTCAAGACCCAAAAAGAAGTGCAACAACTCAGTGCTACTATTGCCTCCCGTGATACATCCATCAATACCACCATAAATGCATTCGTGCAATCCACAATGGAGGAAGTCAAACAAGAACTAACCACCCATCTTGAATCTGTCTTTGCATCACTCTGCACCAAACTAAAGGTCCCTACCAATGACCCTTTTCCTGACACACATACAAAGAATAAATGTGAAACTTCTTCCCATTCCCATACCTTTCAGCTCCATCACTTTGAAAGGGACATATGCCTTCCGCGGGTGGATGTAAATAAATTTGATGGCTCGGACCCCACTAGTTGGGTCACCCAAATGGAACATTATTTCTCTCTCTACAACATTACAGATGACTTGTCCAAACTCCGGTATGGTGTTCTCCATCTAGATCAAGAACGCTGGCATTGGTGGCAATGGAGAAAAACTTCTCGTCAAGGGTATATTGCTTGGACCCAATTTGTGACTGAGCTTTATGAATGCTTTGACACTGACACCAACCATTTGGGTCATTTGACAAAATTGAAACAATCAGTAATAGTAGAAGACTTCATAGTTGCATTTGAGCGGCTGGATTTTCAAACAGAGGGCATGACTGATGCTTTGTTTCGAGAGTGTTTTATCAGTGGCCTCAAGGAGGAGATTTGGGCCTATGTCCTCATGGCTAGACCTGGGAGTTGGGTGGAGGCTACTAAAAAAGATAAAGAAGCACAACAAATAGTTTCCTCTCAAAACTGTAAGTCTTCCTTTATCCCTCGCCCTAAACCAATAAACCCCACTACTCCCTCTACCCCATTAAAGATCCAAAAATTGACCAGGGCTGAATTGGTTGAATGCCAACTCAAAGGCCTCTGTTATAATTGTGATGACAAATATTTCTCAGGCCACAAATGTAAGGAACAAAATCTTTTTATGGCCATCTCTGAGGAAACTCCGGAAGAGGATGTTGAAACTCCCCTTGTGCTCGAGTCACCAGAAATCACTGACATAAACCCTCCCTCCAACCCTCCCAAAGTGGAACCGATCATTTCCCTCAATGCTCTCACCGACTTCTCTGCCCCCCAAACCCTCAAGTTAATCGGTTACATCAAGCACCGAAAGGTCATCATTCTGGTTGATAGTGGTAGCACCCACAATTTTATTCATCGCCGCATTGCCCAAGAAACCCATTGCTACATCCATGCTATCAACAATTTCCAAATCATGATTGCCAATGGTGGTTCTATGAAATGTGGCGGGTGCTATAAAAATGTGTGTCTCCAAATCGGTGACTACCACCTAAAATCTCATATGTTTTCTATTGACATGGGAAGTTGCGACATTGTGTTGGGTGTAGACTGGCTAAGGACTTTGGGTCCCATTCTCATGGATTTTAAGAACTTAACCATGCAATTCGACCAAGAAGGCCACCAATATAAATTCCAAGGTATCACTGCTGGTTCACCTGAGGTCATCAGTTCCCATCACATGGAAAAGCTACTCAAAAAAGGTCATTCTGGTGTCATTGCCCAACTCCATGCCATACAAGCCATAGAGACACCCCCAGTGCCCCAAGACCTCCAAGCCCTCCTTTCTAAACATCAAATGGTATTTTCCACTCCCCAAGGACTCCCTCCTTTCTAGGGTGTTCATGATCATTCCATTCCCCTTGTCCCAAGAAGCCTTACCCCCAATATCCATCCATATCGCCACCCCTTTGCACAAAAAAATGAAATTGAGAAAATGGTCTAGGAAATCCTTACTGTAGGCGTCATCCATCCTAGTATGAGCCCTTACTCATCTACGGTCTTCATGGTACTAAAGAAAGAATGTTCTTGGAGAATGTTTCCTGACTTTCGTGCTCTCAACAAACTGACCATCAAAGACAAATTTCCCATTCCTGTCATTGATGACCTCCTGGATGAATTGAGTAGCGCCCAATTCTTTACCAAAATTGATCTTTTCTTGGGATATCACTAGATACATATGAAAGAGGCAGACATTCCCAAGATAGCTCTTCGCACTCATGAGGGCCACTATGAGTTTTTGGTCATGCCCTTTGGCTTGTGTAACACCCCCTCCGCCTTCCAGATCCTCATGAACCATGTCTTCCATCCTTTTATCCGTCATTTTGTCTTAGTTTTCTTTGATGATATCCTCATCTATATAAAAACCTGGACAGACCATCTTACTCATGTGGATCAAGTTCTCCACCTATTCTCTTAGCACCAATTTTTCCTGAAACAGTCTAAATGTGCTTTTGGTGCCTCAGAAGTAGAATACTTGGGTCATCTGGTGGGAAAGGATGGCATCAAGGTGGACCTGAAAAAGATTGAAGCTATGCAAGACTGGCCACACCCAAAGACTCTCAAAAGCTTGCGTGGATTATTGGGCCTAACAAGGTATTATCGCAATTTTGTTCAGAACTACAGAAAGATTACAGTACCTCTCACAGCTCTCCTAAAAAAGAACTCTTTCACTTGGACTCCAGCAGCTGCTCAAGCTTTTCAAACATTGAAGACGACCATGTGCACCACTCTGGTTCTGGCCCTTCCTGATTTCACAAAGACCTTTGTGTTGGAATGTGATGCCTCAGGGAAAGGAATCGATATTTTCCTTATGCAAGAGGGTTTACCTTTGGCCTTCACCAACAAGCAACTGTCTAAAAGGAATCTGGGAAAACCCATTTATGAAAAGGAAATGTTGGCGATTCTGCATGTTGTTGAGTTGTGGCATCCTTATCTCTTGGGGCAATGCTTCAAAATTAAGACCGACCATCAAAGCCTCAATTACTTTCTGGAACAACGCATTTCCTCCCAGGAGGAACAAAACTGGGTGACTAAGCTCTTTGGATATGATTATGATATCATTTATAAGAAGGGCAAAGACAATGTCATGGCAGATGCACTGTCCTGGAAATATGAAGACGAAGGATCCCTTTTCTCTTCCTTCATTGTACTCGATTGGTTCCAAGCTGTGTGCTAGGAATGGCTTCAAGATCCCAAAAATTCTCATCTGATATAGCAATTGCAGACCAAGACTCCGGCTCCCCCAGGGTACTCCTGGCTCCAGGATAATGTTAAGCCCTAATATTGGCTCATTACCCCTTAATTGGGGCATATTATATTAGTAATGTTATTTTATTTATGTTGGCTTTAGGCCATTAGTGGTTCATTACCCCTTAATTGGGGCATAATATATTAGTAATGTTATTTTATTTATGTCGACTTTAGGCCATTAGTTGTAATTATACCTCCTAGTCTCCTATATATACCAAGGAGACATTTTCATTTTGAATCATTTGGTACTTGAACATTTAAGTGGGGTAAAAGGAGGTTGCCCCCTCGAAGAGGCTTATTATCTGAAATTATCTCTTTTTCAAGGTGTTGAGTACTTTTTATGAGGATTTTCTATGCTATATTGATATTTGGTTCTTAACATATGGTATCAGAGCTCAAGGTCTTGGGGTTTCACTGCTACATCTGAGACACCTTGGAATTTTTGCTATAACTATTTTTCTACAAAGTTTCAGAAGGAACGGATTGGAGGCTATTTATTAGATGGATCAAGGTATGTTGGGTTCAAAATTTAGCTCCTGATGACTTATGATTTTGGAGATACGGTCTCTACAAGATAAGGTTCTGGAATCATCCTGAACTGAGTCATTGTGGAATTTTCTCTATAAAAAAAATTCTGTAACGTTTCAAACGCTGAACTCCGTAGGATATTTACAAAAATTAGTAAGGTATATTTGGTAAAACGTTCATCTTCTGGTTCATCTTAAATTTGTATATACACCCTATGTAAGATATGGTATCTAACTAGTCCTATTGACTAGTATCAAGAAGGTGTTCCAGGTAAAACAATCATAACGTCTTCCTTGAGTATCCAAATTGTGTGGGACTAGTTTCATTGGATTGTGGATAGTATGTAGTATTTCTGGTGTGAGTTTCAGAATTTTATATCAATTATTTTGTGCGGGGCACACTATACAAGTGAGATCTCCTGGAAAGGCCAAAAATCGACAAGTTGTGGGGAAGTTACCATAAATTCCACTTGGCACATCCAATTTTGATCAGACCTATGGAATTGTAGAGAAGAGATATTAGAGAAATACATAAAATAAATTTTCATACCCAGAAGGGCCGAAACTTGGGAGATACAACATAAGAAATATTGTCTAGCAGAACCACCTCAAAATCAAGGTTCAAAAGTGATACTTGGCTAACATGCCACCCAAAAAGAGACCTTCTACACCAAATAAGACTCCAGAAAATCCTACTTGGACTCTTGATGAAGGTGAAGAAATGCATAGGGACATAAATTATTTACAAAAGAATATAGTAACAAAAGATGAACTACAAGAGATGATGGAGGGTTTAAAAGGGGAGATCATGGAAGTATTGAAAAATTTCGTAACAGAGAAGACACCTGAAAGTGAAAATGCATCACATGAAATTCATGATGAGAACACAAGGAAGGTAAATCAAGAATGGATAAACTCCAACTTTGGTTTGAAGACCAACCACATTCCTAAGATCGATATAGGAAGTTTGATGGAAAGGACCCAATCACATGGATACTTCAGATGGAGCAATTATTTGATCTCTATAATGTGCCACATACACAAAAGGTATGAATTTCTTTTTTATATTTAGAATCTAATCAATTTGTATGGTATCGATGGCTTTGTTCTCACAAATCACTCGTCACTTAGACAATTTTCATGGAAGAAATGATAGCATACTATGAGGATACAAGGAGCAATACCTTCTTTAGCCAATTGATAAATCTCAAGCAAAAGGGTACAATTACCGAGCACATTGAGAACTTCCAAAGATTGAATATAAAGGTAATCGATATTCCATATGAGCACTTGATTGATGTATTCATAGGAACTTTAACGGATAACATTCAACATGAGGTTCACCTTTGGGAACCCAAATCATTCGAGAATACATTTAAGGTGGCAAGAAATGTTGAAAGTAAAAATATGGCTATGGCTACTAGAAGGACCAATCCTAACATCTATAGAGAGAACAATTCTCCTTCTTCTAAAACACCTCAACAATTGGAGGAAAGAAAAGAAAAAAGTTTATGTTTTAATTGTGACAACAAGTATAGTAAGGGACATAAGTGTGGTGAGAAGAAATTATTCTACATCGATTATGAAGAGGAAGAAGAACAAGAACAAGAACCATTTCAAGATGAAAACGTAGAAGAAATTTTGTCTGAAGAGTTGACTCCCATGATATCGTGTAATGCATTGGCTGGAATTAGCACTCCTCAAACCCTCAATATTTAAGGATACATCAAAAAGAAAAAGGTAATAGTCCTAATTGATTCTGGCAGTACTCATAATTTCATTCACTATAAATTAGCCAAAGATCTCAATTGCTTTGTATATCCAGTGCCAGAGTTTCAAGTAATGATTGCAGATGGAGGAGCTATCAATTTCTCAGGAAAATGCAATAAGATTAATCTTACTATGGGGGAATATGTAATGAATAGTCCAATTATTGCTATACCCATGGGTGGGGCAGATGTTGTACTAGGAATCCAATGGTTACAATCATTAGGAACGGTGGATTTTAATTTTCAAGAACTTTTCATGAAATTTTCATTGGAAGGAAAATAAATTGAGTTGAAAGGTATCACAGGGAAACCCGGTAAGGTGATAAGCTCTAACGACATGATAAAATTATTGAAAAAGGGGAATCAAGGCGTTATTTCACAACTATGCTCACTAGATGTTCAAACATCTAAGCCATCTATTCCTCAAGATCTCCAAAGGATCATTGATAAGCACTCCAAAGTATTTGAAAATATTCCCAAAGGTCTTCCACCCACTCGAAATCATGATCATGAAATTCAC
>ML795443.1:776863-788163 GCA_009831015.1 Picea engelmannii
ATACCACCCTCCTTCCATCACTTCTTCTCTAAAAGAAAAATCTAAGGTTCAAGTAGTGGAAGATCACATCGAGAATCAACAACAAGTTCTCCAAATCTTAAAGGACAACCTGACCATGGCACAGAATCGCATGAAACAACAAGTAGATCAACATTGTAGTGAAATAAGTTTTGAAGTAGGGGATTGGGTATTTTTAAGACTACAACCATACAAACAGATGTCCCTCAAGCAATCCAAGAAGGATAATAAATTATCACCAAAGTACTATGGCCCTTATAAGGTGTTGCAAAAGATTGGTACTATGGCATACAAATTGGAGTTGCCTGCATCTTCATGAGTACACCTAGCTTTCCATGTTTCATGCTTAAAGAAGGCTATAGGTGAAAAGATGCCAGTTCAAGCTATATTGCCAGAACTTGACGAGGAAGGAAAAATCATATTGGAGCTTGAAGCCATCACTGACACAAGAATTCACCTGCTGAGGAATAGATCCATTTCAGAGTATCTCATTAAATGGAGGAAACTACCGACTGAAGATTCCACTTGGGAAGATGAGTCTTTTATACAGAAGCATCCAGGGTTACTCAAGCGTCGCGGACAACACTTGTCTCAAGGGGTGGGGCATGTTAAGCCCTAATATTGGCTCATTACCCCTTAATTGGGGCATCTTATATTAGTAATGTTATTTTATTTATGTCGTCTTTAGGCCATTAGTGGTTCATTACCTCTTAATTGGGGCATAATATATTAGTAATGTTATTTTATTTATGTCGGCTTTAGGCCATTAGTTGTAATTATACCTCCTAGTCTCCTATATATACAAAGGAGAGATTTTCATTTTGAATCATCTGGTACTTGAAAATTTAAGTGGGGTAAAAGGAGGTTGCCCCCTCGAAGAGGCTTATTATCTGAAATTATCTCTTTTTCAAGGCGTTGAGTGCTTTTTTTGAGGATTTTCTATGCTATATTGATATTTGGTTCTTAACAAATGAGCTGCAATACAAAGGCTGCTTGTATTTAAGTAAACAACCTAAGCTCAAATCCACGGTACTTTCTGAGCTTCATGCTAAACCCACAGTGGGGCACTCAGGGTTCACCAAAACATATGACAGGGTCAAACATTCTTTTTTCTGGGATGGTATGAAATAGGACATCCATAAGTTTGTTGCTGAATGTGAGGTGTGTCAGTGCAACAAGGGAGAAACAGTCAAATCTTCGGGCACCCTCCAACCTCTTCCGATTCCCCCTGCTATTTGGAAGGATATCTCTATGGAATTTATTACAGGTTTACACAAATCGGGGAATAAATTAGTCATAATGGTAGTGGTGGATTTCCTTTCCAAGTAGGCTCATTTTTGCGCTCTTCACCACCCATTTACTGCATCCACGGTGACTCAAATTTCCATGGACCAGGTCTTCTAGCTTCATGGCATGCCGCACTCTATTGTTTCTGATCGTGGTCCAAATTTCACAAGAAATTTTTGGCAAGAACTATTTAAGCTACAAGGCACACAATTGCATCTCAGCTCAGCTTATCATCCCCAGACAGATGGTCAAACCAAAGTTGTCAACAAGTGTTTGGAAACATATCTGAGGTGTGTTGCCTCTGAAAAACAACACCAGTGGGCTCAATGGTTACCCCTAGCCGAATGGTGGTACAACACTACATACCATACAACCACTTGCATGACTCCTTTTGAAGTGGTATATGGACAGAATCCACCTTCAGTTCTCTCATACTTACCAGGTACCTCGAAGGTCCAGGTGGTTGACCAAACACTTACAGTCTGAGAGGATATTCTTCGTACCCTTAAAGAGAACTTGGTCATGGCACAGAATCGCATGAAGCAGCAAGCAGATCAAGGTCGCTCAGAACGTCAATTTGCAAAAGGGGATCAGGTGTTTCTACGACTGCAACCATATCAACAAACTTCCCTCAAGGCCGAGCATTGTCAGAAGCTAGCACCCAAATTCTATGGTCCTTACATAGTTCTCAAGCGTGTGGGACAAGTCACATATCAGTTAGCTCTGCCCAGTCAGTCGAAGCTACATCCTGTTTTTCATGTTTCTTGCTTGAAGAAGGTGATTGGAGCCAGGTGCCGAATTCAAACCAACCTTCCACAGTTAGCTAAAGAAGGATCCATTTGGATATAGCCAGAAGCAGTTTTGGACCGGCGTGAGCATCGCCTACATCAGAGAACCATCAAGGAAGTGCTCGTATAGTGGAAATATATGACTCCAGCAGATGCCACTTGGGAACCAGCTACCATTCTGCAGTAGTTTTCACATCTCCAACCTTGAGGACAAGGCTATTTTTAAGGGGGCGGACATGTTACAGTCCTAACCCACACATAGGTAGATCAATGTATTCATATGTAATAAAATTCAATATTAATAAGGCCTTTCAATAAAATATAATAAGGCGGATGAAAGAATACCTAATAGAATCTTTCGCTTCTAGAAGGATCTTCCTCTAGATGCTTCTCTTAATAGACATATTTAGCATAAATAAGGGTCGAGGGTATGAAAACCCTAGCTTGGAGATTATTGTAACAGAGCACTGCTTGACTGGAGGTTTCCCCCTCGAAGAGGCCTATGAACATTGCTTTCTGAATCAAAGTGCTATTTCAGTTGTTGTTCTCATATTATTTATGTGTTATTGTGGAGATTATGCTGGTTATATTACTGTTATTCTGCCATTTCTAGCATTTTATTTATGTTCTGGGTATTTATTATATCTAGTATCTTGCACACTACAACCGCTTTCAATTCCACCTGCTATTTGGAAGGATATCTCTATGGATTTTATTACCAGCTTAACCAAATCGGGAAATAAATCAGTCATCATGGTGGTTGTTGATATCCTTTCCAAGTATGCTCATTTTTTCACCCTTCAACACCTATTTACAACATCCATGGTGGCTCAAATTTTCATGGATCAGGTCTTCAAGATTCATGGCATGACGCACTCTATTGTTTCTGATCGCGAACCAACTTTCACAAGCAATTTTTGGCAAGAACTGTTCAAGATACAAGGCATTGAATTGCATCTCAGCACAACTTATCATCCCCAGACTGATGGCCAAACGAAAGTTGTCAACAATTGTTTGGAAACATATTTGAGGTGTTTTGCCTTGGAAAAGAAAAATCAGTGGGCTCAATGGTTACCCCTAGGTGAATGGTGGTACAACACTTCATACCATACAACTACACGCATGACTCCTTTTGAAGAAGTATATGGACAGAAGCCACCTTCAGTTCTCTCATACTTACCAGGTGCCTCAAAGGCCCAGGTGGTTGACCTAACACTTACAACTTGAGAGGCTATTCTCCATACACTCAAAGAGAATTTGGTCATGGCACATAATCACATGAAGAAACAAGCAGATCAAGGTCATTATGAACGTCAATTTGTAGAAGGGGATAAGGTGTTTCTTCAACTGCAACCTTACAAGCAAACTTCCCTCAAGGCTGAGCATTGTCAAAAACTAGCACCCAAATTTTATGGTCCTTATACCATTCTCAAGCATGTGGTACAAGTATCCTATTAGTTAGCTTTTCCCAGCCATTCGAAGCTACATCCTATTTTTCATGTTTCATGCTTAAAGAAGGTGATTGGAGCTAAGTGCCAAATTCAAACAAACCTTCCAGAGTTAGCTGAAGAAGGATCCATTTGGCTATAGCTAGAAGCAGTTTTTGACCAGCGTGAGCATCACCTATGTCAGAGAACCATCAAGGAAGTGTTATTCCAATGGAAAGATACAACTCTAGCAGATGCCACTTGGGAACCAACTACCATTCTGCAACAATTTCCTCATCTCAAGCCTTGAAGACAACGCTGTTTTTAAGAGGGTGGACATGTTAGGGTCTTAACCTGCACATAGGTAGAACAATATATTCAGATGTAATAAAGGTCAATATTAATAAGGCCTTTCAATAAAATAGAATAAGGCGGATGTAAGAAGACCTAATAGAAGCTTCCGCTTCTAAAAGGATGTTCCTCTAGATGATTCTTTTTAGTATAAATAGGAGTCGAGGGTATGAGAACCCTATCTTGGATATTATTGTAGAAGAGCTCTACTCAACTGGAGGTTTCCCCATTGAGGAGGCCCGTGAACATTTCTTTCAGATTCAAAGTGTTATTCATGTTATTATTCTCTTATCATTTCAGTGCTATTGTGGTGAATGTTCTAGTTATATTACTGTTATTCTGCCATTTCTAGCATTTTATTTATGTTCTGCATACATTTTATATCTAGTATATTGCATAGATCAACGAAATCGTTGAACCAATCTAGGTGCTTTTGGGAAGACACATTCCCTTCAACATCATACAGTTTGATCCTATGGTTGTATTTCTGGGGAAAATCATGTAGTTGGGCTGACAAAACAAGTGGGGAGAACCCGAAAGCCATTTCTCTAGGGGGGTTTGGGATTTGGGGGATGTTAGGAGAGAGATTTGTATCTTGCGGGATTAGAGATTGAAGCCTCTCCTCATCAAAGACTATATGGTCCAAGCTAGTTTTTGATTTAGACCTGAACAAAATTTGTTCGAACAAGGTATCAAAGTTGAGATTGTCGATGCTTTGATCCCTGTCCTTAGGAAAGGACAAATTTATGTCTAAGTAATAGAATGGATGTTGCGCCTACTCCCTTACCCTGCATAGAACTATCTCAAGATCATACACAGGCTCTACAGGGTTAGGGTCAGGATTGGCTCTGGTATAAATGGTCTTCGGAGCCAATTTTTTTGAATGACGCTACTACGTGGTACTTCTTTTTTAACTGGAATCACTAGGGTAAAGGTTTAAGCCAATACATATGTTTTCCCCATTGTTACCCTCAGGGGTCAAAACTATATCTTTAGTCGTTCTCCTAGGGAAAATTTATTCAATTCCATCCCTGACAATGACGCCAAAATGTTAGCACTCTGTAAACTTCATTCGATTGAGAAAATGAATGATAGAGGCAACCTACAAACCAACTTTGAGGCCCAAATCTATCCTTTTGGACCTAGATAGGGCTCTCTCTGGATACTTTGTCTCTATACAGGATATAACTTTAAACCATGGCCTAGATTTAACACATTTAAACATTATTTTTTGGTTCTATTGGTGAAAGAAAGAAAGACCTTGGGCTATGGAGTTGATTTAAGAAAATGATAGAAACAAATGAATCAGTGACTAAACTTGAGAGGATAAAGACTAAATGATAAACAATCTTTAGTTAAAAATCATTGTGTGTGGCGAGATAAAAACACATGAAGCAACTCAGAGCACCATTGGGGATGAATTCATAGTTAACTTAGAAGAAACACAGTTTGTCTAAATGGCGCAAATCTAGAGCACCGCATGGTGAATTCTAGATTCGAAATCACGTTCCAATTTAGGCAGAAATTATAGATGTGAATATAAAGAGAAAAGGAAAACACATACACAAATAAAGAATACAATACATCATAATGCCACTGTTAGAATCTTTTCATCAAAGATTCAAGACTTTTCCATTAAGTTTCAATTGGATCAAAAAACTACAATCAATAGTCACTATCTACACTTTTTTTCCAACCAACCTGTCTTACATTGAAAGTATGGAATATATAGACAAGGGTGTGTTTCTTGGGCTACCCTGATATCTAACTACTATCCCTAAAAACTAGGTTTCGACTACTCTCTATTAGATGGCTCTTCGAATGGAATTTTGCTAAAAATAGAAATAGATTGTACTCGGTCGCATCATAGCCACTCGTCTTTGCCACGACATTTCAGTCATTAGGAAGATCTCGTCGTTAGAGAGTGATTTTTTTATTCTTTCCTTTGACAAGGCATCTGGGCGATCAAGTGTTCTGTTAGAGTCCTTCCACACATTGTAATGGCCTTGATCTTTGTCGTGCAATCATTTGCAAGCGCATGCATCTGGCGGGTGATTCCAAACTCATTACAGGTGCCTCCAAAATGATGACCCCAGACTCGCACGTCTAACATACACTTGTCCTTTGAAATAGATGAGATTCCATTGTTGCACGTCGTATGTTTTTCGCACAGGTATCTGTCAGAGTTCCTAACTTCCGGGTAGGAAACAAGATGTGGGGAAACAAATTATGTGCCACGTCTAAGGAGACAAAAAATGGAGTCGGTCGATCATGCTTCTTGTCTAGCTTTCAGTTTTGATACTCGAAGCTTTCTCCTAAGAAACTAGTTGTGCCTTTTCAGGTTCATCACTTGCATTTGTAGAACCGTGTTTCCTTCCAACTTCTTTCGTGTGCTATCCAAATCTGCGCGGACTTTCTCCATGGTCAATTCACATTCCCTTAAGTGTCTCACATTCCTTTCTTCTGACGCCATCTATTTTTTATGCAATTGTATGATCGTATCTTGTGCTTCCTTGATTTTTATATTGAGTCAAGTCACTTTTCCGTCACAACCTTGTGATGTTGATACTTCAAGGGTCTTTGCAACTAACTATTGTCTCAGCTCTCTATTTTCCTGGTATAGTTCAGCAATAGCAAGTTTTTCTTTCTTTAGCTACTGCGATGGCTCATGAACATTTCCACCTTCGGTGTCTATTCTCCCCGTTCTTCCCCGCCTTTCTCGACTTGTGCCTTCGACAGGATCTAATCGAATGGTGCACATGAGTAACTCTTCGACGAATGATTTTTTTCGTGGCTCGCTCGAGACTCGGGTCTCCCCAACTTCCTTGTTCTTCATTGGCATGCCCCTTCTCTGAGGTATTGGATGTTGGGGGGACAGGGCTTCCAATGTCCTTCCTTCCTCTGCAGCCCTTCCTACCTCAACCTCTACATGGTGTGATGTTACCCTTTCCACAGGTAGAGGGAAAACTCCTTTTGGATCCTTGGGGATGCCTATTGCAAGTAGAAACGAATCCCAATTATTCCCTAATCACCTTAACTCCTCGACCACCAACAATTTAATCAACGATACATGCGATATTTTCCTCTTCGGTTGATCTGATTAAGCCTGGGCACTGTCAGCCATTTCTTGGAGGCTTTGGTGCAAGAAAAAGTGCATATTTAATAGTCTTCTTCTTATTAAATGCATCAACAATCTAATTTGATGTGAATGTATTTTGTCAAATATTCCTCACGGGTGAAATATTTCCTAATTACCTCTAGGATTTTTTGAAAGGGCCACTGCAAATATCTACTTGGAATGACCGCTTTGACTTTCCCTCCTAAACAATCTTGTTTGATGAAGTCTTCGTAGCACCGCATGTCCAAAGTCATGGATTTAAACCACCTTTCACCCCGTGAAGGGATTTATGTCGCGGCCAACAGAGTTTCCTCTATCACTTCGCCTACCGATGTGACATCCATTTAACAACTTGCCTCGAACTTAGGCAGGTAAGACCTTCTCTTCTGATAGGACCCGACTCTTTGGGAAAATAACTTTACCCCTTACACATGTTTTGGTTCTGACATGCCTTCCCGACTCTAAGGGCCAACCGACCACTTGTTGACTTTGACCCATTCGTTATTCGGTACCTAACCTCACACACTTTGACACACAGACTCTGACTCGACTAAGACCGACTCCAACTAAAAAAATGATGGTGCTAACTTATTCATTCAGGCCCTTATTTACTACTTTGACAATGCTTAGGCATCTAGGATCTTTTTTATTTCCTTCATCATTTTTAGATTTTTATTTGGAACTCTTACTATTAGCACGCATAGCTAAGAAATGCTATAATGGTCAATTCACCAAATGTTATAACTAAAAAAACAACACATTATTAGTGTCCATGCATTAATAATTTGTGCACACTTTTTCATATATGTTGTTATGTATTGATAGTTATGGAGGCCATTTCTAGTAAATAATGACCATGTAATATTGTGAACATAATTAATGTAAGAAAGCTTACTAGAATATTCCACCTACTAGAATGTTCCTTCTCTAGAATTTTACTAGGAGGTAGACATTACTATATAAATAATTATAAGTAATTTAATGAAGCATAGTGAAGTGTATCGTAACTATAACAAGAAAGGGTTTCTTATGGAGTGCATTTGTTCCTTAAGGAATAATATATGGTGTTATTGTACCTCAAGGGTTTTCTCTACATTGTCGTGTTAATTCTTGTGTGTGAATGATTTGATTTATTTTATGAAGTTAACAAATTAACATATATACTCTATTTCATATCTATTGAGTACATAATGTTTTGTATCATATCTCTTCCTTGGAAAAAAAAAAGAAGAAATTTGTTTCTTCCTATTTTGTAAGTTTTCAAAGGAGAACAAGAGGGCCAGGACACTCAAGTCAATTTCTATATCTTTATAATGCAATTATGAAGAAACAGGTTATATATCTGAGTTCCTATCAGATAAACAACCAATTTCAAAACAAAAATCGACTGAATCAGAGTTCGATAAGTGAATATATCACTGATTTAAAATAAGCTATTTTAGGGTTTTCCGATGACAACTGCATGAACTGTAGAGATGATATCTTTTGATAGGGTGATCATATTTCCACTAGTCTAACATCATTGGATAGAGGATTTTCAGGGGTTTCATTTGGTATCTTATATGTAATTCTTCCAATCAATATTTCATGCATTACAACCCTTGAAAATTTTCTCTCTCTAACCCTATTGGACAGGAAGAATGGAAATCTGGTAATTCTTTTAGAAAACTCTATCCAAGATTAGTCTCAGGAAATCCAATATATTAAAACAATAATATCTAAATCTAAGGAGACCTATAATATTGAGAGAAAATACCTTGCATTAAGGAAGAATATAATCAAGAAAGATATGCCTGGTATGATTTTGAGGATTATTGTGATGATTAGGATATTGATAGTTGTCATTTGTAGGATCATAACTACTTTGATATTTTATTTGCTAACTCTAATCGAACTTATGTAGAGAATGTCATGGAGGGAATTCAAGAGCTTGTTATGACTACTAGTTTTCAACTTTATTATTCTCCAATACAAGTGTGTTATCTAGATGGATTTTTTGATATGGATGGATCTACATATCTGGATCCACATGACAAATGTAGAAATTTGGAGAAACATTTTTAGAAGAATTTTGAGTTTAGGTATCTTCATAAGGGATTCCACATGAACAATTGGACATGGGTCCCAAGTTTAAGGTGTATGTTGGACTACTTCAACATGGTCAAGAACACTTGTACATGGGACGTTTTTTCTCTAGCCTACATCAACATTACGGCCCACACTCATCCATAGGACCTTGGCTTATGGTTGTACCTCCTCACAATAAGAATTGAGGGAAATTATTTTCTAAGTTGGTTGGAATGTTTAGATCCTCCCTAGGGGTGTAATGGGGGGACGAAGGGCCAAAAATTGAGTAATAACAATGGATACCATTCAATCTAAGGTGGAATAGGTCCAGTATGCTTATATTTATTAAAGAAGGACCACTAAAGTAGTATTGAATAAATGTAATGGGGTCTCATTAAAGAAGGTCCACTAGGTAGTAAGGAGGTTGTTGTGATTAGGGTTTCTTAATTATTTGTAAATAAGGGTGGAATTATCCTTCTGATATGTGTGGAAGAGTATTACAATTGTATATTAGCTCATTAAGAGGTCTACCCCTCAAAGAGGAAAGTAAACATGAGTGGATTCCTTCCATTAAAGGATCAATTGTAAGGTGTTCCCCTACCTTAAGGGTTTGTCTATATAATTAAGGGGATTATATATATTATTATTTGTATCTTGAGTGTGATTTTATATTTATATATAAGATACATAATATAGTCGATGCATGCATAAAAAATACACTACTTAGGAAGGAGATTAAGTTCATGACAAATTCCCCTATTCAAGATGAAAATTAAATAGTCTAAGGGTTCTATATAATAATGACAGAGGTAGAAAAAAGGAAAGAGGAATAAAAAAAAAATAGGATATGTGAAAAGAAATTTCTAGGAGGTGGTCATTTTAGATTATTCACATGCATATTATTGCAACTCACTACATGGAATGAAGCTAAAAAAAAACCTATATTTGAAATATTGATGCAAAACGTTGTGTGCTTTTGTAGACCGTGTAGCACTGTCGAATGGGATGATTCTGAATAAAAATATTGGGTTGATGAATGGGATAACATATCACTTGAAATAGACTCATGTGTGATTTTTGAAACAACCTATTTAGAGAAGGATCAATAATTTATTTCACTATATTATGATCACATATTTGATATTGTACATCTAGATGTGTTACATTCAAAAATACCTCAAAATATTATGGTTAAAATTTGTGATAGTTTGTTATTTATCTATCTTAAGACAAATCTATAGACTTGTATTTGACCTCACATCACATTTTTTAGGACACATATACATAGTGGTTTCCCAAAAATACAATGAACATGGCATTGATTATTGGTTGGAAAAATGCATCAAGGGGAAGAAATCCATTGATACATTAGTGATTGATGATGAATGAATTGAATATCCAATTAGGTCAATGGTTCTTAAGTGTAAATACCATGAATTAGAAAAAAAATCAAGAAATATTGGTGGTTATGTATGCATGAATTATTCATTGGTACAAACATGCAATCGTTGGTACATACAACCCACCTATCAACAATGAATAGAAAGAGCTCATCAAAGGTACAATACCTCCTACCTCATTAACATAATTAGAAATTGATGGATACCATTAGTAACACAAAGGATCCATATGGTATACTTTAATGGCATTAGATAATTATAAAACATAGGTTAAATGACTATTCAACATTGTGTTCTATATTGAGGTAGATGTATTATTATGTCATTTTTTCAATACAATTACATATCAATAAAAAATGTTTTGTGCATGGGTCTAATAGTACTTTGCTTCTATGTGCCCAATTTATACAAATAATAATATAAATAAAAATGGTGTTTTTCAACACCATAAACCAAAGTTCTTAAAAGATGAAATTCCCTATTTCAAACTTGGATTTATTACTTCTTTCATATGGCCTGGCTCTGTTAATTTTTTCTTGATTCCAAACAACCCTAATTCACCTAACTCCCCTAAACCATGACTTATAAATTTGGGTCAATTCAAACAACTGCACTTGTATTATATTCTAATATAGGAAAGCCATATCATTTCAGAAGTGTCCCTATCCTGACAAGTGTCCCTATCATGATAATGTCTAAGACATGATATGACATGATCAAACATTTTGTAACTTTTTTAGTTGCAATCCATAATGCATGCATATTTTAGTGAGGGTTTTGAAATAATGGTGGTGCATGACACACTATATGACTTTGTTATGAAGTAATTTGAAGGTTGTTGATG
>ML795444.1:0-15794 GCA_009831015.1 Picea engelmannii
ATTTATTTTGTATACTATATTATAGACATGGTTAAGTCCTAACCTTAAAATTTTTGCTATTCAAGTAAAGAAAAACTATAATTCCTAAGAGATTTCTTGAAGTTAATATTTCTTATGTCTTCCAATTAAAAATTTTCTGTGCTAGCCAACATTATATTACTATACTATACACCAACCTTAAATTATTCAAGCCATAATGTTTCCATGACGAGAAACAAGTTTATACCCTCGCAGGATTTTGTTAGTGTTATCTCAAACAAATGAAAAGGTAATACACTGGTAGCGTTTAATTCTAAGATTCGAACCAAGCACTTCACTGGCATGACTTTCAAGGGTCACTTCCAGCTAGTTAACGCGATCGGACCGTTGAGGTGAATACGCTTCATTACCTATTTAATTCATTGTACGCATGGTCTCCCATCACATGGTTTTACCAATCAAACGGGTCCACAATTATACTCTCACATGGTTTACTAAACAATTTAGATTGATTGTTAATTAAGTGTAGTTTTAATGGTTGATATTCTTCTTACTAAAATTCAATTCTCATAATAACATAAATAAAAAAATATAAAAAAAATGTTTCTCCATATTAAAAAAAACCTAGATTAATATGAATCTCCAATACTTTGTAATTTGTACAAGCTCGAGTTTCTTTTAGAACTGTCGAACGAGGTGAGGTTCCATTTCTACCGACTCTGAAAAATCCTTTGATTTCCCGTCCAGTCATTATGCAAGGAATGTTGCAGTGACCGGTGATTTTCCTCTCTTCCCATGTCGATGTTATTCTTCATCAGGTAATATTAATCTATAAAAGAGATAATCTAGGCTTGATATTGTTATTTTCCTCAAGATTTTTATGAATCCATGAATTCAGGGTTTAGATGTGTTTCCATCTGTGTGTTTCATTTGCATTTTGAATTTTGAATTCTCTATCACAGGGTTTTAATGATTTAAATACAGAGGTGTCTAACCATTAAGCTAGTTTAAAATAGCATTTTCCGAACCGGTTCTTGGGTAGAATAGTAAAGGTTGTGGGTTAAACGCTTTTATTTTTATCTAATAAACACATTTACTAATGACTGTATAGTTTATTAAATTAAAACTTAGTTGTGATACTGTATCCACTTGTTAGGGTTCGAAATGCAACACCTGTGTCTTTGGCCATCAGTTGATATAGCAACACGCATTCCTCTATTTCTTACATTTATTATATTAAAAAAAATTCTCCAACATGTGTCCATCCAAGAAGAACATTTGGCAAGTTAAAATCTTGCTTAAACATTCAAATAATAACAGTCAATTGTCTTAATAATTTCTAATACGAATTTTTATAAATGGAAATTATTAAATAAAATGTTTAATAATTGTGGATGTTATAGTGTGGTTTGGTATGAAATTGTGAGACATGGCCCACTTCATCACAATTAAGGAAAATATGTGGTCTTCCTCCCCCACCACCATTTTCTCATCCTCTTCTTTGTCCATACACTACTCTGAGATCTCCTTGGTATCCTCCTTTTTGAGCACCTCCATGGTCGCCACCTTTATGTTCTTCCTAGACCTCGAATGCATCTGCAGTGTGCTCCTACATCAATTGAAGTGGTTGGAAGTTGTTCAAGTCATGCACCACAGATTTGTAGAACTCACAAAACGGAGTATGCATAGTCTTATGATATTTCTGTAATGTCACACCTCTTCAATGACCTATCCCCTTTTGTACTCACCTCTGGCACTGAGTTATCTCCCTCACATACTCCTAGTGATATCTCCTTTATCTCTTCATTCTAGTTTTGACCACTTGTCCTTCACCCCTTTCTATCTTATTTATGATCCTTTGTTCAACTTTTCTCCTTAGCTAAATTCTTGTTTTGTACCTCTCAACTATTTCTCTCTTCTTCTTCCATTCCCTTCTTAGTTCATCTTGTCATCTTATGGATCCATCCCACTGGATCCATTTTATCTCTCTCTTTTCCCCCCTTCTTCCCATCCCCTCCCTCTGCATGAGGGGGTCTAATCGGACATTCTATTAGGATCCATGCACATTATCCCCTTCTCTACAAACAACATCTTGATTCATAAGTGGATTTCCTCCAACAATCGTTTTCTAGGGAAGACCACAAATTTTCTTTCATTTTCGTTGAAAGAATCATTGTATTCGACGATGAACTCAACGATGTATCCTTCCTTAACATGATAGAACTAGAAGTTGATTTTTCGAGCCCACTTATTCTCCACATATTTCAGTCTATTAACTATAGTCTCGTTCCATACCAATGGTTTTTGGGCTCCCAGGGAAATGGTAATGGTTGTCTACCTGTTCAACCGTTCATCCAATAAACAAGGAAACTCATCGAAGAAAACTTCATGAAAATTTCCATAGAATCTTATACCTTTGTTTCCAAATTTCGACGTTGGTTATTAGGTTCTTAGTCTGTTGTTGTGTAAATGTGTCTTCCTTGCTAGGTCGTTTAAGACTGAGGATTCATCAAGCTTGACCAATAAAACCCCAAGGCCCCGACATATTCAATCTTTATTCTAGGACTGAAGAAGATCTCACCTAAGAAGCCATGAGAATCACAAAGATTGATAGTCTTGTGTTAGATGCGAAGGTACTACACACATAGTAAAACCTCTCGTGTATCAGTACATTCATTTATCCATAACTAAATAAAATAGTACTTTCCATAAGAAAGTAAAACGCATATGCATTCCAAGCATAATACACATAAGAATGTTGAGACAAAGGACTTAATATTTCAGTCATTCATTTAATATGTATTCAGATAAAAAAAACTCATAACAAAGATCTCGACCATGTTCTCTAGTCTCCTTTCTTTCATTCCTACATGGTTCTAGGCCTATTACAAATGTGTGTCAGACTCAGAAAAAACTAGACATATAACTCTCTCTTTCTGTTCCGGACAACTCTTTATTACAATCCTCATATATATCTTTCTCTCCTCCACTCTCTTGAGTGATAAAAGTCCCACATGATTTGCATGTCTACATGCTACCCCCATATATTCCTAGATATTTCCAATCTTAACTAACTTCCGAAGGCATCATATCCTTTCCCACGATCCTTTAGGTTGCTCTATAAATCATTCAAAAAATATTCTTGAAGATACGCTCATATTTGGTCTTTGTGGACCACGTGCACAACTTCCTTAAAACCTTGAGTCCTAACAGAGTTGACGAACAAATGTATCAACAAACCTATGAGTGGGATACAAATGATTTTCAATGAAATCCATGGAATTTCCATCCACAAGTGGAGACCCTATCTATCTAATGAACAAAATAATCATACATAACATGTCAACTAAAAATGTTCATTACAAGGACATTGTATTGTTAAACATTTGTATCAACATTAAAATGAAGAGATGTTATGAGGAAAATTAATCTATGGCATGGGATAAACCACAATAGATAGAATGACTGTAGAAATCAATTATAATCTCAATTAGGGTATATAAACAAACATGCTAACAAGATAGGATAAAGAGCCTACCTCGTCCAGACGTTCGATGAAGACCATAGTTGAGCACTCGAGTCAAAGCTATATACCTGCAACTTGTCCTCAAAAACCGAGATATGAAAGCATATGGTGATAATATATAATGTTGGCACATATAATATCATAATCCATCAATATTCATAACAAATATGCCCATGGAATAACAATTCAAATATTTTCAAGACATTAATTGGATGAGAAAAGAGTATTTCAATTAAAATATGATTAAGAGAACTCTACGAATGAAAAACATCCATGTCAACACATCTCGAAACTGAGAAACTAAGTAATTCCATGTCGGCACGTCTCGAAACCGAGAAACTAAGTCCCTTCTAGTTGGGCCTCCACCACTTCAATCCTCCACCAAAGACAATCTCATTTAAGAGATACAATTAGGTTCTCCATCAAAAAGGGAAGATCTTGGGGGCTCAACAATGTGTCCATACTTAAAAGGACAAAGGGATGCGGACTCAATATGAAGTGAATAATTTCTCCGGAGTAACTTTATCTCAAAATTTGAATTCTTCTCATCTTCCACGACTTGGATATGACCCATTTATAGCCTTAAAATGGAATTGAAGGGCCGATTCAAAATGTTTCTAGTATATGGAAGGTCAAAGACCATGGATATCGTGACGTGACATGGAAACCCGACACAATTTTTTTTATTTTGGGAACAAAAATCAATGTACGCAGGCTATAATGGTGCAACCTACGTATACACATGTTGTATAGCTGTTAGTGAGCCTATATGTGTAAAAATATTATTTTTATCTCTAGTAATTGGAAAAAGGGACTTCGAGTCTATATAGGAAAAATGGAAAAGTTCTTCTCAACAAGTTGCACGGGATGAGACAAATCTTTCTATAACATATTCCCCCTAATGTGTGAGGTGAGAGGAGTATCTGCAATGAACGAAATACATTATATTCCTATAAGTTGAGTAATGGATACCCATCTAGACGAATTAGTTTCTCATAAAAATAATACAATCCATAATGACGTTGTACACATGGCTTCCAATTTGAATCACATTACAGATCCATGTGGAAATATACCAAACAGTTGTTCATGGCCATGAATAGGAAATAAAAAGTAGATACATGCCATAGGATTTCATAGTCACGAACAAGGCCTAGTGAAAAATAGTCTCAAAATCAATCTGAAGATGTATGTATACAATGGAGTACAATCTGATCTCCCATGATAATTGAATTCATATAGGTACTGGTCTAATGAATGATAACAATAACTCAGAAAAGTTGCGACTATAAACTGATGTCTTCAAGTCTTCTACACGATTCGCCAAAGGTGCAATTATACATCAAGTGGATAGAGGAGTTGAGGTCGAACATAATGAGAGTTCGTTTTATTACCAGTCATTAAGGTATAACGTTAACAAATGTGAGACAGCCTACCGAAAGTACGTATAAAGGAATCAGGTACATTCTTACAAGTGTGAATAAAGGTGTTGAGGTCGAACACTTGAAGAATCCATCGATCATGAGACATTGATGTATTATCAACTTTCAATGGCGAGAGAACCTGCCACTGATGGATGCAATCCTCTAGGTACTCATAGGACTATAGGCCTCATTTCCAAAATAGATGAGTTGAAGTCGATGGAAGGAGACCGATGAAAGGAGAGCATTAAGGAATATCTCATCATTCAACCCAAGGTACAAAGAAATATCCTGATGATTTGGAGGAACTCAAACAAAGATGATTTTCACGAACCAACGAACCTGTGTGTCTCTTGCATGTACTAGATGAAAGCAGTGCATGGAAGAGACTCTCTGAATAGAATCCAATAAGGAAATTTTTTTATAAAGGCAAGGAAACCACCAATAAGGCTAATGGAATCCAGGACAATGCATGAATCCCAATGTGTTAATATATTTATTGTCATTGAAGACAAGGGAAGGCCTCTATTCAACAACTAAGGATGAGATGTCGACTATTGGGTTCAAAGTTACCTACCCATAATGAAAGTAGGACCAGGGTGTATGGTAGGACTACAACTTCATGTGACTCTGAGATACACTGAGAGTATGACCGACATGCAAAGTCAAGAGTTCTGAGAAATGGTCGACATAGGCTTATAGACATCCTTTGAAAAAGAGCATGATACATATTGTGGACTCCAACAACATAGAATTGATAATGAAACTTTGTGATACAGGAGGCACCAATAAAACTCTCCATAGGGACTGGAAGAGTAACCAATCAGAGTAGTAAAGTCTAAGTAATGAGCTCAACTTCCTAAGGTCATACTAAACCCAAACTTTGGATGACAAGTGGACTCAAAATTTTGTTCTTTTTCAATGGCAACATAATTTCTACCAACATGAGATAATATTCTTTTCGAGCCCATCTTTTTTTGTTTTTTTATAGAGAAATGAATTCTATGATATAGGAAAGGAAACGAGTGTCACGAGTAAGGAACTGGTTCCAATAGTGGAATGTATTTATTCTCAATGCAAGGAAGTGCATGTATGAAGTGGACGCTAGGGGGAATGTTTCATCTTGGGGTACATGGTGTCAAGATGGAAACGATATAAAAAAGGCTTTTCTTGGCTAGAGATGCAAATTGTTGAGGTAGTAAGCTTATAGCGAGAAACAGGGAATCGGGAATAGGTTCAATATTGCAAGCAAGATAATGGAGTGAAATTACAAATTAACACCAAAGAAGGTCCTTTTCCAAAAGTTTAGTCCCCTAGGCCCAAAAAAATATAAAACAATACCCAGTATAACTCTTCTAGCAACTAATGACTAGAGTATTCATTTTTTGAAATTAGTCTACTTGGTCCGAAAAAGGGTTAAACTTACACCAAATAGACGTTCTTTCAAATCCAATTAATGAGTGTGAAAGAGACAAGTTCACTCGACAATCTTTTCTATTTTTAATGGAGTCAGAAAAGGGACTAACCTAGATTGAGGGATGTTATTCTAATAAGAATATCATTGGGGAGGCTAGGGCTCCCATGCAGGACTTCTGTTGAAAGTCATAAAATCACAAACAACTAACACAAGTTTGGGAAAACCCAAATCTTTTCAAGTCGAGGAGGATAAAATACTTATAGAGGTTACCTTTTCTACAATATATTGAAGAATTCCCCTTATCTAGAAGGGTGTATAAGAATGAATTCGATGCTCCATAAGATCATTCCAGTCAAATGAAACCTCCCTAGGACTTGGAAGGAGAGTACTCAGAGAGAGTGGAAATATCCCTTGTTCAGAAGGTACATGACTAGAAATGATAGTGATATGCTCTTAGGATGACTTGCATAGGCTAGAAGCTCATATCCAACATGATTTACATAGGTTTGTGATGAATCCCCAACATGACTAGCATAGGTTGGTGATGTATGTGTAGTGTGACTAATAGTGAGTAGCCTTATTCCTCTAGCATGACACACAACAGTTGGTTGTTGGTATTCAACCTCACTTGTAGAGGTTGTTGGCCTATATCTAACATGACTAGCAGAGGTTGGTGATATAATTCTAGTATGAATCACAATGACTAGACTTGTGATTCCAACATGACTTGCAACGTCTCTTTGTGAAATTTGAGACTAAGGTTCCGGGAAAGACTGAGTTTCAGAAATTGCAGGCCATGGAGGGTTCTGGTATACACCCTCGCCTTGTCGGACATGATAATATCCTCCTCCAAACTGATTCATAACGGGTTGTAAGGGCTTCGTCACCGAGGAAGCCGCTTGTGAAGATAAAGTGACATGACAAGGGTTATTTAGGTGAGGATATATTTTGCCCCCAAATGAAGGAACTTCATGAATGGCATTTCCCATACTATAAAACTGACTCCCCCCTGAATGAAACACCATAAGACAGACGAAGGTCGACCATGGGAAAAGTGTTCGTAGGAACTAACATAGCGAAAGAAGGATATATGGATGGGATGTAATAAGTAGAATCAATGCCCATTGGATCCATAGGAAGGAAGATTCCAACCATCTATCGTAAGATTTGGTCGAGGGATATGACTCCCACCAAACAACAAGGGAGAAAAAGGAGGCATCATGCCCCCATAACGAAAACTGGGATTCACATAAGAAGACAAGACATAGGATGGCAAGTGCGAAGACATGTCTGGTGTACTAAGAGAAAAATGATTAGAGGCCTAAGGTGTTGGCTGAGTATCATAATTCAATGTACGATTCGGAAATACAAAAGGATTCATCCCCATGGAATGATAATAGAGCATGGGTCAGGTAGTGCTAATTGAGGGAGTCACAGGGGCTCCACTAATCATAGAAATGAAAACTCACGACACAATACAAAATCCTAAGGCCAACTAATAATCATATAGCACACCGAAGTAAATAAAACATGTCAATGTGCACAAACAAGATATAATGGTTGAAAAAGGGGTCTCCCTCACTAGAGTAGGTATGCCTCACCCAAGAGGGCCCTAAGATTCCCTTCAAAATATCAGAGGTATCAAAATCATTTATAAAGGCCTTCATGGGCTTAAAAGGGCAGTCAGCGAGATCACCCAAGAGAGGTAATCCTCCATAAAGGTTGTGTGTTGTCTAACCCTTATTTGAACTAGGGTACCTATAGAATAACCCTTGCAAGTAACCTATGTGGCTACCTATGTCAAGCAACTAAAGTCACCATGATATAACCAATGCGCAGGCGAATAGTCTTAAGTCAAGTCCACCATATGGAAAGGGTAACAAAGCTCGAAATCTTGAAAGCACCACCTCTCATAGAGATAAAGGTACTAGAAAGATCCCCAAATACAAATATATCCCTAGAAATATCTCTAAAACTAAGAAGGTATTAGAGGGATATGTCTACAACCAAGTTCACGCGACCTCATGCTTCACTCCGATGTGAGTGGAGCCTCCTGACGTCATTAATTATATAATGTACTTCACCACTCACTTAGTCAGACACACATGTTGAGTATAATAGCCTTGGATAAGTTTACTCACAAAATCCTATTCCAAGGCTCTATATCTTAAGCTATTTTCTGTACCATGAAAAGTAAAATCGTTTCTAATCAATTTTAAATTTATCATCGTTACTTTTAATGGTTTTGTTTACACGTAAGACGTGGTCGTGAAACTAATGATGTTATGACTCAACAAATAAAAGAAATGAATATGAATATAATGCAAAGTCCTAACTTCAATTCTCAATAAATGATAAGCTTTCCAAAATGCAACTTTCAATTCAACTCTGCAATTTCGAATAAGATGTAATTTTCCCATGTATATCAAAATCAATATCAAACAACCCAAAAATAAAATGTCAAAATGAAAAATGTATATTTTTGTATTTTCAATATAAAGAAATGAAAGTGAAAGGACTGAACCACAGCTTGATATATAGACCCTATTGTAAGAAGAAAGAGACAAACCAAGTAGGATATCAAGAAGAAAACACCCAACCCAAAATTCAAGGACAACCAATGAAAAAGATGATGAGAAAGAAAAACCACCTGAAAATTTAACCAAAGAAAGGTTTCCTATCAATCTGTAGGCACTCGAAAGTTATGACAGAGACCTAAAAAGATTCAACAACCATCAAAAACTCACCTAGCAAACACCAAACTCAGCAATCAAGTCAAAAAGATTGATGTACATGATTGTTTAGGAAAAAACCGTGTATGTACATGACCTATAGAATGACAACTCGTGTATGTACGTTTCTGTCAAGGGAAGATTCAATCCCCAGTATGGTCTCCAATTCTGTTATGAGGAAAATAACTCTATGGCATGGGGTAAACCACAACAAAGAGAATGACTGTAGAAATCAACTATAATCTCAAGTATGTTAAATAAACAAACATGCTAACAAGAGAAGATAAATAACCTACCTCATCCGGACATTTGATGAAGACCATCGTTGAGCACTCGACTCAAAGCTATATACCTGCAACTTGTCTTCAACAACCATGATACACAATCATATGGTGATAATATATAATTTTGTCACATATAATAGCATAATCTAGTATATGGAAGGTCAAGGATCATGGATCTCGTGACATGATATGGAAACCCGACACCATTTTTTAATTTTTTAATGGTGCAACATGAGTATATTCATGTTGTATAGTTGTTAGGGCGTGTATATGTGAGAATTGGAAAAAGGGACTTCAAATCTGCATAGGGAAATGGAAAAGGTCTTCTGAGCAAGCTTCATGGGATGAGGCAAATCTTGCTATAGCAAGAGATGATATTAAAGAAATTGCACCTTTCTCTAACTTAAACATTATCAATTGGAAACCAAATTTCTCTTAATTTGTGCCATGAAATTATAAAAAAATACCAAATAATAAATCTAGATATACAATCTATTTAAAAACTTTGTTATTCTAATAAATTCCTCATTAAAAAAATATTACTAAAGAAAAAATTTCATTGATTCCTTCTTATCTATGTACTAAAAAAACAGAGAGAATAACCTAAGTCATTAATTCCTGCTTATGTATCTACTCAAAAAGACAAAGAATAACCTAAATGGATTTGTGATGAAGCATGTACAACAAACATAAAAATAAAATACAATACAAAAATAAAATATACTAATGGAAAAGTGAAATATAATACAAAAGAATAGCCTAAATGAATTTGTGATGAGACATGTTCAACAAACATAAAAATAAAATAAAATAAAGGTAAACATAAAAATAAAATACAATCCAAAAATAAAATATACTAATGCAAAAATAAAATACAAAAGACACATAAAATAACCTAAATGAATTTGTGACGACACATGTTCAACAAACATAAAAATAAAATACAATACAAGGTAAATAAATCTTAAAAAGAAGAATAACCCAAACGGATTAACACTTAATATCAAATTGTTTTAAAAATAAAAAATACATTACACAGATTTGAATAACGTGATGTAGACATATCATTTCATGCTTAAAAAACAAAAAAATACGTTATAAAGATTTGAATACATTTGAACACCATGATATAGATATATCATTTCATACAATAAATTATTTCAGAAGCATTATGCGAATAAAAAATACATTACAAAGATTTGAATACCATGGTTGTAGATATATCATTTCATACGATACAATAAATTATTTTAAAAACATTAACAAAAATGTGAAAGGAAATGTATGCACATTGGTGACTTTAGTGAAAAAAACAATTTAACAAAAGAACCATGTGTCTAGGATTTAGAAACCTAATTTGCTTAAAACGGTTTGAAAAGGTGTCTCTAAAGAATATCAAACAAATGAAAAATGAAGTGAGGTAAATCATAGGAAGAATGAGGGCCAAGCCTTTCCAGCTCGCTTGATTGTTCAAATTTCATGTATGTGTGTTGTGATTAAATTTTAATCATCTATTCTCTCCAACAACGAGATGATATCATAATAAAAAAATGAAGTAAGCTAAATCAGAGCTCTTTTAAGTTCTTCTTGTTAATGTCAAGCTCCACTTGGTCATCCAAGTTTTGATAATTGGGACTCCTTCTTCTTGACCTTTGATTTGTAAAGAGACATATATGTGTTATATTTAACTTTTAGTCATCTATTTTCTCCAACCACGACATCAGATCACATTATGGTTTGCACAAACCTTAACTCTCAAAGTTATGCTAAAACCTAATGCCGTTTAAACATAAAGAAGGAATAATTTCCCTCTAACACTTCCAAATCCGAATCTAGAAAACAAAAAAAAAAATTGTTCATACTGTGTGAGAGCCTTTGAATTTGTAGTTTGTGGGATGAATTTGGAATTCAAGAGAGAACCTCGAATGTACGATCATTAAAGGTCTACCAAAATAAAATCTGATGGCTATTTACTTTTTGACAAGGTGAAAATTATGAAAATTTAATATTAATTATATTAATATTTATTTTTATTTTGAAAATAAGATGGAAGATACCAGATTTAGTAGTGTGAATATTTAGTAGTGTGAATAAATTGAATAATTATGTATTTTTTTAATCTCCACAATTCAATAATGTAGTTGTTTAAAGATGTTTTTAAAACTGACTAAAGAAAAATATCTAATTAACAGGAGATATCTGTATGGTTGACTAAAGGTGATTCCTATATATGTTAAGCATGAGCTATGTTACTGATGTTGTTGTTGTGCTGGTTTTTAAATCAATACCATTTAGAAAGGTAAATCCCCGTTGTGTTCGTGAGTACAAACCTAAATTTGGACAGTATGATTTACACCAACTCCCCAAAACTATGATATTTGAAAATGGTTAAATCCGAATTTAAGTCTTTTTGTTATAATGCACTGACATTTCATTTTACAGAATGGGAATCTAGATCTATATCGATCAATGATTGTATATTTCATGTATTATTAGATGCATGTGCCAACTTATAGAAGGCCAACTATTGTGCAGACACTCACTAGGTCAGTTTTGTGCAGACCATCATTACCCCATTTTTTTCTGTCGACTGTCGCTATGCCAATTTTTTCCCACCGACACTGGCTGTTCTCGCCGTCCGTAGGCCAGTCTTTGAAAATGGTCACATGCCAGTTATTGAGCTGCTTGATAGAAGCTGTATTTTGTGTCAGTGGACACTAGTCTATTTTGCGTTAATTATCATTTGGCTAAGTAGGCTAGATTTTGTGCCCCTCCCAATAGGCCATCTTTTGTATTGTATCGACTGGTAAGTAAACTACTTAGTTTGTAGATTGAAAGTAGATCAGTTATTGTGTATGTGTATTTTTATAGTTGTATTTTTTTTTGGGTTACAATTGTAGATTTGAGTTATTGAGTTCGTATAATTTAAGTGTATTAAGGTTTTTTTAAGATACTTACTTTATTTTTATATTGAAAATACAATTTAAACAACAAAAAATTGAGATTTCACTAATCTGTATGTCACCAATATTTATATCTCCACTTATGTCACCAATATATTTGTATCACCTTATTTCTGTCACTAATATTTATATCTCCTTATTTCAGTGAAAATTTTCAAAAAATAAAACATTTAGAAAATACCATTCAAATAAGCTTATGTGCTGACTGGAGCATGGTCTCCACTCTCGTGTGTTGGTTGATCGAGAACCGCCCTTTTCAGAAGCTGCAGTCAGAAGAGTAACAAGTGAATAAAAATAATGCTGCAATAATTTAGTCTCAATCACAGTTATGATTTGTCCAAACTTTTAAATTCCAAGATTGAAATCCATATATTGCCACAATTGCTTTTGAAAAAATTGTCCATATTGCAATTATTATATCCAAAAGCTAATAATGCATATCAGCCGTATAAGTGGATGGAAGAACGCAACTTGGTGTTCCCACTTGCACATGATACATAATACCGAAATCAGAACAGGTTGCCTGTGTCAAACACTAATAATGCCTATCAGTTGTGTCGGTTGATGGGACAACACTAACTGTACCCACGTGCACATCATTCATGGATACTGGAAATGATAACGTACGAGTAATGAGAAACAAGATAAATTCAAATTGACAAAATTCCAATTCTCAGAAAACACCATTTTTAAAACTTCAAAATGTATTGTTGAATGGATGTGATTATGTTTGCCTAATGAATGTATTACTAGATTTGTCTCATTGACACCAACACTTCAGGTTTGAGCTCCATAAGGTAAGGGAAAACATGTGAATGGAATGGCTAGCCAACAAAGCCAGAAGGGAGCAGTGAAGCACTAGGCATAATATCATTTCCCATGATACAGAGTTGTAATGTTTTCTCTTGAAACAATTTTCAGTTATTAATTACTAATTACTAACCTTTTTTCATTGCTGTTATAACCTATAAAATTTCACTTTATAGAATGAAAAAGTTGCAATTTTTAAGTGATGTGATTCTGAATTTTGTGGTGTGGCGATTGTTGACTTTGTACTTTATTAGTTCAGGAAATCAAAATCGTAAAACATTGATACAGCACTTGCCGATTTGCCAACATATTCGGCAGCAGATTTGAAATTTGTTAACTTCCATAGGGAACTGCCGAAATTGCATTTAGAAGTGAAACATCTGAAATGACAATTTCGAAACAATGAACATGTAATGCGTAAGTGTAAATACAGTGATGAAGGATCACTGGATTACGGACAAACAAACATAAGTAGTGGAGAATTTTGTTAAAATGTTTGTAGATTGGGTGCACAATGTTTGTAACATACAAATGGGAGATTATGAAGGTCGTTCGATCCCAGGAGTTACTCCAGAGAGAATTATTCTTTACTGGAGAGCTTTGGTCCAATACCCACGGATCATTGGCCTCATCGAACGAGAAGAACACAACCCTCTGTAATGTATATTTCAAGTCAAGTTGTATATGTGTTGTGTGTGTATATGGATGTCATTTTATTAGACCTTATTGAGTTTTAAGATATTGGTGGTTCCGTGGCCTAAAACATAGTTGAGGACTACCCACAATGTCGATGAAAAATAAGAGTTTTATCGTATATCATAAATTTTTGTGATCATATAATAATATAATATAATATTAATTTATAATTGAAATAGATATTAAATATTAAAATAGAACATTTCTAATAAGAGAAATTAAAGGTTGGTGTGGCTGAGATCCCAACTATACATGAATGGACAGATAGTTTTCCATGTTATTAGAACCATAACAATCCCTAAATCTTAAGATATTGATTGTCTTTAGTGTATTCTAGAATGTAGTTATAATGATAAAGATATAATGTAAATTTTTCCTTTGAATTGATTTTATAAGAAACATTCATATTTAGAGGACCCATTGAGCTTTGTGTGTGTGGTGGTGGTGAAGACAACATCTTCTCTACATAAGATGCTAATATAATTAGAAACAATCACATTATAAAGTGGTTGATATAATCAAGGCCATTTTTCACTTTTCCAAACTAGATTAAAGAAAATTTCAAGTTACTTTGACAATTACTGTAATTACCTCTCAGTTATGACAACGAATAACAACGAGGTAAAAAAGGTAAATTTTTTTATTTTGTTTTACGCATAAGGAAATAACATCCACACAATTCATAAACATTGCAGCATAAAATTAGCATGCATCATCATAACTGAAACGAAACATTAACATTATCACAAAGTATAAGAAAAATTTAATTACCAAATCAATAAAACATCAACGATGATCAATGGAACAATAGAATTCTAATCACATATATGCAATCACATTAAATTTAAGTTCCAAGAGAATCATCAATTCTAACTATATGACTCAAGTAATCTAGTTACCATAACCCCTCATAAATCGCATTAAGTTCATGGCGTAAGAGAATCTACCAGCTCAGTTAACATACATCAGCGCAAGAGAAGTTATTTTTTTATTTCCATGGCGCAAAGGTAGGTTAAATACTTAATTAAACATGCATCAACATTATTGCAATGGCGCAAGAAAATCTAGTCATCCACTGCTAAACTAAATTCAAATTCAAGACTAGATTAGACATCATAGTTACCATCAATTCTTCGTGGCGCGAGAGAATATCATTACTTAAAACAATCCTACCTTTACATAGATAATGGCGTTAAAAGGTTAATCACTTTAATCATTTAGTCAACAACGCTATCCAAGGCACAAGAAAACTAATATTAAAACCATACATTACATTAATGCAAGGAGTCTAATTACACAATAGTCATACATAGATAATTGTATCTCCAATAACTACATTTAAATTAATATTTATTGATTTACCCAAAAACATTTCTCGCTAAAATATGTTAGAAAGTAGAAATTGAAATTAATGCAACCTTTGCAGTAAAAACACATTGTCTTTCACCACAAATTCTATTTGAAACTCTATTTGAGTATGAACATATTACAACCTCATGTCCAAAGATAATATGTCTATAAATTATCAAAAAGAAAAATAAATACTTCTTAACACAAGGCATGTTTCTACATCCTGCATATAAAACCCTTTTAATAAAAAGAAAACTTTTCCAAAATCATCACTAAGAAAACCCTAACAATACTTGAATGGAATCTATACTTTCATGTCCAAGTACAGATAAAATATATCACGCAAACAAACACAGTGAGGTTCTGCTCACTTCTTGATATTCAATGAAGATGGATTACATGTTTATATAGGAAAAGACTCTCCCGAGTCGGCTACATGCAAACCAAAAGACAACTAGACAACTGACTCTTAGCTAAGAACTGACTCTTCTAACTGGCGCTTACAACCCGCGCTTATTACTGGTGCTAACAACTAGCTAACATCTCCATTATTTCCAAGTCTCCCCCTTAATGGAGAATGGATTGACTTCTACACCTAACATCTCCCTAAACAGTT
>ML795444.1:18376-36187 GCA_009831015.1 Picea engelmannii
ATCCTTCACTATGCAATAATTCTTGAAGAATTCAACCTTCAAGTTCTGATCTGTAATGGTGGACACAGAGATCAAATTTTTCTTTATTCCTGGCACATACACCACATTGCGAATGTGACAAACAGTACCATTCGGCAATGTCATAGGAATGTCTCCATATCCCTTGATCTGATGAGTGCGGTTATCTCCAAGATATATGCTGGCACCATTCTGAGTTTCTTTGAAATTAGCATACCAATTTTTATTACAAGTCATATGTACTGATGCTCTAGAATCCACAAACCAGGCATCAGAATCATCCGTTTCAGCAGATAAAGCAGCATTAGACACAAACAGCCTAAGATCCCGTGAATCAAAATTCAGGGATTCATCAATATCATCACTAGCAATAAATAATCTATGATCTTGATTTGAATATTTTTCTGCATAATGACCTGAATGTGTTCTAGGTTTATTCCTAGCCTCATCACTTTTCTTCTTATGACAGTCTTTAACCATATGTCCAGGTCGACCATAATAAAAACAACTCTTTGAATCATTCCTATCAGATTGCATACCTTGATTTGGTGATTGTCTTCTCTGCCATGAACTACCTCTTTGCCATGAACCGCCTCTCTGCCATGAATTTCCTCCTCTGCCTCTTACTCCTGATCTTCCTCTCGCAGATCTATTATTTGACCACAATGCCAAATATTTACTCTGAGGCTTCAGATTCCCACGCCTCTCTTCCTCTTGCAACAAAATACCTGTCAGTTCTTCAAATGTAGGAGGTTTCTCCCTTGCTGCAAGACCTGTTATGAACATATAATAGTCTTATAGCATACCATTTAAGGTAATAGTCACTAGATCAGTATTGGAAATAGTTTCCCCTACATTTAATAGCTTGTCTTTCACCTCTTTAATGTGACCCAAAAATGAACTAACAGATTCATTTCCATCCATCTTAATGCCTAGCAATTTAGTTTTCAGGAACAAAATGCGATTTGTGTTGCTAGTTTCATATAATCCTTTAAGAGTTGTCCATGTGTCAGCAGAAGTTGTGGAATCTCTAATATGTGGAATTATGCTATCTTTAACTGACATGTGCAACAATACCTTTGCCTTGTTTTTGCGCTTCTCCCAGTCTTTGATCTGTGCTGCTGTCGCACTTGCAGCCGCAATAGGTTTCAGTTCAGTTCCATTTGCAATGTTCTAGACACCATAGCCCTCCATGAGCGTTTGCATCTTGAATTTCCAGTTAATGAAATTCGAGCCATCTAGCTTGTTGGCTTCGTTGAGGTAGGTCTCTGCCAGTGGATTCGCCATCGCTGCAATTTAGTCTCTGCAAGAAAATCACCAAGGATGTGCAACTTTTTGTCGCTCTGCCTTCGGATACCACCGATCCAACTCAATCTATCTCTGTTCTCAGCTTATATCATGCATGCATCTTAATATCCAAAATCTCCAACTTAACTCCCTCTTCACCTCTTTATAAAATATATCCACTTATAAATAAAAAATTCACTTTTCATAAAAAAATGAATAAACTTTATAACTTCACACCATTAAATCTTCACACCATTAAATCTTCACACCATTAAATGCTCCACTTTAACATATATCCTTTTTTAATAAAATTTAAAAAAAAAAATCACTTTAATCAAATTTGGGTTCACCTTATCCACTCTTTCTTTATCCACCTCACGCTTAATAAAAAAACCAAAATCCATGTAATAAAAAACTCACGCGATTTTTCATGCATGCATCCAAACTCACGCGATTTTCAAAACTCTTCCTCCATGGTTTTCTTTAAACTCCACGGTTTTCTTTAATAAATTGATCGTGTTCTCGCACCTCACGTTATAGTCCACCTGTGGGAATCGTGAAGAAAATTTCACTTACTTGACCGTGTTCTCTCACCTCACATTATAGTTCGCCTGCGGGAATCATGTAGAAAGTTCGCACTTTCCGAGTGCTCCGCCTACGGGAATAGAGAAGGAAGTTCACACCTAAATGAACAGAAGCGTGCAAAAATTACTGTTTCTCAGCATGTGCGAAAGTGCGAGTAATATGCCGTCGCACCCTAATAGAGGATGGACCTGCGAACCTCTAGAATTCTCGCACTGCACCCCTGTGGCTTTGATACCAAGATAAAATATACCATGCAAACAAACACGGTGAGGCTCTGCTCAATTCTTGATATTCAATGAAGACGGATTACATGTTTATATAGGAAAAGACTCTCCCGAGTCGGCTACATGCAAACCAAAAGACAACTAGACAACTGACTCTTAACTAAGAACTGACTCTTCTAACTGGCGCTTACAACCCACGCTTATTACTGGTGCTAACAACTAGCTAACATCTCCATTATTTCCAAGTAGTACTACCAAAACCATGGATGTGATAATCATAAGACCAAAGCAATTTCCCTCTAGAAAATATCCGGAAAAGAGAACCTTTAATCAGGTTGTGTACCCATGGAAACCTGAGATGTGGCTTCTCATAGAGAAATAAATAATACTTTTAAGAGAAAAAAAATTTAATACACATTGATTATCCAGCATTAAAATCATGAAGATGTAAATATACGTTGGATTAATATTCTCGTGAAAGCTCTGGATTAATATAAATTTTGTTGACTTTATTAGGAAGAAAAAGTCAGTGGGAAGAGAAATAAGCAGCGCAAAACGCTCCTTTGGCATCTTCACTTTTAAACAAGTGGAACAATTTCCCAATTCCACCAACCAAACACAAGGAGCAAGGTGGAGATCCCATGGGTTCGGGTTTCTTGCACTACACATCAACAGAGGTAAGAGAGTAAAAAAACAGAAATTGCCTCATATTAAAAGTGGGCTTTCTATATTATATTTTTGTAGCGACCCCATTCTCTTTCCAATGTTGCAATAATAAAGGCTGCCATAAAAATTAATGCCAATCTATGGGAAAGCGTTTGGGACTGCGTTCATTCCAACCAAGAAGAAATAAACCAGTCACGGAGAATATAAAACATTGGGTGAACTCGAGAGACATTCCCAAAATCATTGTGGAAGCATGAGTTTACAGAGAGTGAATCACAATAATCACAGAGGCTAAGGAGGGACTAAATGCCCAGGAGAGAATTCCTTGCTGGGCAGAGAAATGATCCTACACTTATTATCCATGCAGATGAAAGCAGGGAATTTGAATCTAAATCTTTAAAATCAGAGTGAAAGGCAGTCGATTTGGCTCTTGGCCGACTTCTCAAGAACAGACTAATAAATTAAAGGATAAAGGAATAGAAGATAAAAACACAAATCTGCATCCAGACCTTCTCCGTGGAGAACAAAATAATAAAAAAAAAATGCAATCAAGGAATAAAGAAAATGCAGGCAAGAGATACAAAAACGCAGGCAAGGTTTTGAGTCTGGGGCTCATTCTGGCCATGCACAATTAGATAGTAACTCAGAAATAAAAGATACAATGGATAGCAAGGTTTCTTACAGAATGAATCAAGTGACAAGGGGATTACATTGATAACATAATTCTCAAGGAAAGATCAAGGCAATGAAATTGTCATCTGAATACAGTAAAATAAACAAGTGTAAATTAAATTTTAATACAAGTAACAACTTTAACAGGCGTACATTTACCGACGACGATGAGGAGAATATGTCCTCCCACATGTTTGCTTCATCAAGATCCTTCTTGCCGACCGATGAGACCTCACATGTACCTCCAAGCCAACGCTAGGGGTACTCTTCTTCCCCTTCATCCCCCTGAGACGCAATGGGGACACGCACAATATACCAGAGAATGCTAGCACCCAGCTCGCCTCGCAAGGTCAAGGTACCACTCGTTACCCAAGATGGGTATCCCAACTCCCACAAAAGAAACTCATTCAAGATAAAAAATTTCATCGTAATGTTACGCACGCCAGATCTGATGATCTATACTCCTACTCCACCATCCCTTTTATAGAGTTTTCTTAGTCATTATTTTCCCAAAACCCTCATTAGATTCCTTTTTCATTTAATTAATTTCGAAAAACCTCCCCCGTACACATGTCACCAAATCCCCTAGTTGCACCAAAAAATAAATAAATTAATTAATTAAATTTGTCTATTTCCCTCATCCACCTAAAAGCGTTCCTAAAAATGCTCCTCGGTGTCCCAAAATTCCCTTACAATTATTAAATGACTTACACATTATTTAATTCCTAGTTGAGTTCATAAATAGAAAGTTCCAAAGGATAGATTCCTTATTAAGTTAGACATTCTCATTTTTTTTAATTTTCCCCTTTCCCTTAGGTTTCCCCATTTTCTTTAAGTTTCATTTTTTCTTAAAGTTCCCCCTTTTTATAACTAAGTTTAGAATTAGCAGGTTTTGACAAAAACAACCAAATACCCCTTTTATTAACTAAACCTTTATTAAAATTTCCACTTTAATTATTAATGCTTGATTTTATTTACCCCCTTCTTGTTATATGTCTAATTAGTTTTTTTTTGTTCAAAGGTTCTACTCATACCTACATTTTCAATTCACTGGGATTGGTGACAGTTCTTAAGGGAATTTTTTTTATTAAACTTTAGTTATCACATCATTCATTTTAAGGCCAATGAGGTCCTAAGGAGGCATAATTTTCAAGGCAGTAGGTTTATTAACTTACCATAGTTAAAATAGCGATGCGCCCTTCAGGACGCACTACGTGCTCCAAGGGTGCCACTCGCCTCTTTTCGTTTTCTTTGCATGACATGCCCTTCAAGACGCACTACATGATCCAAGGGTGCCACTCGCCTCTTGACTGAATTTGGTAGACGTCAAACCTCTGGAGTCAATAATTCATCAGGTCATCTTGTCGGAGACTAAGAGCCTCTAAGGAATAAAGACCTTGCCTTATTGCATGCCCCTTAGAATCATCATGAGTGACTGTCATAGTCTTCCCTCACGAAATCGTGGGTATTCTCGAACTAGGTAATTGTTAACCTACAGTTCAAGACACATAGGGAGTGCTAGTAGGATGTGGTAGGGCTGCTGCCACACCTCTCCCTCAATGTCTCTTGTTGTCGTGCATGCCCCCTTTACTCCAAATGTGAGTCTGGTCGACAAGGTATCACCAGTCTGCATCCATCAACGAATCATGTCAGCAATAAAAATCAACATCGTAATATCTAATCACATGTACATATTTCACATCAACAACATTTAAAGCCTAACAGTCCACTCCCTGACTCAATTCAGAGTCCAAGGGGTTTCATCCATGCCTCGACATCCTCAATGTCCAGAGTTATGCACACTCAGGATAACTTAGTCAATAACATCTATCTATGTAAATACAACAAAATAGCATATCATCTAATCCATAATATCTCATAATCATAATCAAAACAACCGATAGTATAACGACCCAGATCACTTGCACGCAAGTTTCCTCAAAGAATAAGTTCACTTAGTGTGCACAAGAGAGGTATGTTACATACACTCCCTCTTATTTAAACTTTGTCCCGAAGTTTCACAGAATGTAAGTGTCAAAATAAAGTGTATCAGAATATCATAGGTCTAGCTACCAAACAAAAATGAAACTGTTGATGCATATCATATGCATCCTCCTAGGTTGTCTAGTGTAGACTATAGTTGTCCCAGTGGACCTTGACCTGATCTATTATTCGACGTGGTAGTTATCAAATGCGATGTCCGAGGATGTGGATTTTCTCTGTTGTGAGCGCATGTAATGTACCTCAAAAATCACCATAAAATTTATTTTTATTTGTACATCTATCCTTGAAAAGTTTTGAGGTCTCAAGCAAGTAGGCTTTCTATTATAAAGCTTGAGTCTGAAAGTTTTGTTAGATACCTTACTGTTGTTGATTTTCTTTACTATGCAACTTAAACTTCCTGCTCAATGGTACAATAATGTATATTCCTCCCTTCACTGTTATTTAAAATCTTAAAAAAATTACCAATATTTTCCATATTTGATGATGTTTATAACACTAGCACGCATTTAACTATAACAGGTATGTTACATCCATACTTCTAATCGAGAGGAAGATTCTCCAAATCAATACACAACAACTCCCGAAGTCGCGAAAAGTGACCAGCATGTCGGGATTTCAGAGTTCGAGATTTCACGAGTTCAACAGTCAAATATAAACACACAACCACTCCCGAAATCGCGAGAAGTGACCAACACTTCGAGATTTCATAGTTTGGGATTTCGTGAGTACAACAGTCGATTGTCGATACACAACAATTCTCGAAATCGTGAAAAGTGACCAGCACTTCGGGATTTTGGAGTTCGGGATTTCGCGAATACTACAGTCGAACATCAATACACAACAATTCCCGAAATCGCGAATAGTGTAAGGCGAGATCCGTATTTCGGTATTTTAGAATTCGGGGTTTCAAATGTCAAACAACAGCACAAAACATTTCCCAAAGTTCCGAAAAGGTAAAGGTGGGACCCGTATTTTCAGGATTTCGGAATTCGGGGTTTCAAATATCAACAACAACACAAAACATTTCCCGAAGTTCCGAAAAGGTAAAGGTGGAACCCGTATTTTCAAGATTTTGAAAATTGGGGTTTCGTGAATAGAAAAGTCAAAACATCCACACAAACCATTTCCCGAAGTTCCGAAAAGGTAAAGGTGAGACTAGTATTTTGGGATTTCGGAACTCGGGGTTTCGGGGTTTTGTGAATACAAAAGTCAAAATATCAACACAAAACTTTTCCTGAAGTTCCGAAAAGGTAAAGGTGAGACTAGTATTTTGTGATTTTGGAACTCAAGGTTTCGAGGTTTCATGGATACAAAAGTCAAAATATCAACTCAAAACATTTCCCGAAGTTTCGAAAAGGTAAAGGTGAGACCCATATTTCAGGATTTCGAAATTCGGGGTTTCGAGGTTTCCACTGCCCAAACCTATCCTGCAACAACTCCCAAAATGCGAAAGAAAGGTAAAAGGATTAGCAGTTTGGGGTTATATAATTTCTTAAATTCGTCATAAAACTTAACTGTGGAAAACTGTTTAAACAAAACAAGGCATAATGAAAAAAAAGAATTCTTTTGATAGACATCAACTCTCAAGATTGTTTAGCATTTGATAAAACAAAGGGGTTTTCCAGATCCCTTCAATTTCCAAAATTTGGTCCTTTATAGGTGTCCTCATTTTCGTTCTATGAGATAGTAGGCATGGAAGGATTCAATATCCATTTACCTAACAGGATTCCGAAGGTCTAACTAAAGAGCTTTGTATGCTTATACTCTGCAGAAGGGGTAAAATAGGATAACATTTTTCTGTATAGGGTAATCTCTATTGTATTCACTTAAAGCCGCTTTTAATCCGTGTATTACATGTTAATAGCCCTAGATCTGTGCATCTAGTAAATGCAAGAATCAATCCAAAAGACGTATTACAAATATATATATATATATATATATATATATATATATATATATATATTATATATATATATATATATATATAGAGAGAGAGAGAGAGATTTCACTCACATATATTCCTCATAATGAACAGAAAAATGGGGACCGTTACAACTTCATTTTAGTCAAGAACAATGTATCAGAAAAAAAATCATTTAGACCATGAATGGAAATTGTTCCACTTTGGAATTAATAGATACATGACATTGGATCAAAACATTCAAACAGGAAGTGGGAAGAAATTGTACAGATCCGATTTAATCAAATACAATACCCCAGATGGAAAAAGGGTCATACAGATAGAGAATGTAACTTAATCCAGTTCAGATTCAATAGATACATAACATCAAAAGACATAGCCATTCATAATGGAGAAGGGAAAATTAACATATCTGAATCCAATCCATGGGAAGAAAAAGGGAACAACCATGTTCCTCCCAACCGTAGAACAGGGCAGCCAAATCTACTTACTCGATTCACCCCCTACCCTAACCATGAATCCATGAGGGAGAACTTGGAAACTTCTCCTTAGCTATGTCCTTCAATTCCAATAGTTATCCTCTTGCCTCACACTTACTCAACAATGTTCATAACATCAAGGCGAGTCTGTTTCAACAAGCACCTCTTGCCTCACACTAAATCCACAGTGTTCATAACAACAAGAGAGCTCAGGAATCCTTTCCCAGCATACTTGGCAGCGTCCTGCCTCCTCACATATGCTATATATTTATTTTCTTTGCCCAGGTCTTTTCCCTCCTTTGGGGGATTTTCACATCTTTCTTAATCCTTGATTTTCAGGGGCTGCCAGTGGCCAAATCTTTGATTTTCCACTTGTAATCATTAGCCCAGAGGCAGTTCCAACTTGTTCCCCACTCATGGAGTCATGGTCAACTGATTTTTAACATGGTTGTTCCATTTGTCCTCCTACAGTTAATATAAATGTTCTGTTGGGATACAAGTGTCATAGTCAAATAGTTTGTTGAGTCCAAACATATCTCTACCCAACAGTCACAATAATTAAATGCAATTATTAAATTCAAAATTTGGAATTTCCATTAATTGAAAAAAATTTCCAGATTCGAATTTGCCTAAAACGGAAATAAATTTTCAACACACAAAATAAGAAATATTTTATTTTTGGGGGATGTCACATCCTTTCCCCCTTCAGTAAAACAATGTCCTCAGTGTTTGTTCCTTTCCTAGAATAGGATTGGATGAGATTTCCACAAATCTCCCTCCAATTCTCAGGTGGCCTCCTCAGGGCTAAAGTCCTTCCATTGCACCTTTACCTGAGTGACGACTCTATTCCGAAGTGTTATTTCTCTCCGGTCCATAATGCGCAGGGGTTCCACCTGGAACTCACCCTCGGGTTCCACCTGCACCAAGTTCCAATCAATCATATGAGTAAGGTCATGAATATACTTTTTCAACAAAGAAACATGAAATACATTATGAATTCTTAGATTAGCTGGAAGTGTAAGTTGATATGCTATGGGTCCAATTCGAGCTAGTATCTAGAAGGGCCCACAAAACCTGGGTGCTATCTTGGCACAACTCCCCAACTTCAACGATCTTTTTCGGGCTTTGACCTTCAAATAAACATGGTATCCTACTTGAAATTCCAAATGTCTTCTTTTTTTATCCGCATAGCTCTTTTGTCTATCCTGTGCTTCTTTCAAGTCCTGTTGTACTTTCTTTACCATGTTCTCCATTTCTTGGAGCATCTCTAGTCCAACCATGAGTCTGTCAGCTGGGTTATCCCAACTAATTGGAGTTGTACACCTTCTGTCGTACAGTATTTTGAAAGGGCTCAACTTAGCCGAAGTTTGGTACCCATTGATATATGCAAATTCTACCAAGTGTAGGTAGTCTTCCCACTTGTTTGGCTTTGTTCTTACATACATGCGGAGCATATCCTCTATGATTTGATCTGTCCTTTCGGTCTGTCCATTCGTTTGTGGATGATAACTCATACTGAAATTCAAATTACTATTTAGCCCTGCAAACAATTCCTTCCAAAAAGTGGATGTGAATTTTACGTCTCTATCTGAAATCACCATTTTAGGAATACCATGCAGTCTAAAATTTTCTTTCATGAATATTTCAACAATGTTAATAGCTTTAAAAGTAGACTTTATAGGAATAAAGTGTGCAGACATACTGAGTTTATCGATTACAACCATGATTGAATCATTTTGTTTCTGAGTTTTAGGCAAACCTATTATAAAGTCCAGTGATATGGTCTCCCATTTCCATTTTGGTACTAGTAATGGCTGTAATAGGCCGGCTGGATGCTGGTGTTCGACCTTAACCTGCTGAAAATCTTGGCACCTAGCCAAGTAATCTGCTGTTTCACCCTTCATATGAGGCCAGTAAAATAGTTTTCTGAGTGTTGTTATTGTTTTCTAGTAACCTGGATGGCCAGAGTATGGTTTCTTATGCACTTCATCTAAAATATTTAACTTTATCTATGTTGAATCTGGTATGTAAAGTCTGTTTCTAAATCTTAATAGTCCCTTCTTGTCGATACTTATATTTGGTTTATCTGAGTTTGCGATACTATTTTGAAATTTTGCCATTATCTTAGTGTAATTTCCATCATTGATGCCTGTCATCCTTATTCTTTGTTTCAGATTACTTTCTTCCCTACTGATGTTTATCTCAAATAACCCATGAATTTTGCGGCTTAAAGCATCTTCTACTTTATTTTTCTTACCCTTGATATGTCATACCTCGAAGTCAAATTCGCTCAAGAAGGCTAGCCACCTTGCCTGTCTTGCATTAAGGTCTGGTTGGTTAAACAGATATTTCACTCCGCTATTATCTGTCAATAGTAAGAATTTTCTGCCCATTATATATTGTCGCCACATTTTTAAAGCATGTATTATTTCTTCTAATTCTAAGTCATGAGTGACATAATTTCACTCATGTTCCTTTAATTTCCGGGACTCATAACAAATCACATGCCCTTCTTGAGTTAGAACACCACCTAGTCCCTCTTTACTTGCATCAATGCATACTGTGAAGTCTTTATCTATGTTTGCTACCTTCAAAATGGGTGCTGATGTCAATAATTATTTTAGCTTGTTAAAACTGTCTTGACACTTTTGCGACCAGTTAAACTTGGTCCCTTTCTTCTGTAATGACGTGATAGGGTAGGCTATCTTGGAGAACCCTTCTATAAATCTGCGATAATATCCGGTGATTCCCATGAATGATCGGATATATGCCACATCCTTAGGCACTGGCCATTCCATAATGGCTTTTATCTTTTCCGAGTCTACGACAATACCTTCCAAGGAAATGACATGTCCTAAATATTGTATTTCTCTTTGATAAAAGTCACATTTGTCGAATTTTGCGTAAAGTTTGTGTTTCCTTAGTGTTTGCAGAACTATTCGTAAGTGTTCATCATGTTCCTCCTCTGTTTTAGAATAGAACAAAATATCGTCGATAAATACTACTACGAACTTGTCTAAGTACTGGCTAAAAATGTTGTTCATCAAGCACATAAATGTGGTTGGTGCATTAGTGAGTCCGAAATGTATGACTACAAACTCATAGTGTTCGTTTCTTGCTCGAAAAGATGTTTTGTTTATGTCCTGGTCCTTTATATTAACTTGATAATATCCGGATCGTAAATCCAATTTTGAGAAGATCTTAGCTCCACCAACTTGATTGAACAAATCATTTATCCTGGGTAAGGGGTATTTTTTCTTAATGGTCACTTTGTTCAGTTGTCTATAATCGATACATAGTCTTAGAGTACCATATTTCTTTTTCACAAAGAGGATTGGTGCTCCCTATTTGCACCCTTTTCATCACCATAGTGAGCAAATAAGAGGTGCTTACATGCCCAGTTGGGTCTTTCTAAGCATGACAGCTGTAGAGGAAAGAGTTAGAGAAAGAAAAACAAAACTATAAGCAAAAATTAAACTAATACAAACTAAAATCATGAGCATATGGATAAAGAAATAACAAACACAAAAAGACCAATATCACCAATGTTTTTGGGCTGATCTGTTGATGAAATCAAAGCACAATGAAGAAAGGGGACTATGAGTCCCTTCTTCCTCCAAAGGAAGGCTCTTTGACCCTCACAAGCTTGCTCTCCTTACAACAAGAAAAATGAAAATGATGGTGAAAGAACTCCAAGAAAATCCACTCAATGGAGAGGTGGATTGCTCAATGAAATGGTGCCAATGTGTTATTGCCAAGGAGTGAGTCCTTAAAACAATCTAGGCAGCATAACATTACATGAAATTCCTTGAGAAAATGATGTTACTTCATGGCTTTTTATAGCATTGCATTGGGTGATTATGTAACTCCTTTGAAGTGTGAAAAGGGGCTCTTTAGGGATTCATTAGGTCTTTGACCAGCCTACCATGCGGATTCAGCTCAGATTTGAGGGTCAAATCAGCTTGGGAGCTGATCCATAAGTGGTTGGGAGGCCGACCAATTCAATAAATGCACCGTTAGCAAGTGCACGGGTTTTTGCGCCAACAGGCGTGCATCATACGCGTATGCACGCATGGTACGTTCCTGTTCCGTGCATGTGCATGCGCACCAAACTTCTGTAAAGAGCCCTTCAATTTTTGGTTACTTTGAATAGTTTTTTACCTTTTTGGAATGCTGTGAAATTAATTCAATGCCATGAATGACTTCATTACTGTTTGACGATGCTGATTTCTTGTCGCCATGTGCAGACGAAATTTCAGTGATAACAGATGCCCCCTGATGGATGAGGTTAGGAGCATACGTATAGCCAAAATCCATCAATGTTTCTTCTACTGAGAATGTTGTTGTAAGAGAGAGAAATAGTGGGATATTTCAGAGCGATCCATTGGAGAAAAAAGGAACCGGTAGGACCCGACCTTCTGAGAGTTGTGCAAAAAAAAAAATAGAAAACTGTGTACAAACGAGGCGGGCATGCCCCATGCTCGTGTTATGTAAATCTGAAAAAAAAATGACTGAATTGTTGGTGTAGACAATTGCAGCGCCCTCGGGGGCGTTGATGATAAAGGAAAAAGACAATTCTGCAAAGGAACATACTCTGAATAATAGGCAATGATCGCGGTAATAAGTATCGGCGATAATGCGGGCATTGATGGCCCTACCAAGTGCAGAGGTCTTTGGCAAATGATAGAAATAACTGCAATAGTTGCAAAGTAAGACCCACCATAACATGAGAAATTGTTGGCGTCGAATGTTATGGGGGCCAACGATAGCAGGGAGCAATAGTGTTTCTCCCCGTGTCGTTCGAGATCTCTCATTAAGTGGAGAATGAGAATCAAGATACTGTCACCCTTCTGGAAAAATGGTGTTGATGTCGACAAAAGGGTAACGCGACTCCCAGAAGCAACAAACTTCATGGAATCTACTGAGGTGAGGAAGTGGCAGAGGTACATGGACAAATTCAAAAAGTGAGAAGACTCAAGACTACCCTTGGTTGGAGGATGTGTGAGATAAAAAGTGGCCGCAACCGGGTAACAAGGTCCAGGGTCAGGGGGACGACAAGACTGGTGATAAGTTGTGCCAGAGGCGGGACAAGGTGAATAAATGCAGAGGGTAGAGGTAAATGACCTGTGGAGTACTCTAAAGATATGGACGATGCTGGCAAGGGTAGATGAGAAGTAAAACTCCAACCAAGGGTGACATGGGTTGCATGTGGCCAAAAGGAAGCAAGTCGCCAATGGTGACGACAAAAGAAAATGTAACGACTAGAAATAAAGGCGTTTGTACAATAAATAATGAATAATTTGGGGAGAAATGTACAAATACAGAAACGGGTGCCCCAGTGTGAAATGAGTGCCCCAGGGAGGGCAGAATTTTCTTGGAAAATTGATGAAGGGTGGGGGCCCCATTGGTGAGTTTCTGTATGAGGTAGGCGAAATGAGGATAGGTTCGCAGATGGGCAAACAGATTGTGGATCAAATGGAGGGTTCATGATACTGCGGAGGTGCAGGTAAAAAAAGAATAGAACCGTAAAGAGATAATATGGGAGTCCATGTGGGAAAGCTAGCAAAATGAGGAGAAGGAGTATGTGGTTGATTCACGACATGATGAAAGACTATCGGAACTCCCATCCCTAAAGGGTAATGAAGAACAACATGAGTGTCAAAAGTGCCGAAAGGTGCTATGAATGGGACAACTCATGTGGGTAAGAATGCTACCGGGTAACAGTACCGAAGATGCAAATGGAGGTGTGGGTACTGTAGAGCCGGGAATGAGGATCCTAAAGGCCAATATCAGAGGGTGTGACTGGAAATGTAAATGCAATACAGTGAGAGAGACTACATGCCAGTGCTGAGTATATACCTGAAGGGGTTGTGGTGATGTATGATGATCAAGTACCTGCACACATGAAAACCAAATACCCGATGTGAACAATATCTAAAGATAATTGAATATATTAACATGTATTTGATAATTTTGAACATGAGGATGTGTACCTGAGTGTGTTATGAAAAGAGGCACTACCAGGGAATAGTGAAAATGATCGCCCGACGAAAATGACTGTGTACGTGGCCAAAAATGGTTCGAAAAACGGAGCTGATGGGCTCCGGTGCAAAAAGAAAATGAAAGTGGGGAAAATGGCTTAGATACGGACGGTGGGCCCATAATTCCATCCCAGGTGCACCAACACTATGGGCGATTGGGCGATAGTTTGGTGGGAGGACATGTACTTCCCCTTTGCTCGAGGATTGATGAAGAAGTATAATAAATCACATTCGTAGGAGTATTGGTATGGAGTGTCGGAGGAAACTCAGGAAGATATGTGTGGCGTGTCGCGGCTAATGTGTGGCAGACGTATGGGATAGATGGGCAATGGTGCATATAATGGCCATAATTGGAACATATGGCGCAAGCAAATTTGGTTCACGGCCCTTTGCTACTTAAGTTAGGGGAGGTAGTGGTAGTACTTTCTATAGTGGCGAGCGATGATGGTGGTGGTTGGAGTGGAAGGAGGTTCTGTAACTCAGGTACATATGGGCATCTATGGGTTAGGTGTTTGTCTTCCTCACATAGTGCGCAAGGTGGTGGGATGCATGGAGGAAGTGGAGTTGTGGGCTCTTTGTTCTTTCTCCTGCCCCCAGCTGTGGCAGGGGGGTTAGTGATTGGGGGTGTAGAGGGTATGGTGGGAGTAGGTATGGGAATCGTCATTGGGATTCCTTCCATTTGGTGGGGGAGGGATGGTTGAGGAACCATCGTTGGTGGATGTAAATACCAAACTAGAATTGCCAACACCATATTAGGGAGAGTAAACATTGTGGCTACTTGGGAAGCTTGTATGCCGGGTGGAGGGTAAAAGAAGGAGGTTTGAGTAACAGCTTGGGGAACTGTCTCCCAAACTGGGATGTGGCCCTGGGGAGAGGTGAACTCATGAAGTGGTGGAGTCGACGAGTTTGCAGGAGGCTCATGAGGGGGGAGCTCTGGGACTAGTGGGACGTTAGATATGATAGAAGCCTCCCTAGGAGGAAGGGTATCCTCCGTGTGAGTTCCTTTAGAGGAAAATATACACACTTGTGCTGAAAAAGATGGGTTGAGGAATGGGGGTGCATCTTGACAAGTGCCCAACATGGATGGGTCTCGAAATAATCCAGGGCCTTTGTTGGTAACTGAAAAATCAGTTGGGCTAACATGAACAAGGGGGACGATGTTACTGATGTTGGTGGACTGGTTAGGCTCGTAATGTGTAAGTTGGTCGATGGTGAAAATCTTCCCATTATGGGGGAACATCATCATACAAAACACAGAAGAGGCAACCGCCTTCATAGCGTACATGTAGTTGCATCCGAACATGATATTGTAATCAAGTTGGGCATCGATAAATTCAAAGTCAATGAGGATGGTTTTTCCCCCAAGTTCTATGGGGACATTTTGACAAAGCCCTGTGGAAGGTGTTGGTCGACCGTCGTAAGCTCGAAGGGTGATGGTAGAGGGTACTAGCTCAGGGGAGCCAAGTTTCTGCCATATGTTCTTAGACATGATGCAGGTGGATGCGCCTTCATCGATGATACACCAATAAACTGTGGTGTTCCAGATCTTAACTAGTATCTGGAAGGCTACTTGGGAGGGAAGACATGGTTCTCCGTGATCTGAATTAAATGTGATCAACTGGGTGTCAGCTGTGTCGGTTGCCCCCAAGGCAGAAAGCAAGGATTTTCTCTGTGATGGGCAGGTTTGGAGGACCTCCAACACAGATATGGCTGCGGGGGACTGGGCTAAGTCATCAACCAGACTATAATTATGAGCAGCCTTAGCATGAGGGTTATGTACATTCCGCTGTAAAGGCATACGTGGTATGGTAGGAATGGGTTCCATGTTAGGACGTGAAATTATCAATGGTTGGGCTGTAGTAGCTGGTCATGTTTCTGAGGTGGTTGGGGTAGAGTCGAGAGGCATACCATATTGATGACTGCGAGTTTGCAGAAGGATTTCTTCATTGGTGAGGAAGATACTGCGATCAACCGAATCCCTGGGTTGAGTGGCACCCGGGGTTGGATATTGCCCCGTTTGTGGTGGGGTAGGGTTGATCATTTGTTGGGTAGTCATCACACCTTGGTATGGAATGGGGTTCTGCAGGGCGGCTGGGGGGGTTTGTTGCAGGTATTGTTGTGGGCCCTGTTGAGGGGTAGATGGTGTTGGAGGGCCCTGTGAGTGCATGGATGCCCTCATCCGTTGGAGGTCAGGAATTTGGGGGCAATGATGAGTATAATGTCAATATTCATTACATATAGCGCAAGGAAGGGTAGTTCGAAGATTGTTGTTCTTCCCTTGGCGTGGTATATTGGTATTGATGCCCCCTTGGGGGTCTTGGTATCCTTGGTTCTGGTTGTCCCAAGCTGGTTGGTGTTGTGGGGGTGGATTCCCGCCTTGACCGGGGTTGTTGTTGTTCATGTTCCATCCTTGCTTCTTGGCATTGTTCGATGGATGAGCGGGGTTGGCTGTATTCAACTGTTCAAAATTTTGGTATTGTTGAGTAGCAGAAGGTTGAACAAAATTTACCCCCGCATGTGGATGTGGGGGAGCCATGGGTTGTGGAGGACCAAGGAATGGGAAGTATGGATTTTGTGGTGGTACCGATCAATAAGGTACATAGGAAGGCGTAGTTATTTCACTAGTACTATAAGTTGATGTTGAGGGAGTACCACTATTTGTGGTGATAGGTGGATGTATGGGAGGTGTCGGTGGTGGTCCACTGATGGGTGGAGGTATAGAAACAGGGTATGGCTGTTGATAAGGGGGTGGGGGGTAATAAGGAGTGGCCCCATATGCCGACAGGTATTGAGGTGTTCCATACATCAGTGGTGGTTGGGGTTGTGGACCATGGTGTGTGGTGGCACCTATTAGTTCGTCTGCTGAGTGAGACATCCCAGGTTTGTCTTGGCCAAATAGCACAGATTTTGGAAGATCAGGAAGTACTGTGTATAAGTACCCTGACTGTGCATAGATGAGGTCATACTGTTGGGCCTTACTGATGTCTTCCTCTTCGGATTGAGGGAAGGTGGAAGCTACATCCTTACCAAGTAGAGAGACAAGTGATCTAAGAAACCAGTCGAGACATTGTTGCTTGGTGGTTTCTGCTTTACACAAACTACGTCGCCTACACCACTCATGAATGTGGTCAACGATGTGGGTGGCTGAGGTCTGTTTGAAGTTAGACAGTAGTTCTAGACCATTGTCGTGGTGGATGGGTAATTGGAAGAAGGTCAAGAATGCTTTGGCCAAGGACTCAAAGGTCCCATGGGACCCTGATTTTTCTTCGACATACCATTTGGCTGATGGGCTGGTAAGTGTGCATTGAAATAATCACAGTCTGACAGAATCATCCATAATGCTATTGGAAGAACACCATAGATGAAAGGTCATGACATGGTTGGCGGGGTCATCCCCTGCCTTTCCTTCAAACTTTGGTATGTCTGAAGGAATTTTTGTTGGCATTGCAGGCCATGTGGCATCATGCAATATAGGATCATTGGTGAGTTTGGTAAGATCCGGTATGTTGAGAGAGGCCAAATATGGCATCTGTAGTGGGGTGGGAGGGTTAGCTCCAGCCATAGTGTGTTGTGAACCTGACCCTTGATGGGGACTAGGTGGGTTGGTGCTCCCTCCTCGAGAGGAAGTGGGTCTCCTGCTTCCTTGTAAAGGAGAGCGAGTGAACGGATGTCCTTGGGAAGATGACCCAAGTAATGTAGAACCAAGCAAAGTTGATCCTACGATAGTAGCACTCACAGGAGTGTGTGAAGGAGGTACCGATGAACGGGTATGACCAGATACTCCCCCTAAGATAGGAGGGAGGTTGAGCAAGCGTCGTGAACGACGGGGGTTCTGTGGTTCCCCTATGATGTCAGACTAGTTGTGTGAATGTGTGCAAAAAGTGGTGAGAGAAATATAGAAACAAGAGTCTTTG
>ML795444.1:49889-125331 GCA_009831015.1 Picea engelmannii
ATATATATATATATATATATATATATATATATGAAAATAATTCTCGAAATTTCAAGACTCCATTACAGTAGAATTGTAGTAAATATATACACATATATAGGTATATCTGTAAATGTATATATATATATATATCAGTAAGGCATTAGTGGTAAATCAGAAATGATCAGATCTAGTCAACTATGACATAAATGATTGGAATTAATGTTGAACAAAACCTAACTTTGTCAAAATATTATCTGTAATCTAATATTAAAGGCACGAGGGTTGATGGATCCAAAGACCATTCTGGAACCTAGGACTTGACTTTCACATATCTGGAATTTCCATGAAACTGTAGCAATAAAGGAGTATAACTCATCCTAGGAATTATGTTAGACTAATAGCAACAAACTCATACAGGAAAGTAATAGTAAAATGGACTGTCAAACTTTTATGATGAGCCATAAGTCGAGAGTAAGGAACAAATATTTTCCAAATCCCGGATGAGGAAACTATAGAATCATAATGTGCATCAACAACCCCAAAAGAAAAATGAGACAATCATATGAAAAGTCTTATAGTCTCAATTAATTATAATACGGAATTTCTGTGTAACAGAGTCATTATAATAAGTATAAACCCCAAGCTTTTTTTTTCTCAAGTTCCTTTTACACCATACTCGACTGGATTTCAAACTGTGTAAACATTTGAAGCTGAATACATTCTAAACGATAGTAACGACAAATAAATTACAAAGTTTGGGATGAGACTAAATAGAGGAACGATTGAGATAAAAATACTCGACTCAGTAGACTATTCAATTAAAATAAATCCCTGTACAATAATATTTATACACAGTAGTCAGACCAAAAAGCAATGAATACAACTAGAGGACCCCCTCATCCCAACTATTGGAGGCAATAGAACAAAACTATATTGAACATCTATAAATCCAGGAAGAGACCGTGCCCTTGCACAATTGAAACTCTGGGAAGGCCTACAAAGGGAACTTGAATACCTTTTGCATCGAAAGAAGTAACATTTAGAATATCAATAATCATAGATAAAAGTTATAAAATACCAATAGAATGATGACGGTTAGTAAGGAAGTTTCATGATTCTACTTAACTTCTATTCGACAGGCCGGCATGGCTTTCATATCTTTTCCTTGTCACATTTCCAACTAGACAGATGCCTAGGCTGAAGGTGAATGGCACATTAATTCTCTAATGGGTACCCTCGCATCAAACAGGGCCCATCATTAGTGGATTATACAAGCACTAAAATGAAGATATTTTTACAAGGAGGAAGTCCTTGTACAGTAGATAACGATTCCAATGAAAAAAAAAAAAAGACAACAGTAGTTTCCTCTTAATGATTTAAGTCAGCCTATACAACAACATGGAATAAACTATTAATATCGAACTAGAAAACCACACATAACTATCCAGAACCGAATCACATATAGTAGTTATAAGTATTTTTAATATTACAACGATTTTCCAACTATTTAACCGAATCGAACAGAGCACGACTAGGGTAGTGACCACTGTAAGTAGTATTGGAGGCATTGGAAAAAAAACATCATCATGGAACTATTCAAATCTCTGCAAAGGTCTTAAGTCTGGACATCAATCAAAATATTCGGCATAGGGAAATAAACTGGAAGGTTATGAAACCCTTTCTTCCAAAGCGTAAACAAAAAGAAAACGAACCAATATACTCCCCCTAAAACCAGAGACGAAACAAGGATAAATTCAAAGGAAATTTCCCCATAGCATTTAGGATAACTTCAGAAAAAACATAGAGAAGTTACACCAAAGAAGAATCTGGGAAATGCATTATCTCATCTAACAACCATAAAGTAATGCGTAATGAGAAAACAATACAGAGAAGCTATACCAAAGAAGAATTCGGGAAATGCATTATCTCATTTAAAAACCAGAAAGTAATGCGTAATGAGAAAACTTACCAGGGATAAGGACCGCACCATCTGTCACAACTCTGGAGTGATTACCGTGAAAATACACTGCGCCTCAAAAATTTGTTATGCAGGGCCTCCTCACAGAACTCAACAATGACAACTGTGAACCCTCTTCAACCCTAAAGAGAGTCTTGTCATCTCAGAGTAAATGTGGGGAGCACGGAGGGCAGTTGGCCATGTGACAGTGTTAGAACCGGTATGACTATTGAATATAGAGCCCAGTAATTTCAATAGAACTCCCAGGCCTACATTTAATAAAAAATTACGAAGCCTTAACTGCCTTAACAGAGGACCATTCCTCCCATTTAATAAGTGCCATGTTTAAAACCATCACAAATCGACTAGAGGAAAAACCCTTTCCTTTCCTTGATGTTATTGTGAGTCAGTAGTCCGATCCTTGTGGTGGAATGTCCACTGGCTTCTATATGTATTAATTGTCACACAAATTTAACGTTGGTACTAAGTACGATCAATTTAACCGGGACATGGTGGATAGGTTAGTTACCTAATGTTAAAACTCGACTCGATGAGTCGTATGGTGGGAAAACAAAGTAAAGTCACCTAGGGTTCAAATTTAATCAGTTAGACATGCACGCAAATATGAAAGCCTGATGTTTTAAAAGGAGTGAATCGTAATAGGGGTTATGTGACCCATTTTTTTTACACATGATCCATTACACAAGAGGGTAAATGGAATGGAAGCGAAAGGGACCTCTTGTGGAAGGTAGAGATTAGAGGTTTTCCCTTTGAATTTTTACGAACAAAGTTTTAATCGATCTTATAATGGAGTTCATACATTATGTTTTGACAAATAGCTATATAAACTAAGATTAAAAGGAAATAGAAAAAAAAACAATTTTTTTTTGTGTGTGATAATGAGGTTCATTACATATGGTATCAGAGAAAAAGTTAGAACACTGGGCCTCAACAGGGCCACATTAGTTGCTTAGTATATATTCTAAATTATGAAATAACTAATAAACATTTTGGTTACAAACAGAAAGCCCTTTCTATTTTGTGTTAATTATGGCAGCTCAGGACGGTGCAGAAATCAGGATGGAAGAAAATTTGCAGCAAAGACCTCCTGGAGACCCAAGACAGAACAGTGACGAAAACTCACCCATGGAGGTGTTGGAAACAATGAGGAATCTTATTGTTGAACTACAGGTCTTCAAAGCTGACAATGAAAAATTGAAGAAAGATCAACATGAACAACAAGAAATAAATGAAGTCCTGCTGCACAGTATAGTGACCAAGAAAATCCCAAAAGATGATAATAACGATGAAGAAGTCAACAAGGGAGCTTCCAAGAGCTTGGGACTGGAAACAGAAAAAGGAGACAGTTCGTCTGAAGGAACACCTTCAGTTGAAGATAGAACTAAAATGGACAGAAAAAGAAAACAAGTAGACCACCTTGAAGGAAAATTTAAAAAGATTAAACCAGCTACCTTTGATGGAGAATCCAGGACAGGAGAAGAAGCAAAGGCATGGTTGATGGACATCAAAAAATACTTCCAGATATACAACTATTCCAGCAACATGAAGGTCAAAATGGCCATCTACAATCTGAAAAGGAAGGCCAGTATTTGGTGGCAAGACCTAAAATTGGCCAAAGGCCTAAATGAGAAACAATTGGAATGGTCTGATTTTAAAAAGTATTTCAAGAAACAATACCTTTCTGAAAGATATTATGAAAGGAAGACGAAATAATTTTACAAGTTATGACTTGGAAACATGACAATGGAAGACCTTATAAATAAATTTCTAGAACTACTAAGGTTTGTACCATACATCCAGGAGGATAAGGTAAAAATCCAACGATTCTTAAGTTGTTTACCACAGTCCTACAGGGACAGAATTGAGTTTGAAAACCCCAAATCCTTGAGTGAAGTATTCAGGAAATCACGAATGTGCTATGACCAATATAAACAGTGGGTAGAATTTCCCAAAGCCTGGAAGGATAAGAAGCAAGATCAAATGAACCAACGGAAGAAGGGATACCAGCCAACTCCTTATCGAAATGCAGCAAAAAGTTTTCTGAGAAAGGATTTTCACTCCAATCATTCGAATACGCAAGGCAGCGGTAAACCTGGGAACAAAGAAGTTTGGGGACAGCTCCCACAAACCATTAAAGTGTTGGGAATGTGGAGAACCTCATCTAAGGAGGAACTGTCCATGTTTAATTTCAGCAAACATAATTGTTATTCATAATTTTTGTTCTAATTGACCCTGGAGCTATGTTAAGTTATATTACTCCTGATGTAGTAGAGTCAAATAAAATTAAGAAACTGAAGCATGCAAAATCATGGCCTTTACAACTAGCAACAAGAACTAAAAAGAAAGTAGTTGAATTTATTTTTGATTTTGAGTTCATCTTAGATGGTCAAAATATAAGGACAAATCTAAACATCCTACCACTAGGATCTTACGATATGATTATCAGGATGGATTAGTTGGAACAACACAAAGAAGTACTAGATTTTTATACAAAGTTACTTAGCTTTAAAGACAATTTTGGCATTGCTAGAACAACCCAAGGTAAACCAAAACCTGTATCAATCATACAAGTTTCAACGATGCAACTCAAGAAATGTGTGAGGAATGGATGTCAAGTTTATGCCATCCAAGTGACGAATCTATTAGAAAAAGAAGATAAGCCAAAGTTAGAAGACTTTGCTATCCTACGTGAATTCAGAGACATGTTTGTGGACAAGATACTAGAATTACCTCCTAGAAGGGAAATAGACTTCTCCATAGACCTACTACATGGTTTATCCCCTATCTCAAAAGCACCTTACCGAATGATTCTACTGGAACTGACAGAATTAAAAATACAATTACAGGAATTGTTGGACAAAGAGTATATCAGACCGAGTGTCTCACCATGGGGGGCACCAGTCCTCTTTGTGAAAAAGAAAGATGGTACTCTAAGACTATGTATCGATTATAAACAACTGAACAAAATGACTATTAAGAACAAATACCCCTTACCAAGGATAAATGATCTGTTCGATCAAGTAGGTGGGGCCAAGATCTTTTCAAAGTTGGATCTACGATCTGGTTATCATCAAGTTAGGATAAAAGATGAGGACATAAGCAAAACAACTTTTTGGACAAGATATGGACACTACGAATTCGTAGTCATACCTTTCGGACTCACTAACGCACCAACCACGTTTATGTGCTCGATGAACAGTATTTTCAGTCAGTACTTGGACAAGTTCGTGGTAGTATTTATCGACGAAATTCTATTCTATTCAAAATGGAATAAGAACATGATGAACACTTAAGGATAGTTCTGCAAACGTTGAGGAAACACAAACTGTACGCCAAATTTGACAAGAGTGACTTTTATCAAAAAGAAATACAATATCTAGGACATGTAATTTCAGTAGAAGGCATTGTCGTAGACCCGAAGAAGATAAAATCCATTACAGAATGGTTGGTACCTAAGGATGTAGTGGATATCTGGTCATTCATGGGAATCACCAGATATTACCATAGGTTTATAGAAGGGTTTTCCAAGATATCCTACCCTATCACATCATTACAAAATAAAGGGACCAAGTTTAACTGGTCAGAGAAGTGTCAAGACATTTTTAACAAGATGAATGGATTATTTACAACTGCACCCATATTAAAGGTAGCAGACTCAGATAAAGACTTCACCATATGTGTTGATGCAAGTAAAGAAGGAATAGGTGGTGTTCTAACTCAGGAAGGACAAGTTATTTGTTATGAGTCCCGGAAGCTAAAAGAACACGAGAAAAATTATGTCACTCAAGACTTAGAATTGGTAGCGGTAATACACGCCTTAAAAATGTGGTGACACTACATAATGTGTAGGAAATTTCTACTATTGACGGATAATAGTGGGGTCAAATATTTGCTTAGTCAACTAGATCTTAATGCAAGACAAGCAATATGGCTAGCCTTCTTGAGAAAATTTGACTTTGAGGTCAGACATATCAAGGGTAAGGAAAATAAAGTAGCAGACACTTTAAGCAGAAGATTCCATGGGTTATTTGAAATAAATATCAGTAGAGCAGAAAGTGATCTGGAACAAAGAATAAGAACGACAGGTACTAATGACGAAGATTACACTAAGATAATGACAAAACTACAAAATAGTACCATAAACTTAAACAAACCAGATCTAAGCATCAAGAAGGGACTATTACGATTTAAAAATAGGCTTTACATACCAAATTCAGCAAAGTTAAAATTAACAGTTTTGGACGAAGTGCATAAGAAACCATGTTCTGGCCATCCAGGTTACTAGGAAACAATAACAACACTTAGAAAACTATTTTATTGGCCTAATATGAAGGGTGAAACAACAGAGTACTTGGCTAGGTGCCAAGATTGTCAGCGGGTTAAGGCCGAGCACCAGCATCCAACTGGCCTATTACAGCCATTACCAGTACCAGAATGGAAATGGGAGACAATATCGCTAGACTTTATAACAGGTTTGCCTAAAAATCCAAAACAAAATGATTCTATCATGGTTGTAATTGATAAACTCAGTAAGTCTGGATACTTTATTCCTTTAAAGTATACTTTTAAAGCTATAAACATTGTTGAAACATTCATGAAATAAATTTTTAGACTGCATGGTATTCCTAAAATGGTGATTTTAGATAGAGACGTAAAATTCACATCCACTTTTTGGAAGGAATTGTTTGCAAGGCTAAATACTAATTTGAATTTCAATACGAGTTATCATCCAAAAACGGATGGACAGACTGAAAGGACAAAGCAAATCGTAGAGGATATGCTTTACATGTATGTAAGAACAAAACCAAACAAGTGGGAAGACTACCTGCACTTGGTAGAATTTGCATATAACAATGGGTACCAAACTTCGGCTAAGTTGAGCCCCTTCGAAATACTGTATGGAAGAAAGTGTACAACTCCAATTAGCTGGGATAACCCGACTGACAGACTCATGGTTAGACTAGAGATTCTCCAAGAAATGGAAAACATGGTAAGGATAGTACAACAGAACTTGAAAGAAGCACGGGACAGATAGAAGAGCTATGCAGATCAAAAAAGAAGACACTCAGAATTTCAATTGTTAGGCCATGTTTATTTGAAGGTCAAATCTCAAAAAAGCTCGTTGAAGTTACGGAACTGTGCCAAGTTGGCACCCAGGTTTTGTGGGCCCTTTGAGATACTAGCTAGAATTGGACCCATAGCATATCAACTTGCACTTCTAGCTAATCTAAGAATTCATAATGTATTTCATGTTTCTTTGTTGAAAAAATATATTCATGACCCTACTCATATGATTGATTGGAACTTGGTGCAAGTGGAACCCGAAGGTGAGTTCCAAGTGGAACCCCTGCGCATTCTGGACCAGAGAGAAATAACACCTCGGAACAGAGCCATCGCTCAGGTAAAGGTTCAATGGAAGCACTTTAGTCCTCAGGAGGCCACTTGGGAGTTGGAGGGAGATTTGTGGAAATCTCATCCAATCTTGCTCCAAGAAAGGAACAAACACTTAGGATAGTGTTTTACTAAAGGGGGAAAGGATGTGACATCCCCAAAAATAAAATATTTTTGAAATTTAAATTTGTTGGAAATTTATTCTGTTTTTAGTAAATTTGAATTTGGAATTTTTTTTCCATTTATGGCAATTTTGAATTTTGAATTTGATAATTGTAATTAATTATTATGAATGTTGGGAAGAGACCTGATTTGACCCAACTAACTATTTGACTATGAAACTTGTATGAAAAAATAATAGTTTATATTAATTGCAGGAGGACAAATGGAACAACCATGCTAAATTTAGCTGACCATGACTCCATGAGTGGGGAACATGTTGGAACTACCTCTAGGATGATTGTTACAAGTGGAAAATCAGTGAGTTGGCCATTGGCAGCCCCTGAAAATTAGTGATTTAGAAAGCTGCGAAAATTCCCAAGGGAGGAAAAAGACCTAGGCAAATGGATAAATAGCATATGTGAGGAGGCTGGACGCTGCCAAGTATGCTAGGAAAGGAGACTATTGATTTTTTTTTTTCCTTTTTGTTATGAACACTATGAGAGTGTGAGGCAAGAGGAATTTGCTGGAATTGAAGGACATTGCTGAAGAGGAGATTTCAAGTTTGCCCTCATGGATTCATGGTTAGGCTAGGGGGTGAATCGGGCAAGTGATTTTGGCTGCCCTATTATACGATTGAGAGGAACGTGGTTGTACCATTTGTCTACCCGCAACTTGATTCAGATATTCTATTCTACATCTCTCTAGTTAAATTTTATGTTCTACAAGTTGTTTTACTTCTATGAATGAATTTTTGGTCGAATGTTACGGTGAGGAAAGACCTACCAAATAATTCCTAATCAACTAGTTAGGAATGTACTTGTTTTATTAAGACGGGGTATTGTGTAAATACTAAGGACATTGTATGTATCAACTAATTAAGACAAGTTTTGGAGAGGTTACTACTCTTATAATAGTATAGACTACCAGTTGCTCCTTGTTTTTTTAATTAATTATGTTGAGTAAGATAAATTTAATTGTTTGCATGATGTGATTAAGTCAAGCATACCAATATCTATGACGAGTTGTATTTCTTGTTGGTGACTGAAGTATATATGAGTCTCCATTAATGAACCCGCAAGTTCAGTTTTCAAGGTAAATACATCCTGCAATAGTGAAATTATTTTGATATGAAAATAGAACATGTATAGTTATATTACAAACATATATACATTATGCAATGGGATTTTTGTACAAGCGATACATTGAAACTGAAGTGAACTGGCTAAAACAGATTCAGGGAACAATATATATATATATTTACGTATGAAAATAATTCTGGAAATTTCAAGACTCCATTACAGTAGAATTGTAGTAAATATATACACATATATAGGTATATCTATCTATCTATCTATCTATCTATCTATATATACATACATACATACATACATATATATATATATATATATATATATATATATATATATATATATATATATATATATATCAGTAAGGAATTCGTGGTAAATAAAAAATGATTAGATCTAGTCAACTATGCCTTAAATGATTGGAATTGATGTTGAACAAAACCTAATTCTATCAAATGCTTATCTGTAATCAAATATTAAAGGCATGAGGTTCGATGGATCGAAAGACCATTCTAGAACCCAAGACTTGACTTTTACATATCTGGAATTTCTGTGAAACTGTAGCAATAAAGGAGTATAACTCATCCTAGGAATTATGTTAGACTAATAGCAACAAACTCATATGGGAAAGTAATAGTAAAATGGACTGTCAAACATTTATGATGAGCCATAAGTTGAGAGTAAGGAAGAAATATTTTCCAAATCCCAGACGAGGAAACTACATAATCATAATGTGCATCAACAACCCCAAAAGAAAAACGAGACAATCATATGAAAAGTCTTAAAGTCTCAACTAATTATAATACGGAATTTCTGTGTAACAATATTATTATAATAAGTATAAACCCCAGGATTTTTTTTTCTCAAGTTCTTTTACACCATACTGGACTGGATTTGAGACTGTGTAAACATTCGAAGCTAAATACATTCTAAACGATAGTAACGACAAATAAATTACAAAGTTTGGGATGAGACTAAATAGAGGAATGATTGAAATAAAAATACCCGACTCAGTACACTATTCAATTAAAATAAAGTCACGTACAATAATATTTATACATAGTAGTCGGACCAGAAAGTGACGAATACAACTGGAAGACCCCCTCATCCCAACTATTGGAGGCAATAGAACAAAACTATATCAAACATCTAGAAATCCAGGAAGAGATCGTGCCCTTGCACTGTTGAAACTTTGGGAAGGCCTACAAATGGAACTCGAATACCTTTTGCACCGAAGGTAGGAACCGAGTATCCGAGATCCATGAGTAAGTAAAAATCCCTGAAAGAAGTAACATTTACAATATCAGTAATCATAGATAAAAGTGATAAAATACCAACAGAATGATGACGGTTAGTACGGAAGTTTCGTGATACTACTTAACTTATGTTGGACAGGACGACATGGCTTTCATATATTTTCCTTGTCGCATTTCCAATTGGACAGATGCCTGGGCCGAAGGTGAATGGCACATTAATTCTCTGATTGGTACCCTCGAATCAAATAGGGCCAATCATTAGTGGATTATACAAGCACTGAAACGAAGAGATTTTTACAAGGAGGAAGTCCTTGTACAACAAGTAATGATTCCAATGAAAAATAGAAATAGACAGCAGTAGTTTCCTTGTAAAGATTTAAGTCAGCGTGTACAATAGCATGGAATAAAATGTTCATACTGAACTATAAAACCACACACATAACCGTCCAGAACCGAATCACATATAGTAGTTATAAGTATTTTTTATATTACAACGATTTTCCAATTATTTAACCGAATTGAATAGAGAACGACTAGGGTAGTGACTACTGTAAGTAGTATTGGAGGCATTGCAAAAAAAATATCATCATGGAACTATTCAAAGCTCTGCAGAGGTCTTAAGTATGGACATCAATCAAAATATTCGGCATAGGGAAATAAAATGGGAGGTTACGAAACCCTTTCTTCCAAAGCGTAAACAAAAAGAAAACGAACGAATATACTCCCCCTAAAACCAGAGACGAAACATAGATAAATTCAAAGGAAATTTCCCCAAAGGATTTAGGATAACTTCATAAACAACACAGAGAAGTTACACCAAAGAAGAATTTGGGAAATGCATTGTCTCATCTAATAACCAGAAAGTAATGCGTAATGACAAAACAATATAGAGAAGCTATACCAAAGAAGAATCTGGGAAATGCATTATCTCATTTAACAACCAGAAATTAATGCGTGATGAGAAAAATTACCAGGGATAAGGACCGTGTCATCTGTCACAACTCTGAAGAGATTACCATGAAAATACACTTTGCCTCAAATATTTGTTACATAGGGCCTCCTCGTAGAACTCAACAATGACAACTGTGAACCCAGTTCAACCCTAAAGGGCGTCCTGTCATCTCGGAGTAAATTTGGAGAGCACAGAGGGCGGTTGGCCATATGACAGTGTCAGAACCAATATGACTATTGAATATAGAGCCCAGTAATTTCAATAGAACTCCCAGGCCTACATTTAATAAAAACTTACAGAGCCTTAACTGCCTTGACAGAGGACCATTCCTCCCATTTAATAAGTGCCATGTTTAAAACCCTCATGACTCGACTGGAGGAAAAACCCCTTCTTTTCCTCGATGTTATCGTGAGTCAGCAGTTCGATCCTCTTGGTGGAATGTCCACTGGCTTTTGGATGTATTAAGTGCCACACAAATTTAACCCTGGTACTAAGGACCATCAATTTAACTGAGACATGGTGGATAGGTTAGTTACCTTATGTTAAAACTTGACCCGATGAGTCATATGGTGGGAAAACAAGGTAAAGTCACCTAGGGTTCAAATTTAATCAAATAGACATGCGCGCAAATATGAAAGCCTGATGTTTTAATAGGAGTGAATCGTAATAGGGGTTATGTGACCCATTTTTTTCACACGTAATAGGGGTTAAGAGGGTAAATGGAATGGAAGCGAAAAGGTCCTCTTGTGGTAGGTATAGATTAGAGGTTTTCCCTTTGAATTTTTATGAACAGAGTTTTAATCGATCTTATAATGGAGTTCATACATTATTTTTTGACAAATAGCTATATAAACTAAGATTAAAAGGAAATAGAAAACAAAAACAAATTGTGTGATAATGAGGTTCATTACAGTACCAGTACCGATCAGAATGCATGGTGGAACCTCGAGAGGGGTTGGTGCCCTGGCCTCATCTCTATCCAAACAACTGATCAATGCCTCAGACATCCTGTGAAAGGACCTCATCAGCCCAATGACATCACCCACAACTACCTTTTTATGGCCGAAAACCTGTTCATCTCCCTGTGGATTATACCCCTTGGGCATCGATGCTATTGGGGCATTGCACCTCCTCCCCTAGCACCTTGTCGTCTTTCTCTACGGCATCCTTGAACCATGATTACCTCCTCGAATACAAGTCAACTTAACTAGCAACATTATAATCAAATATAAAATCAACGGAAGTCCTAGTAATCCCAAGTCATGGTCCGAACCACCTATGATACCATATGTAACGACCCCTTTGTTATGACAATGAACAACTAGGTAAAAGGGGTATTTTTTGGTTTTTTTACGCATAAGGAAATAACGTCCACGCAATTCATAAACATTATGGCATAAAATCAACATGCATCATCATAACTGAAACGACACATAAGCATCACATTAACAGTATCACAAGGCGCAAGATAAATTTAATTACCAAATCAATCATAGATGAAGGATGATCAATGGAGAAATAGTATTCTAATCACATATATGCAATCACATTAAATTTAAGGTGCAGGAGAATCATCATTTCTAACTATATGACTCAAGTAATATAGTTACCATAACCCGGCATAAATCACATTAAGTTCATGGGGTAAGAGACTCTACCAACTTAATTAAACATACATAACATCATTTAATAGCGCAAGAGAAGTTATTCATTTTATTTCCATGCCACAAAGGTAGGTTAAATACATAATTAAACACACATCAGCATTATTGCAATGGCGCAAGAAAATCTAGTCATCCACTCCTAAATTGAATTCAAGACTAGATTAGACATCATAGTTACCATCAATTCTTCGTCGCACGAGAGAATATAATTACTTAAAACAATCCTACCTTTACATAGATAATGGCGCTAGAAGGCTAATCACTTTAATTATTTAGTCAACAACGTTATCCAAGGAAGAAGAAAACTTATATTAAAACCATACATTAAATTAATATTCTATGCAGGCAAGGAGTCTAATTACTCACATACATAGATAATTGTATCTCCAATAAATACATCTAAATTTATATTTATTTGATTTACCCAAAAACATTTCTGGCTAAAATATGTTAGAAAGTAGAGATTAAAATTTGTACAACCTTTGCAGTAGAAAAACGTTGTCTTTCACTACAAACTCTATTTGAGTATGAACATATTACAACCTCATGTCCAAAGATAATATGTCTATAAACTATCAAAAAGAAAAATAAATACTTCTTGACAAATGACATGTTTCGACATCCTGCCCAAAAAAAAGACACCTATAAATTATTGAAAATAAAAATATAAAACACTTTTAATAAAAAGAAAACCGTTTTGAAATCACCACTAAGAAAACCCTAACAATACATGAATGGAATCTATACTTTCATGTCCAACTACTACCAAAACCATGGATGTGATGATCATAAGACCAAAGCTATTTCCCTCTAGAAAATATCCAGAAAATAGAACCTTTAATCAAGTTGTGTACCCGCGTACCCATGGAAAGTGGAGATGTGGCGTCTCACAGAGAAATAAATAATAATTTTAAGAGAAACAAATATTTCATACAGATTGATTGTCCACCATTAAAATCGTGAAGGTACACCATTTATTTTATATTTTTGTAAAGATAAGTTGGATTAATATTCTCATGAAAGATTTGGAATAATATAAATTTTGTTGACTTTATTAGGAAGAAAAAGTCGGTGGGCAGAGAAAGAAGCAGCAAATAATGCTTGTTTGGCATCTTCACTTTTAAACGAGTGGACCGATTTCGCAATTCCACCAACCAAACACAAGGAGAAAGGAGGAGAACCCATGGGTTCGGGTTTCTTGCACTACACATCAACATAGGTAAGAGAGTAAAAAAACACAAGTTGTCTCATATTAAAACTGGGCTTTCTTATATTATATTTTTGTAGCGACCCCATTCTCTGTCCAATGCTGCGATAATAAAGTTTGCAATAAAAATAAATTCCATTCTATGGGTAAGGGTTTGGGACTGTGCGTGTTCTAGCCAAGAAGAAAGTAGGTGATAACTCGAGGGAGAAACACAAATCGCATCTCAACAAATCGCAATACGATTAAACGCAAGGAGTATATGGTACGGGCTCGTTCGACCATGAGAAAAATGGAGACAACCTCCAGGAAGAAAAACTAAATGCAGGAAGAAATAAATCATTTGTAGAAAGAATTAAATCATTCGCAACATAAAATTTAAATAATTCAGAGCATAAAATTCGTTGCAAGAAATAAACCAATCGGAGGAGTAGTTTATAAACCAAACACAGCTAGAATTAAATCCTTTGCAACATAAAATTTGTTGCAAGAAATAAACTAGTCACAAAGAATATAAAACATTGGGTGAACTGGAGAGACATCCCCAAAATCATTGTGTGGAAACATGAGTTTGTAGAGAGTAAATCACAATAATCGCAGAGGATACGGAGGAAATAAACTCCCACGAGAGAATTCCTTGTTGGGCAGAGGAATGATCCTACACTTATTATCCATGAACAAAAAAGGAGTGCATTTCAATATAAATCGTTAACACCGGAGTGAAAGACAATCGATTCGGCTCCTGACCAACTACTCATTCCCATACTAATAACTTAAAGGATAAAGGAAGAGAAGATAAAAACACAAATCTGCATCCAGACCTTCTCAGCGAAGAACAAAATAATGAAAAAAAAACGCAATCAAGGAATAAAGAAAACACAGGGAGGAGATACAAAAATGCAGGCAAGGTTTTGAGTCTCAAGCTCATTCTAGCCACGCGCAATTAGACAGTAACTCAGAAGTAAAATATACAGTGGATAGCAAGGTTTCTTACACGATGAATTAAGTGACAAGGGGATTTCAGTGAAAACAAAATTCTCAAGGAAATCTCATGGCAATGAAATCGTCATCTGAATACAGTAAAATAAACAAATGTAAATTAAATTTTATTACAAGTAACAAATTTAACATGCGTACCTTTATCGACGACGACAAGGAAAATATGTCCTCCTGCACATTCGCTCCGTCCAGATCCCACTTGCCCATCGATGAGGCCTCACTGGTACCTCCCAGCCAACGCTAAGGGTACTCTTCTTCCATCTGAGTCCCCCAAGATGCAAAGGGGCTATGCACACGATACCATAGAATGCTAGCACCCAACTCACCTCGCAAGGTTGAGCTACCACTCATTACCCGAGTTGGGTATCCCAACTCCCACAAAAGAAACTAAGTCAAGATAAAATTCGGCAGCGTAACATTATGCAAGCCAGATGTGATGATATATACTCCTCCTTCGTCATCCTTTTTATAGAGTTTTCTTAGTCATTAGTTTCCCAAAACCCTCATTATATTCCTTTTTCATTTAATTAATTTCGAAAAACCTCCCACGTACACATGTCACCCGATCCCCTAGTTCTACCAGAAAATCAATTTATTAATTAATTAAATTTGTTTATTTCCCTCATCCACCAAAAAAATTCCTAAAAACACTCATTGACGTCACAAAATTCCCTTACAATTCTCAAATGATTACGCCTTAGTTAATTCCTATTTGAGTTCATAAATATAAAGTTCCAAAGGCTAGATTCCTTACTAAGTTAGACATTCATCTTTTTCTTTAAGTTTCCCCTTTTCCCTAGGTTTCCCCTTTTCCCTAGGTTTCCCCCTTTTCTTTAAGTTTCCCTTTTTCTTAAAGTTTTTCCTTTTTATAACTAAGTTCAGAATTAACAGGTTAAACAAAAACAACCAAATACCCCTTTTATTAATTAAACCTTTATTAAAATTTCCACTTTAATTATTAATGCTTTATTTTATTTACCCCCTTCTTGTTACATGTCTAATTACTTTTTTTTTGGTTCAAATGTTATACTAAGACCTCGGTTTTCAATTCACTAGGATTGGAGACAGTTCTTTACAAAAAAAAAATGTTATTAAATTTTACTTATCACATCATTCATTTTAAGGCCGACCAGGTCTTAAGGAGGCATAGTTTTCTAGGCACTAGGTTTATTAACTTACTATAGTTAAAATCGTGACATGCCCTTTAAGACACACTACATGCTCCAAGGGTGACACTCGGCTCTTTCCATTTTCTTTGTGCGACATGCCCTTCAAGACCCACTACGTGCTCCAAGGGTGCCACTCACCTCTTGACTGAATTTGGTAGACGTCAAACCCCTGGAGTCAATACTCCATCAGGTGATCTTGTGGGAGACTAAGGGCCTCTAAGGAATAAGGACATTGCTTTGTTTGACGCTCCTTAGAATAATTGTGAGTGACTATCACAGTCTTCCCTCATGGCATCATCGGTCTTCTCGAATTAGGTAATCATTAACCTACAGTTCGAGCCACGACGAGAGTGCTAGTAGGTTGTGGTAGGGCTACTACCACACCTCTCCCTCAATGTCTCTGGTTGTCGTGCATGACCCCTTTGCTCCAAAAGTGAGTCTGTTCGACAAGCTATCATCAGACTGCATCCATCAACGAATCATGTCAACAATAACAATCAACATCATAATATCTAATCGTATGTACATATGTCACATCAACAACATTTAAACCCTCTCAATCCACTCCTTGACTCGATCCAGAGTCCAAGGGGTTTCATCGATGCCTGAGCATCCTCAACATCCAGAGTCCTGCACACTCAAGAGAACCCAGTCGATAGCACTTGTCTATGTAAATACAACAAAACAACATATCATCTAATCCACAATATCTCATAATCATAATCAAAATAGCCAATAGTATAATGACCTGGATCACTTGCACGCAAGTGTCCTCAAAGAATAAGTTCGTTCAGTGTGCGCAAAAGTGGGATGTTACAATTACATAAGCAACCTTATGGTTGAATTGAATGAAAATGTTATTGCATAAAGAGAGAGTTCAATAATAAAACTTACATAAGCAACCTTCTCGTTGAATTGAATGAAAATGTTATTGCATAAAGATGGACTTCAATAATAGAACTTAATAAGTTTACTATAAAACAATGTGATAGAGTGGAAATTTAAAAGTAAATAATATTATATGAGAGATTTGACATTTGAGGTTCACATTAAATAAATTAATGAAAATCCAAAAGATTATGTTTAACTTTCATAAATTAAAAGGTCAACTTTAATATTATGTTATATTGTGTCAATTTAAATGTAAAAAGAGAAATAACTTTAATAATGAATTTTTTTTTATCATATAAAAAATTTATGAATAATATGAGAAATAACAACATATGGAAAGTAATAAAGGAATAAGCTATAGTTTATATGTGACAATTTAAAAATAATAAAAGGGAATTTTAAAAATTGCATTTCAATAATATTGTGACAATTTAAAAATAATAAAAGGACTAAGTTGAACAAAATGAGATATATAACATTTTAAGAGTAATAAAGGAAAAGACAATACAACATAAGGGAAATAATTATTGAAGAGATAGATTTCTTTAAGATATGGCATAATAATAATAATAATAATATGGTTCTCTTTAATATAATGTAATATACTGAAAGTGAAAAGATTTCATAGTATAGAATATAGAAAAAAATAGATAAAATCTATAGTTTTATAGTTTTAAATACTTCTCAAAAAAATGTTTTTTCCAAAACAATAATATTTAAAGACAATCATAAATAAGACAATCTGAGAAGAAAATTAACTATCTTTACATTAAATTGAAATATAATATAATACATCTAATCAATATTTTTCTCATTGTATAATATAGTTTATTTTAAGTCATATGCTATAAGAATATTTAAGTTTTGTCATTATATACAATGCTAATTTTTGTTATTATACACATATATATATATATAAAACATTATGCAATCTATTCAAAATTTAATTAATTATTTTAGAAAATAAAAAATTATGAAATAATTCTATGTAATATCTTTTTTTTTTTTTTCTCCATCCAATAAATATATATATATATATATATATATATATATATATATATATATATATATATATATATATATATAAATTTAAATTTAAATTGTTATTAAATCTTTCATTACACTGTATATACCTTCACTGATTATTTGTAATAGTGACTTTTATCTATCAATTTTACATCTTTCATTACATTTACATTAAAATGAATTTACAGTTAGGAATTGTAATTTGTAATACACAAGGTGAAAGTAAATATTTTTGAAACTTTGCAATTCATTTAAAAGTAAATATGTTTGCAACTTTGGAATTCATTTAGATGAAATGCAGAGTGTGGAAAATGTGAGATTAATTTCAAAGAATAACGATAATACTGTGTGATTCCCTATGTCTTTTGCTATAAGAATATTTAATATAGAATTCTTTTAGTATTGAAAAATATAATGATTTGCACGAGGAAACAGGTTTGCGGTTGACGATTCTCTGGCTAAGAAATCTAATGTAACGTATCGTATTAGTAATTCTTGATAAGATCTCACGGATTCATTCCATAATCAATTAGGTTATTTCTTCATAAATTGCTTTACTTATTGGTGTTAATGTTCGTGTATAATTCTCACGAATTCATTCCATAATCAATTAGATTATTCCTTCATAAATTGGCTTTGTTTATTGGTGTTAGTGTCCGTGTACAATTCAGTAACTAATGGGGATTACCTAAGTTGTAGCACATCACATCCCATAGCATCATTCAAAAATGGAAATACAGACAATACAGTTTTTCAACTTCCCCCTAAACCTAAACTGTGGTTGTCGTTTAAGTATGGGATAAGCGTCCCACAAAAATGCATGAAATGTTGTGTAACCCGATGTAAATTATTTTCCCTAAAGGCGTAAAGTGTAATTCCCCTATCTAAAATATGGAAAGTAGCATGCACCCAATACGAAATCTGGAAAATCAACATGCACCCAATACGAAATCTGCGGCCAATCCATGCATAAGTTGATAATATGGTTTTTTTTCGTTACAAGTCTCAAAGGTCAGACGAAACAGAAAAATAGGAAAGTAATAACATGTAGAAGTGCTTTTTAGAAATAGGTTGGGTGGGAGGAATAATGGAGGTATCTGTATCATGAGCTCGCACACAATCAGATCCTCGTGTGATTGTGGGCGGTCCAAATCTTCCAATAAAATAAAAACATTCTATTCAATATAAAAATAAAAATACTCTATTCAATATAAAAATAAAAATACTCTATTTAGTATAAAAAATTGAATGCTTTGCCTAGTTAATTGAATTTATGCATAACCCAAGTAAGCACACAATAAAAAACAATAAATAAATATATTTTAAGTTAAAATATAAATTATAAAATATTCAAATATAAAATATATTTTTTTATTAATTTGAATAAATATGATAAAAAATATTCTAATTAAGCCTATTGACTACACCTATTGATTATGGGCACATTTAATAGGTTTTTAGTGCTTAATCAGTTTTGTATGGACACGATTAAATATTGATGAAATATTTTTAGTAGTCTCAATAAATCAATGGTTGTGATTTCAACCACTAAGTTCCTCACTATTATAAAGACTATCAGTTTACATATTTATATTTTTACTTTTACTTAATCATATTTAAAATTTACTATGATGACTAACTGATTGTCAAGTATGAATGATTGGCTTTTCATTTGCTTGCCCTCTCATTTGTCATTTAATTATTTGGGTAACCCGTGGTTTACCTATTCATTTAACCACCTATTCATTTAACATTTACTTTATCGCTCCTACATTTTTAGCCTACTTCATATACAACTCGGTGTATAAATCAAACACCCTGAATCGCTTGATCAGTGAACTGGATTGCTGCATAGCTGAATCTGGTGCATCAATGGACCCCTTTCTCTGGTTTGATGCATCAGTGACCTCTTTCTCTGGATTGCTGCATAGCTTAATCGGTGTATGGTATTCTCCGGATTTGGCATTTGGCCATATTCTTAATGTATCAATTCCTTTTGATTCTTTCCAACGTTTTCCGTCCATTTTTGGACCGTTTTTCTTTTGCAGTCATTTAGGTTTTGTAAATCGTCCTTTCTGCTGAATTTATGACTGTGCTAGTTTTTAATATGTTAATCATCCAACCACAAAAGAAAAAAGGAAATAGAAAAAGGGACTTTGCATAGTTTATGACTTTTGTTTGTCAACCGTATATGAAAAGTGATGGTAGATACTTTAAACCAATAATATCTTAATGGCTGTCAATGATTCCAAATTTATCATGTGCGTGCAATGTTGATTGTAAGCAGAAGAATCGAGCACAGGCACGCTACTCCAGCACCAGCAATGTCTTGAAGAGGATAACTACTCCAGCACCAGCAATGTCTTGAAGAGGATGACTTAAGGTCGAAGAGGAAGGATGAGGTCTAACAGCCACATAATTCCACGAAGAAGGGACGTTACAGAGGGGTAAGGCAAAGACCCTGGGGCAAATGGGCCGAAGAGATTCAAAATCCAAAGAAGGTAACTCGAGTATGGCTGGGAACTTTTGACACTATGAAAGTTTCGAGGGGCAAGGGCCAAATTGACAAATGGGTTCATGATAAACCACTTTTATAAAGTGGTTCGCCCAAATGGGTTCATGATCAATAAAGGATATCTACTTGCTCCCCATTATCAATTGTGGCTTCGGAAAGGGCTTTCTTTTGGGCTGTGTCCAATCCATAAAAACTGTATATAACATGTGAACTAAAACTTGTATATATACAACTATGAATTAGACCTGATATCAGCAATTTTAATGATGACTTCCAATACTGGTTTACAATATTTAATATGGTTTCCAATACAGTTCGGAATGAAGAATAATGTGAGGGCGTTAACTGTAAGCTAGGATCCCAAGGAAGAGTGTAATATTAGGGCTTAATAATAAGATTTCAAAAAATTAAAAATGTCATGGAAGCAAATGCTTCATTGCATGCATGACGCCAACAATTAAAGAGAGGCGCGAGCGAGCCCGCATACATCCATATAAAATTCAGAACATAAAATCGTAAAATCTAAATTTTTTATAATTAAATCTAAATCATATCAAATAAAAAAAAATTCATAAAATAATACCATAAAACCTAAATTCTTCATCAGTAAACCTAAATCATATCAAATATAAAACTCAAAATATAAAACAATAATACCTAAATTTTTAAATCTATTATAAGTTAACCTAGATCATATCAAAGATATAAATCATAAATGAGAGGATGCGTCTACTGGAAATTTAGATCAATAGTCACTTTGATTCCTCTACCAGAAATTTTTATGTTGAATGCGTCTACTGTACATTAGATCAAGAGTCACTTTGATTCCTCTACCATAAATTTTTATGTTGAATGCGTCTACCGTACATTATAACATATCAGGTAAAATTTCAATGTAATTTAGGTTTAGAGAAAACCAATTCCAGAAATTTTACTTTGTATTTGATTCTTTGCTTACTTAGTAGTCTTCATGCTCCAACATGCTAAAAATACTGATCACTGATTGTGCTCCAATGAATTGAATCTGTCCATAACCACTTACAATAGAAGTATCTCTAGATTGTGCTCCAATTCATCCGTTCCGTCTACAACCGTTTACCACAATAATATGGATATTGTATGTGCAGGTATATGATCAGAAACCGGCTGCCATAATATGAAACGCTAACCAGTATTAAATTGAATGCAGTAATAACCTGGCAGTATATGTAGGTATATAATCACAAAAAGGCTGCGATAATATGAAACGCCGGCCAGTAATGAAAGCATTAATAATTAATAATATGAGAGTAATAACTTTTTTAAAATTGAATGTAGGCCAAACATGGCCATAATTTTAATATGAAACGCCGACCAGTAATGAACGCATTAATAATATGACAGTAATAACTTTTTTTTAAATTGATGGATCATGTTAGTGTTAATTTGTGAAGAGAGAGAAAAGGTGTATATTTTTTAATATTTTAATTATTATTTACAACATAGATAATAGAGTTGAATCATTTTTTCTTTTTATACATTATAGTGATATTTTTTTATTTCATTTAATTAAAAAATGTTAATATTGTGTGTAAAGGATATTGTTTAAAATAATTTAGATAAATATTAGACAATATAGACAATGGTATTAAATAAATGATTGTGAGGAATTGTGGTAAATATATTAGTTAGCCCCTGAATGGCTGTTTCTAAAGCCAAGGGCTAGTCGAGCAAGCAAACAAAAAAAAAAATATTCTAGTTATAAAATTATATCATAAAACTAATAATATATAGAGGATATTGTTTACAATAACTTAGATAAATATAGACAATGACATTAAATAAATGATTGTGAGGTATTGTGGTAAATATAATAGTTATAAAATTATATCATAAAACTATGTCACATTTAATCAACATTATTTTTTAAATGCTTTAAAATTTTATAACATTGTAAATTTATAGAGAAATCAATTTAATATAGATTCATTTTAACAATTTTCATGATCATAATAATGCTATTATAAAAATATTAAAACTGTTTCAAGCTTTATATCCACACAAAAAATCAAATTGGTTCTCAACCATCTAAAAAAAAGCAAATTAAGTAACTTTGTCGTTTTATTATGCAAATAAATGTATTGTTGAAATTACTAAGGTAATGGGGTGAATCAGTTGTTACTGTGTTTAAACAATATTAAGTCTATTAAGCCATTTTTAATCTTTCATCAAGTAACCATCAATATTATACATAATATGAACAACATAAATAATGAGCATCAATCACACATAAGATATACACAGAGACAGATTTTCACGAGGAAACTCATAAAGGGAGAAAACCTCTTCTTCTTCGAAATGATAGGCAGTCTTTTAAGTTCTATACATCATCTATGTTTGAGCACCAACTCAAGGTGAGGCTACTACCTATGTTTTAAAAGCTCCAACTTGTTGAGAGCACCAACTCTCTGGTTTCTCTAGCACCGACTAGAAGGAAGCACCAACTCCCTGAGTGTTCCAATACCGACTGGATGGAAGCACCTACTTCCACTTATACAAGCACCAACTTGTTTGAGAGCACCAACTCTCTAGTTTCTCTAGCACCCATTAGAAGGAAGCACCAACTCCCTAAGTGTTCCAGCACAGACTAGATGGAAGCACCTACTTCCACTTATACAAGCACCATCTTGCATATAGAAAACTCTGTTCTTTCCCAAGCACCACCCTACCACCCTATTTTCTAGCCACAACTATGTAACGCTACTTTTTCTATTACCAAGGCTTAATCGCTCTGATACCAAACTGTAACACTCTTTCACCCTAAGTTGTATCGCTCGGATACCAAATTGTAATGCTACTTTTTACATAACTCATACAAGCATTATATAATCCACATGCATTTTAGAAAGAAATACATTTAAGCTTAGAGTAAGCATAAGAATTATTACTAACATAACTAATCCATGGCAATAACATTAATCCAAATGCACAGGAAAATACATGATAATTATAATACACAGGGATACGAAAACATAATTAAAGCATCATCTGGTACTTATCTTTGAAATAGTAGCAGTTCCACCAACCAAGTGCAGGCCTTCCATGAACCTCCTAGCCTTAGACCACACTACTCATCATCTCAACAGTGGGTCACCCCCGAGCTGGGACTAAGCTCCACCCCCAAGGTAGGGAATCCTAGGCTAGGCTGAGGTTACACAGAAAACACATAGTCAGAAGGAAGGAATTCTCTCCCAAGAACCACTCATACTCATTGCGCATAGACTCTCCTTCCCCACATGCCTGTTCCACCCCAAGAGTATACACCTTCACTGTCACCTAGACAGTCATTCGGCTACTAACCTCCCTTGCCTTGGGTTTCAGCAATAAACCAGACCAAAAGTCTCTGACCTCTGTGGCAGCTACAGGGTTCCTTCCAGGAGTTCTCTCCCTCCTGTGTGCACTCTCTCACCTAGAGAGAATTGCTCACAGGCCAACAACCTATTCTTTCAACTTCACCACCTCTCTCACCTGGACAGAGTGTAGTACTAACTGGCCAACAAGCCACACACAGTCCAACACTGCATGGCCACAACAACCAATGGGGAAAATAGACACGGGATTTCCAACAGGCTTAGCAATGACAGGATGTTCTCACGGTTATGGCTTTGGAAAAGAAACCCCACACTTAGGCTCGATCTACTCAGACAGAGGGTGCATCGGATTTCCATAAATCAACACAGGCTATCCCTGAAATCAACACACAGACTTCTCAGAGATGCGTGACGAGTTGTCCACGTAGAGGTAGATACAGACTCCATGGTTCACAGCAGGATGTACGGGCTATCTCAGAACAAACACAGGCCTTTCTCCCGGTTCAGAGGATGCACGATGGTATCTCTGCCGAGATCGGATCGGTTCACGCTCATATGGTAGGGTAGAATGGAGGGATAACCCCCATCATGGCTCATCTCAACCTCTTTATTTGCATGGGCCAGGATTGACATTTGTCACCCATGCAACTACATGCATTCCTTCTATTTGGAAGTTGCTCGTCCTTCCAAAAGAACTTAGGATAAGACATATTATTCACATGTCTTTTGGAATAACATTAAATTATTATTCCCAAGGCTTAAGCCCCCTAGGCTTAACACTTAGACCCCTTTTCCCACCTTCCAGCCTCTAATCCCTTGCCCACTCTGTGGAAGCTTATTCCCCCATCACTCATTCATCGTGGTCAGTCTGCACACAACGATGTTTATATTTTATTAATGTTCTGCATTGATACATGTACAAAATCAGGCCCTTTGTAAATCTGGTTTATGAAATGAACTATAAATATGTGTTATAGGTTGGTGAGCCAAGTTTGTATAAGATGGTGGGCTTATGTGATGGTTAGGGCGGAGAGCCTAAGGGTTGTAGGCCAAGGGCCTGATTTTGTACATGTATCAATGCAGAACATTAATAAAATATAAACACCACCACGTGTAGGCCGACACAATGAATGATTGATGGGGGACTAAGCTTCCATAGAGTGGGCAAGGGATTAGAGGTTGGAAGGTGGGAAAAGTGGGCTAAGTGTTGCGCCTAGGGACTTAAGTCTTCGAGGAATAATATTTTAATATTATTCCAAAAGACATGTGAATATTATGTTTTTACCCTAAGTTCTTTTGGAATGACATGTGACTTCCAAATGGTGGAAGGAACGCACGCTAATGGAAGCATGCAGCTTCACGGGTGACAAGTGTCAACCCAAGTACATGCAGATAAAACTGATGAGTTGAGCCATGATGGGGGTTCCTCCTCCACTCTACCCAACCGTCTGAACATGAACGGTCTAACCTTTGCAAGAATACCCTCGTGCATCTTCTGAATGGTACGCCTCGTCTGACCCGGGAAGAGACCTCGTGCCATTCTGAAACCATGGGAAAATTCTGTGTTGATGTCGGGGATAGTCTGTGTTGATTCTGGAAAGCCGAGACACCCTTTGCCTAAACAGATCGAGCCTGTATGTGGAATCTCTATCCCCAAGCTATAACCGCGAGACCATTCAGTCATTGTTGAGCCTGTTGGAAAGCCCGTGTCTATTTTCCTCGTTGGCTATTATGGCCACGCAGTGATGGACTGCGTGTAGCTTGTTGGCCAGTTGTACAACACTCTCTCCTGATGAGAGAGGTGATTGAGGTTGGAAGAACAGGTGGCTTGGCCTGTGAGCGACTCTCTCCAGGTGAGGGAGTGTGCAGAGGAAGGAGAGAACTCCTGGAAGGAACCCTGTAGCTACCACAAAGCTCGAAGACTTCTGGTTCGGTTTGTTGTTGTAACCCAAGGCAAGGGAGGTTAGCAGCCGAAGGACTGTCTAGGTGGCAGAGAAGGTGTATACTCCTAGGTTGGAACAGGCATGTGGGGAAGGAGATTCTGTGAGCAGTGAGCATGAGTGGTTCCTGGGAGAGAATTCTGTCCTTGTGACTATGTGTTTTCCCTATAACCTCAGCGTAGCCTAGGATTCCCTGCCTTGGGGTTGGAGCTTAGTCCCAACTTGGGGGTGACCCACTGCTGAGCTGACGAGCAGTGTGGTCTAAGGCTGGGAGGTTCGTGGAAGGAATGCACTTGGTTGGTGGAATTACCACAGTTTCAAAGATAAGTACCAGATGATGTTCTAATTATGTTTCTACATGTCTGTGTATTTAAATTTATCATGTATTTTGCTGTGCATTTGGATTAATGTTATTACCATTGATTATTTATGTTAGTAATAATTCTTATGCTTACTCTGAGATTAAATGTATTTATTTCTTAATGCATGTGGATTATATAATGCATGTATGAGTTATGTAAAAAGTGGTGTTACAGTTTGGTATCAGAGCGATTAATCCTTGGTAACAGAAAAAGTAGCGTTACAGTTTGGTATCAGAGCGATTAAGCCTTGGTAATAGAAAAAGTAGCGTTACAGTTTGGTATCAAAGCCAAGGTTTGGACGTTGAGCCTAGATGGGCCAGTTGAGTGGTTTTTGGACCGAGGGTGTGAGGATAAATTATGTTTGGAGGACCAATTTCGGACCTTGGAATGATCCGGAGTGTCAAGGAGTCACTTGACCATGCCTACAAGCTCAGGAGGTATAGCGGTGTTGTGAAACCGCAGTTGGTGTGGTCTATGGCCACAGGGAGAGAGGACTCCACACCAAAAGTGTTCTAGCCTTAGAATATGTTCAGGAGGGAAGGCGAACCCTCGTGACCGTCGGGTCTAGAAAGTGTGCGCAGGATTTAAAAACCCTTTGGAGTTGCACAAAAGCATGGGAATCGTGATACGCAAAATCCAAAAAACCCAAGAAGATCTACGTTGTAGATCTAGGAGGAAGGCTCGACCATTAGATCTGGTGGATTCGCACTCGATTTAGTCGCGAAAACCTTTCGGATTTCACAAAGTTGGGAGATGGGAAGTGAGGGAGGGGAACACCTCTGAAACCCGAAATATCAAAACGATCTACACCGTAGATCGTAGGAAGGGAGTTGACCGTCGGATCAAGTTGACGAGTAAACAGTAATTTCAGGATTTCGGTAAACCAAAGTTCAAGATATGGGATACACAGACTCCTGATGCCCCAACCCCCGAAACACCGAAAAGATCTATGCCGTAGATCTAAGAGGGGACCTAACCGTTGGATTTTTTCTTGGAATTGACGTGGGTGCATGGATGTGTACCATGTGCCAGAGAATTGAAAATATAGGAGAGAGCAGTGGGACCTGAAGACGTCATCGATGGAGATGTGGATCCTCCTGAATGTACCATGCGCCACTGCGATTATGGGCGATAGTTTTGTTGTGGGCCTGGAGAATAAAGTAAATCAGAATTTTAGATTTCAGGGATTGTAGTGACAAGGAGTTGGAAGTCACTACATAGTGAACTCCTAGGTACCGAAAACCCGAAGTCCCAATACCCGAAGTACCGAAGTCCTGAAGCCATCGAAGACTGAAGAACCATAACAAGTTTTAAGGGAAATAGTTGTGTTGTGGGTTGGAGAGCAAGGAAACAAAAATTTTGGATTTCGGGGATTGTAGCGACAAGAAGTTAGGATTCACTGCATAGTGAACTCCCAGGTACCGGAAACCCGAAGTCCCAAAAATTGCAGAGCCGACAGAGCTCGGGAAACCTTGTGAAGTCAAATGTTTCTCATTCACATTGGTTTATGATTATTTTGATTTTATTAAAGGTTAAGGCCTGACCAAATTCGTATTGATTGCACATTGTGTGTGTAGAGTTCAATGAGTGTCAGGACACCAGTTAATTGACATCGAGTATAGAAATGGAAGAGGTGCAGATTGCCTTCATTTCAGAGGATGAAAGAGAAGGAAGAGATGTCAACGTGGGAGTTGAAGGATCGAACTCCAATGGGCATGGAAGAGAATTAGACAAGGAAGAGCACTTAATGAAAATCATTGAAGGATTACAAAGAGATGCCTAGGCATACCAAGATGATAGCCGAAAGCTCATGAAAGTCAAGGATCAGTAGGGTGAATTCAAATTAAAAATGTTGAAGAGACTGGAAATAATAGAAAGGAAATTGGAGAAGGGAAGGGACTCAAACAAGACAGAGAGTCACAGAACCCCTGAGAGAAAAAGGATATCAAGAAGTGTCAGGACCCCTGAGTGTAGAAGAAGATCGAGGAATAGTAGTAGACATCATTGTCGCTCCCAGAAGCATTCCAGTAGGGAGGCACGCAGTAGTTCAAGACCGTCTCCTACCAGAAAACACAGAAAATCTGGGAAGGATGAATTGAAAGGGGAGATGAACAAGCTCAAGCCTCCAACATTTGATGGAGAACACAAGAAGGAGGAATATGACGAGACATGGTTGCTGGGCATGAGGAAATATTTCCAACTGCAGAACTACTCCGCTCATGCAGAAAGAAGAATTGTGATGTACCAGCTAAAAGGAAAAGCATCCATGTTGTGGGATCAGTTTGTGCAAGTGCAACACATCAAAGAGAAAGATATCACTTGGAAAGAGTTTAAGACGTATTTCGAGAAGAAATACCTGACCAAAATATATTATGAAAGAAATATGAAGGATTTCTTCGAACTCAAGCTAGGCAACATGACCATTGATGAGTACGAACGAAGTTTCTTGGAACTACTGAAGTATGTTCCATTCATCAAGGATGAGACTGTCAAGATTCAGAGGTATCTGAGTGGACTTCCACTTTCAATCGGTGATAAGATTCAGTATGATGATCCTAAGACTATGGAAGAAACAATGAGAAGGGTGAAATTCTTGTATGAACAACAAAGAGGAAATCCTACCTTTCAGAAGTCTTGGGATGACCAGAAGAGGTTTAAGAAGGAATAGAGGCAGAAGGGAAATAAGCCTCCCTTTTTCAGAAACAGTCCTTAGGGACAATCATCTTTTAGAGAGCCTAGGAAGGCTGAAGTGAGTGAGAAAATGCCCAGACCATCATCTATGGAGTGTTGGGGATGTAAAGGGAACCATAGGTACATAGACTTCCCCCACATAAAAGATAAAGCGGGAACTATCCATAATGTTTAGCAATCTGAAACAATCGAGGATATGGGAAACAGAATGCCAAGGATCTACGTAGCCCTGGACAACAAGCAAGCAGAATTTCAATCGCACATGATTGAAGTGGAAGGTATGATTAACAACCAACCACTCATTATTTTAATTGATTCAGGGGCTAGCCATAGTTATGTAGATCCTAGGGTGGTGGAAAGTTTGTGTTTAACAAGAAGCAAACATGAAAATTCTTGGCTAGTGTAGTTAGCCACAGGAACCAAGAGGAAGGTCACTGAATTGGTTAAGTCCTGTTCAGTGGACATGAAAGGATTGAGCACTAAGGTTGAATTGAATATTCTACCTTTAGGCTCTTACGACTGCTTAATTGGGATGGACTGGTTGGACTAGCACCATGCCCTCCTAGACTATTGTAACAAGAGGTTTACATGCCTGGACGAAGAGGGAAATCAGAAAACATTCCAGGGAATTCCCAGAGTTGTGGCTGTCAGAGAAATCTCAGCCATGCAGCTGAAGAAGTGTTACAGGAAAGGCTGTCAATTATTTGCAGCTCGTATAGAAGAAGCATCTAGAGATGTAGTCTCAAAGATTGGAGACCATGAGGTACTCATAGAGTTCAAAGACGTATTTCAAGAGGTACCTGGACTACCTCCGAAGAGGGACATCGATTTTTCTGTAAATTTGATGCCTAGAGAAGCTCTAGTTTCGAAGGCTCCTTATAGAATGAGTACGTCGTAGCTGAAAGAGTTGCAATTGCAGCTTGAAGAGATTTTGAAGAAGGGGTACATTCACCTAAGCATGTCACCTTAGGGTGACCTAGTCCTATTCATGAAGAAGAAAGATGGGATGTTGAGGCCGTGCATTGATTTCTGGTAGTTGAATAACGTAACTGTCAAGAACAAGTATCATCTACCAAGGATTGATGATCTTTTAGATCAGTTGAAGGGTGCGAGAATATTTTTGAAGATAGATCTCAAATCGGGATGTCACCAACTAAGAATAAGGGATGAGGACATCAGCAAGATCGCCTTTAGAACAAGGTATGGTCATTATGAATTCACAGTGGTTTCGTTTGGACTGACAAACGCACCTGTTCTTTTCATGTGCTTAATGAATGGTGTATTCAGGGACTATTTAGACAAGTTTGTCATAGTCTTCCTGGATGACATATTGGTGTATTCCAAGTCGGAGGAAGAGCATGAACAACACTTGAAAATGGTTCTGCAAGTGTTGAGAGAACACCAGCTGTATACCAAGTTGAGAAAATGATCATTCTAACAAAGGCAGATCCATTACTTGGGACATATTATTTCAGAAGAAGAGATCATTGTGGATTCTGAAAAGGTTAAGGCCATCCGAGAATGGTTAGCGCCAAGGAATGTGGCAGAAGTTAGATCTTTTATGATTCTGGTAGGCTACTACATAAGGTTTACTGCCGAATTCTCAAAGATAGCTCACCCTATCACTTCCTTGCAAAGGAAGGAGAAGAAGTTTCAGTGGACTGAAGAGTGTGAGAGCAGTTTCCAGCAATTGAAGCAGTTGCTAACCAGTGCTCCAATCCTGAAGATTGCAGATCCAAATATGAATTTCATGGTGTGCACAGATGCATGTAAGGAGGGACTGGGAGGATTTCTCAACCAAGAGAGATTTGTAATTTGTTCTGAATCCAGAAAGCTGAAAGAGCATGAAAGGAATTATGCCACTCATGATTTAGAGATAGAAACAATCATCCACGCATTGAGGAAATGGAGACATTACCTCATGGGAAGGAGATTTGAATTGAGAACAGACCACAATGGTCTAAAGTATTTATTTGATTAGCCGAATTTTAAATGCTAGGAAAACCAGATGGCTGGAGTTCCTGTGTGAATATGACTTTGATATCAAGCATATCAAAGGGAAAGAAAATACGGTGGCTGATGCACTCAGTAGAAAAGTCCACAAATTACCTGCTACAGCCATTAGCATGTACAGGACTGAGATCAAGGATAGAATTTTGGAAGATGCAAATTCTTATTTGTAGTACAGAGGTCTGGTAGAAAAGCTACAACAGCGTGAGAGACCACAGACCCAAGGAAGTTACACCTTGGGAACTGATGGCTTACTTCTGTATAAAAATAGAGTGTATGTATCCAATGTCTGAGAATTGAAGCTGACAATTCTAAAATAAATTCATAATGTGGCTTATGTTGGACATCCTAGATATCAAAAGACTGTGGCAACAATCAAAAGCCATTACTTTTGGCCAGTCTGAAGAAAGAAATCAACGAATACATCGCTAGATGTATGGAGTGCTAGAAAGTTAAGGCTGAGCATAGGCACCCAACAGGGTTGTTGCAGCCTTTACCCATTCCTCAGTGGAAATGGGAAGTGGTGACAATGGATTTTATCATAGGATTGCCTAGAAAAAGCAAGCAGCATGATTCAATCAAGGTGGTGGTCGACAAGCTTACAAAAGTTGCCCATTTTATTCCACTGAAAACCACTCAGATGGCAGCAGATGTTCCTAATATCTTCTTAAAAGAAGTGGCACACTTGAACTGAATTCCTAAGACAATTGTGTCTGATAGGGACCCAAAATTCACCTCAAATTTCTGGAAAGGACATTTTAAGGGATTCAGAAGGATTCTAAACTTTAGAATAGTGTATCATCCTAAGTCTCATGGTCAGACAGAAAGGGTGAACAGAGTAATAGAAGACATACTAAGAATGTATGTGATGGATAAACCATCAAGGTGGGAAGACTACCTTCATTTGGTAGAATTCACCTACAATAATGGGTATCATACATCATTGAATATGAGCCCATTCGAAGCACTTTATGGAGGAAAGTGCAACACTCCAGTGAGCTGGGATAATCTAGCTAACAAAGCAGTAGCTGGGCTTGAGCTGCTCAAAGAGATGGAAGACCAAATGATAAGAATTAAACAGAATTTGAAAGTTGCCCAGGACAGGCATAAGAGTTATGCCGATAATAATATAACCCACAGAGAATACAAAGTGGGTGATCATTTTTTTCTGAAAGTAAAAACTAACAGGAGTTCCCTGAAGCTGGGAAGTTGCGCCAAGTTGGCAGCAAGATTTTGTGGGCCATTTGAGATCCTGGAAAGGATTGGGCCAGTTGCATACATGCTTGCATTACCTGCATCTATGACTGTACATAATGTGTTTCATGTTTCACTGCTTAAGAGATATATACCTGATGTTAATCATGTTATCGATTGGAATGTTATTCAGGTGGAACCAGAAGGTGTCCTGCAAGTGCATCCTATGCGCATATTGGACAGGAAAAACAAATAGCCTCGGAATCGAGCCATAGAGCTTGTAAAGGTCCAGTGGACCTGGTATGGTCCTGAGGAAGCGACATGGGTGCATGAAGATGTTATGCGGGTAGAGTACTCGCATATTTTTGAAAATTTTGAAAAGCTTGCAGAGACAATGTAAGGTTTCACTGAGGACAGTGCATAAATAAGGGGAGGGGGATTGCAGTGTCCCCAAGACCGATCCCTTTGTAAATCTGGTTTATGAAATGAATTGTAAATATGTGTTATAGGCTGGTGAGACAAGTTTGCATAAGCCGGTGGGATTATGTGTTGGTTAGGCCAAAAAGCCTAAGGGTTGTAGGCCAAGGGCCTGATTTTGTACATGTATCAATGCATAACATTAACAAAATATAAACATCGTCACGTGCAGGGAGACATGATGAATGAGTGATGGGGGACTAAGTTTCCATAGAGTGGGAAAGGGATTAGATGCTGGAAGGTGGGAAAAGGGGAATAAGTGCTGAGCCTAGGGACTTAATTCCTTGGGGAATAATATTTTAATATTATTACGAAGGACATGTGAATATTACGTTTTTACCCTAAGTTCTTTTGGAATGACATGTGACCTCCAAATGGTGGAAGGAACACACACTGATGGAAGCATGCAGCTTCATGGGTGACAAGTGTCAACCCAAGCACATGCAGATAAAACTGCTGACTTGAGCCGTGATGGGGATTCCTCCTCCACTCTACCCGACCGTATGAACATGAACGGTCTAACCTCTGCAGAAATACCCTGGTGCATCTTTTGAATGGTACGCCTCGTTTAACCTAGGAAGAGACCTCGTGCCATTCTGAAACCGTGGGAAAAGTCTGTGTTGATTTCGGGGATAGTCTGTGTTGATTCTAGAAAGCTGAGACACCCTCTTCCTGAACAGATCGAGATTGTATGTGGAATCTCTATCCCCAAGCCATAACCGTGAGACCATTCTGTCATTGTTAAGCTTGTTGGAAAGCCCGTGTCTATTTTCCCCATTGGCTGTTGTGGCCATGTAGTGCTGGACTGCATGTCGCTTGTTGGCCAGTTGTGCAACACTCTCTCCTGGTGAGAGAGGTGATTGAGGTTGGAGGATCAATTGGCTTGGCCTATGAGCAACTCTCTCTAAGTGAGGAACTTCACAGAGGAAGGAGAGAACTCCTGGAAGGAACCCTGCAGCTGCCACACAGCTCGGAGACTTCTGGTCTGGTCTGTTGCTGTAACCCGAGGAAAGGGAGGTTAGCAGTCGAAGGACTGTCTAGGTGACAGAGAAGGTGTATACTCTTGGGGTGGAATAGGCATGTGGGGAAGGAGATTATGTGGGCAGTTAACATGAGTGGTTCTTGGGAGAGAATTCCTTCCTTGTGACTGTGTGTTTTCCTTGTAACCTCAGCCTAGCCTAGGATTCCCTGCCTTGGGGCTGGAGCTTAGTCCCAGCTCGGGGGTGACCCACTGATGAGCTAACAAGCAGTGTGGTATAAGGCTGGGAGGTTCGTGGAAGGCCTGCACTTGGTTGGTGGAATTACCACAATTTCAAAGATAAGTACCAGATGATGTTCTAATTACATTTCTGCATGTCTGTGTATTTAAATTTATCATGTATTATGCTGTGCATTTGGATTAATGTTATTACCATGGATTATTTATGTTAGTAATAATTCTTATGCTTACTCTGAGCTTAAATGTGTTTCTTTCTTAAATGCATGTGGATTATATAATGCTTGTATGAGTTATGTAAAAAGTGGTGTTACAATTTTGTATCAGAGCGATTAAGCCTTGGTAAGAGAAAAAGTAGCATTACAGTTTGGTATCAGAGCGATTAAGCCTTGGTAAGAGAAAAAGTAGTGTTATATTTTCTCAACCCCTTTATTTGCATGGGCTAGGATTGACATTTGTCACCCATGCAACTACATGCAATCCTTCTATTTGGAACTTGCTTGTCCTTCCAAAAGAACTTAGGATAAGACATATTATTCACATGTCTTTTGGAATAACATTAAATTATTATTCCCAAGGCTTAACACTTAGCCCCTTTTTCCCACCTTCTAGCCTCTAATCCCTTTCCCACTCTATGGAAGCTTAGTCCCGCATCACTCATTCATCATGGTCGGTCTGCACGCGGCGGTGTTTATATTTTATTAATGTTGTGCATTGATACATGTACAAAATCAGGCCCTTGGCCTACAACCCTTATGCTCTCTGGCCTAACCATCACATAAGCCCACCGACTTATAGAAATTTTGTTCACCAGCCTATAACACATATTTACAATTCATTTCATAAACCATATTTACAAAGGGCTTGGTCTTGGGGACACTACAATCCCCCTCCACTTATTTCTACACTATCCTTAGTGCAACCTTACACTATCTCTGCAAGATTTTCAAAATTTTCAAAAGGATGCGGGTAGTCTGCCCGCATAACATCTTCATGCTCCCATGTTGAATCCTCAAGACTGTACCAGGTCCACTGGACCTTTACAAGCTCTATGGATCGATTCTGGAGCTATTTTCTTTTCCTGTCCAATATGCACACAGGATGCACTTGCAGGACACCTTCTGGTTCCACCTGAATCACATTCCAATCAATAACATGATTAGCATCAGGTATATATATCTTAAGTAGTGAAACATGAAACACATTATGTACAGTCATAGATGCAGGTAATGAAATCATGTATGCAACTGGCCCAATCCTTTCCAGGATCTCAAATGACCCACAAAATCTTGCTGCCAACTTGGCGCAACTTCCCAGCTTCAGGGAACTCCTGTTAGTTTTTACTTTTAGGAAAACATGATCACCCACTTTTTATTCTTTGTGGGTTTTTTTCTTATCAGCATAACTCTTCTGCTTGTCCTGGGCAGCTTTCAAATTTTGTTTAATTCTTATCATTTGGTGTTCCATCTCTTTGAGCAGCTTAGGCCCAACTACTGCTCTGTCAGCTAGATTATCCAAGCTCACTAGAGTGTTTCACTTTCTTCCATAAAGTGCTTCAAATGGGCTCATCTTCAACGATGTATGATACCCATTATTATAGGTGAATTCTACCAAATACAGGTAGTCTTCCCACCTTGATGGTTTATCCATCACATACATTCTTAGTATGTCTTCTATTACTCTCTTCACCCTTTATGTCTTACCATCAGACTCGGGATGATATGTTGTACTAAAGTTTAGATTCGTTCTAAGTCCCTTAAACAATCCTTTCTAGAAATTCGAGGTGAATTTCGGGTCCCTATTAGACACAATTGTCTTTGGAATTTCGTGCAAGCGTGCCACTTCTTTTAAGAAGATATCAGCAACATTTGTTGCCTTTTGAGTGGTTTTTAGTGGAATAAAATGGGCATCTTTTGTAAGCTTGTCCACCACCACCATGATTGAATCATGCTGCTTGCTTGTTCTGGGAAATCCTGTGATAAAATCCATTTTCACCAGTTCCCATTTCCACTCGGGAATGGGTAAAGGCTGCAACAACCCTATTGGGTGCCTATGCTCAGCCTTAACTTTCTGGCACTCCATACGTCTGGCGATGTATTTAGTGATTTCTTTCTTCAGACCCAGCCAAAAGTAATGGCTTTTGACTACTACCATAGGCTTCTGATATCCAGGATGTCCAACATAAGCCACGTTATGCATTTCTTTTAGAATTGCCAGCTTCAATTCTCGGACATTGGATACATACACTATGTTTTTATACAGAAGTAAGCCATCAGTTCCGAAGGTGTAACTTCCCTAGGTATGTGGTCTCTCACGCTGTTGTAGCTTTGCTACTAGACCTCTATACTGCAAATCAACATTTGTAGCTTCCAAGATTCTGTCCTTGATCTCAGTCCTATACATGCTAATGGTTGTAGCATGTAATTCATGCACTTTTCTGCTGAGTGCATCAGCCACCTTATTTTCTTTCCCTTTTATATGCTTGATATCAAAGTCATATTCACACAGGAAATAAAACCAGTTGGTTTGCCTGGCATTTAAAGTCAGCTGATCAAATAAATACTTCAGACCATTGTGGTCTATTCTCAATTCGAATCTCCTTCCCATGAGGTAATGTCTCCATTTCCTCAATGCATGGATGATTGCTGCTAGATCTAAATCGTGAGTGGCATAATTCCTTTCATGCTCTTTCATCTTTCGGGATTCATAACATATTACAAATCCATCTTGGCTGAGAACTCCTCCCAGTCCCTCCTTACATGCATCTGTGCACACCACGAAATCCATATTTGGAACTCCAATCTTCAGGATTGGAGCACTGGTTAACAGCTGCTTCAATCACAGGAAACTTTTCTCACACTCTTCAGTCCACTAAAACTTCTTCTCCTTCCTTTGCAAGGAAGTGATAGGGTGAGCTATCTTTGAGAATCTGGCTATAAAGCTTCTCGAGTAGCTTGTCAAACCCATAAAAGATCTAACTTTTTTCACATTCCTTGGCGCTGACCATTCTCGGATGGCCTCGACCTTTTCAGGATCCACAACGATCCTTTCTTTTGAAATAATATGTCCCAAGTAATGGATCTGCCTTTGATAAAATGAGCATTTTCTCATCTTAGCATATAGTTGGTGTTCTCTCAACACTTGTAGAACCATTCTCAAGTGTTGTTCATGCTCTTCCTCTAACTTGGAATACACCAAGATGTCATCCAGGAAAACTATAACAAACTTGTCTAAATAGTCCTTGAATACACCATTCATTAAGCACATGAAAACAACAAGTGTGCTTGTCAGTCCAAACGACACCACTGTGAATTCATAATGACCATACCTTGTTCAAAAGGTGGTCTTGTTGATGTCCTCATCCTTTATTCTTACCTGGTGATATCCCAATCGGATATCTATCTTCAAAAATATTCTTGCACCCTTCAATTGATCAAAAAGATTATCAATCCTTGGTAGAGGATACTTGTTCTTGACATTTACCTTATTCAACTTCCAGAAATCAATGCACATCCTCAATGTCCCATATTTCTTCTTCACGAATAGGATTGGGGCACCCCAAGGTGACACGCTTGGGCGAATGTACCTCGTCTTCAAAATCTCTTCAAGCTACAATTGCAACTCTTTCAGCTCTCGTGTACTCATTCTATAAGGAGCCTTCGAAACTGGAGCTGCTCTAGGCATCAAATTTATAGAAAAATCAATGTCCCTCTTCGGAGGTAGTCCAGGTACCTCCTAAAATATGTCTCTGAACTCTGTAAGTATCTCATGGTCTCCAATATTTGAGACTGCATCTCTAGATGCTTCTTCTACACGAGCTGCAAATAATTGACAGCCTTTCCTGTAAGACTTCTTCAGCTGCATGGCTAAGATTTCTCTGGCATCCACAGCTCCGGGAATTCCTTGGATTGTTTTCTGATTTTCCTCTTTGTCCAGGAATGTAAACCTCTTGTTACGACAATTTAGGAGGGCATAGTGTTGTTCCAACCAGTCCATCCCAATTAAGCAGTCGTAAGAGCCTAAAGGAAAAATATTCAATTCAGCCTTAGTGCTTAATCCTTTCATGTCCACTGAATAGGACTTAACCAATTCAGTGACCTTCCTCTTGGTTCCTTTGGCTAAGTGCACTAGCCAAGACTTTTCATGTTTGCTTCTTGTTAAACACAAACTTTCCACCACCCTAGGATCTACATAACTATGGCTATCCCCTAAATCAATTAAAATAATGAGTGGTCGGTTGTTAATCATACCTTCCACATAATTCATGTGCGATTGAAATTCTACTTGCTTGTTGTCCAAGGCTGCGTAGATCCTTGGCATTCTGTTGCCCATATCCTCCACTGTTTCAACTTGCTGAATAGTATGGATAGTTCTCGCTTTATCTTTTCTATGGGGGCAGTCTCTGTACCTATGGTTCCCTTTATAGCCCCAACACTCCATAGGTTACTGTTTGGGCATTTTCTCACTTACTTCAGCGTTCCTAGGCTCTCTAAAAGATGACTGTCCCTGAGGATTGTTTCTGAAAAAGGGAGGCTTGTTTCTCTTCTACCTCTATTCCTTCTTAAACCTCTTCTGGTCATCCCAAGCCTTCCGAAAGGTAGGCTTTTCTCTTTTTTGTTCATACAATCATTTCTCCCTTCTTATTGTTTCTTCCATAGTCTTAGGATAATCATACTGAATCTTATCACTGATGGAAGGTGGCAGTCCACTCAGATACCTCTGAATCATGACAGTCTCATCTTTGATGAATGAAACATACTTCATCAGTTCCAAGAAACTTCGTTCGTACTCATCAATGGTCATGTTGCCTAGCTTGAGTTTGAAGAACTCCTTCATCTTTCTGTCATAATATATTTTGGTCAGGTATTTCTTCTCGAAATACCTCTTAAACTCCTTCCAAGTGATATCTTTCTCTCTGATATGATGCACTTGCACAAACTGATCCCACCACATGGATGCTTTTCCTTTTAGCTGGTTCATCGCAGTTCTTCCTTCTGCATGAGCAGAGTAGTTCTGCAGTTGGAAATATTTTCTCATGCCCAAAAAACATGTCTCAGCATCTTCCTCCTTCTTATGTTCTCCATCAAATGTTGGAGGCTTGATTTTTTTCATCTCCCCTTTCAATTCATCCTTCCCATATTTTCTGTGTTTTCTGGTAGGAGACGGGCTTGAACTATTGTGTGCCTCCCTACTGGAATGCTTCTAGGAGTGACAATGATGTCTGCTACTACTCCTCGATCTTCTTCTCCTCTTAGGGGTCCTGACACTTCATGATCTCCTTTTTCTCTCAGGGGTTCTGCAACTCTCTATCTTGCTTGAGTCCCTTCCCTTCTCCAATTTTGTTTCTATTCTTTCCAGGCTCTTCAACATTTTTAAGTTGAATTAACCCTGTCGATCCCTGACTTTTATGAGCTTTCGGCTATCATCTTGGTGTGCCTGGGAATCTCTTTGCAATCCTTCAATAATTTGCATTAAGTTCCCTTCCTTGTCTAATTCTCTTCCATGCCCATTGGAGTTCGATCCTTCGACTCCCAGGTTGACATATCTTCCTTCTCTTTCGTCCTCTGAAATGGAGGCAATCCGCACCTCTTCCATTTCTATACTCGACGTCGATTAACTGAGCTCCTGAGACTCATTGAACTCTACACACGCAATGTGCAATCAATTCGAATTTTGTCAGGCCTTAAACCTTTAATAAAATCACAATAATCATAAACCAACATGAGTGAGAAACATTTGACTTCACAAGGTTTTATGAGCTCTATTGGCTCTACAATTTTCGAGAATTTAGGTTTCCGGTACTTGGGAGTTCACTATGAAGTGACTCCTAACTTCTTGTTGCTATAATCCCAGAAATCTGAAATTTTGGTTTCCTTGTTCTCCGGCCCATAGCACAACTATCGCCCTTAAAACCTGTTACAGTTCTTTAGTCTCCGATGGCTTTAGGACTTCCGGACTTTGGGTTTCAGGACTTCATGTTTTCGGTATTCAAGATTTCACTATGCAGTCACTTCCAACTCCTTGTCACTACAATCCCTGAAATCCAAAATTTCGATTTACTTTATTCTCCGGGCCCATAGCAAAACTACCGCCCTTAATCACAGTGACATGTGGTACATTCCAGAGGATCCACGTCTCCATTAGTGACATTTTCGGATCCCACTGCTCTCGCCTGTCTTTTCAATTCTCTAGCACATGGTACACATGCATGCACCCATCTCCATTCCAAGAAAAAATCCAATGGTTAGGTCCCCTCTCTGATCTATGGTGTAGATATTTTCGGCATTTCGTGGTTTTGGGCAACGAGATTCTGTGTGTCCCATATCTCAAACTTTTGTTTGCCGAAATCCTGAAATTACAGTTTACTCATCAACTTGATCCGATGGTCAAATCCCTTCCTATGATCTACGGTGTAGATCATTTCAGGATTTCAAGTTTCAAAGGTGTTCCCCTCCCTCACTTCCCATCTACCGACTTTGTGAAATCCGAAAGGTTTTCGCGACTAACTCGTAGATCTTCTTGGGTTTTCGGGAGTTCGCGTATCGCGATTCCCATTCTCTTGTGCAACTCCAAAGGGTTTTTAAATCCTACGCACACTTTCTAGACCCAACGGTCACAAAGGTTCTCCTTCCCTCCCGAACAGATCCTAAGGCTCCAACACTTTTGGTGTGGAGTCCTCTCTCCCTGTGGCCATAGACCACACCGGCTATGGTTTCACAACACCGCTATACCTCTTGTTCTTGTAGGCACGATCAAGTAACTCCTTGACACTCCAGATCATTCCAGGGTCCATAATTGGTCCTCCAGACACAATTTCTCCTCACACCCTCGGTCCAAATACCACTCAACTGGCCCATCTAGGCTCAACGTCGAAACCTTGGCTTTGATACCAAACTGTAACGCTACTTTTTCTGTTAACAAGGCTTAATCTCTCTAATACCAAACTGTAACACTCTTTCACCCTAAGTTGTATCGCTCTGATACCAAATTGTAATGCTACTTTTTACATAACTCATACAGGCATTATATAATCCACATGCATTTAAGCAAGAAATACATTTAAGCTCAGAGTAATCATAAGAATTGTTACTAACATAAATAATCCATGGCAATAACATTAATCCAAATGCACAACATAATACATGATAATTATAATACAAAGGGATACAAAAACATAGTCAAAGCATCATCTGGTACTTATCTTTGAAACAATGGCCTTCCACGAACCTCCTAGCCTTAGACCACACTGCTCGTCATCTCACCAATGGGTAACCCTCGAGCTGGGACTAAGCTCCACCCCTAAGGTAGGGAATCCTAGGCTAGGCTGAGCTTACAGGGAAAACACACAGTCACAAGGAAAAAATTCTCTCCCAGGAACCACTCATATTCACTGCCCACAGATTCTCCTTCCCCACATGCCTATTCCACCCCAGGAGTATACACCTTCACTGTCATCTAGATAGTCCTTAGGCTGCTAACCTCCCTTGCCTTGGGTTTCAGCAATAGATCGGACTAGAAGTCTCTGAGATCTATGGCAGCTATAGGGTTCCTTCCCGGAGTTCTCTCCTTCCTCTGCACACTCTCTCACCTGGAGAGAATCGCTCAGAGGCCAACAACCTGTTCTTCCAACTTCACCACCTCTCTCACCTAGACAGAGTGTAGTAATAACTGGCCAACAAGCCACACACAGTCCAACACTGCCTGGCCACAACAGCCAATGAGGAAAATAGACACGAGCTTTCCAATAGGCTTAGCAATGATAGGATGTTCTCACGGTTATGGCTTTGGAACAGAAACTCCACACTCAGGCTCGATCTGCTCAGACAGAGGGTGCATCAGCTTTCCATAAATCAACACAGGCTATCCTCGAAATCATCCCACAGACTTCTCAGAGATACATGGAGATTTTTCAACGCAGAGGTAGATACAGACTCCACGGTTCATAGTAGGATGTATGGGCTATCTCAAAACAAACACAGGCCTTTCTCCTGGTTCAGAGGATGCACAAGGGTATCTCTTCCAAGATCAGATTGGTTCCTGCTCAGATGGTTGGGTAGAATGGAGGGAGAACCCCCATCATGGCTCATCCTAGCCCCTTTATTTGCATGGGCCAGGATTGACATTTGTCACCCATGCATCTGCATGCGTTCCTTCATCATGTGTTCCTTCTATTTGGAAGTTGCTTGTCCTTCCAAAAGAACTTAGGATAAGACATATTATTCACATGTCTTTTGGAATAAAATCAAATTATTATTCCCAAGGCTTAAGCCCCCTAGGCTTAACACTTATCCCCCTTTTCCAACCTTCCAGCCTCTAATCCCTTGCCCACTCTATGGAAGCTTAGTCCCCCATCACTCATTCATCGTGGTCAGTCTGCACGTGGCAGTGTTTATATTTTATTAATGTTCTGCATTGATACATATACAAAATCAGGCCCTTGGCCTACAACCCTTAGGCTCTCTGGCCTAACCATCACATAAGCCCATCGGCTTATACAAACTTGGCTCACCTGCCTATAACACATATTTACAATTCATTTCATAAACCATATTTACAAAGGGCTCAGCCTTGGGGACATTACAAACTATATGGAAGCTACAAATCCCAATATTCAAGCACCAACTCGAATATCAGAGGACCACAGTCTTCCCTATCACCACCCTACCTCCCAGATTATAAATAAATGATTGAATAACCAAAAACACAGATAAATCGATTCTTACCACTTATTCTATGTTCTGTAAATCTGGTCCGCTTCTAACTGTTCTGCAATTCTTCTCTTCCTCTATCTGTTCTACAGTTCTTCTCTACTTCAAGGTGTTCTGCAATTCTGCTCTTTCTTTTTTCTATTCCTCATATGTTACTCATCTATGAGTTTTATCTCACACTGTGCATACTGTCAGTCTCACACTGTGCATGCTGTAATTTTCTCTTTCTTACAGTTCAACTCATTTTTAATTCAGAACGAACAACTCTACATAGTCACTGCGTGTTTCTTTTTATATTCTACAACCGCTTCGATTACCCCTCAAATCCCTAGAACAACGCCTCAGCAACTGAAACGCCAACTATCAAAGAACCATGATTTGGTTCTACTAACTGAATCGTAAATGAACAATTAATTGTGAAGAGCAATAGTAGCCCTTCGATTAGATTTCCAGGTATCCAACATCATTGGATTACAAGCACAGGGTCTCGTGTTGATTTCTCCATTTCACATTTCAGCATTTCGGCATTCCTATGGTGAAGAGTCTCGACACTCCAAGTCGTAATCCCTAAAATGGAGCCAGATCAACGATCCACAAAACTTCATAATCTGATCCCTTCTTTTCTTAATCGAACGGCTGACGAGATTTCGACATTTTCCCCTTCGAGTCATCATGACTCCAACATTATAAAATTCATGATCACAAAATCTCCCAAGTGATCAGACGGTTCAGATAACCCACTGAGATGGACATTTGACGGGATTTCAGAGTTTTGCCTTTTGGATTTTCGAGACTCACAATAGTCCCTTTCAACATTTCGGAGTTCGAGACTTCATGATGGTGGAGTTTCTGCTTTCTATGTAAAACCCCAAAATAGAAAGTTTCGATGTGACGTAAACCTGTTGATGTCACACGTGGATTGACACGTCCCAAATAGTTGTTACGTGTCACTATGATTCGTGACTTACATGTGCCTGAAATGTTGAATCATCTTGATACTTGTCATTTCCTGATTGTGCCACATGTCCTTAGCTGACATGGTTTGCTGATGTGGTTTGTTGATGTGTCTGATTCGAGATTTTGAGGTTACCTACTTCAAAGGTTAAAGTTCCTTTGATCTTTCATTTCCCAGTCTACGAAATTCTGAAATGGAGTCTTTGACATGCTCTCAACTTTTGCATTTCACGATTTCATCATTCTTGTCGTGAGTGTCCTTGACACCTCCAACTCCTGGTATCCGAAACTCCTAAATGGAGATTAAGTCATGGTTTCACATTTCGCGATTTTCTGCCGTGAGTTGCTTCCTTGACTCTTGGAGTTTACACTTCTGAACTTGCCATGCGATCATCATTGCACTGCTGGTCTTGCCACTTTATCTTGTTCGTTATCGTCGGGCTAAGCTTGCCATCAATGACAAACAAATACTCTTCCTTCTGTCTACCCATAATAAATATGTGAACAATCTCCCCCTTTGGCATTGATGGCAACCTTGAAGACACTACTCATAGCATCCTTACCATTACACTTTCTCCCCCTTTGACATCAATGTCAAAGAAGTAACATGCTCCCCTTGATTTGTTGCAATACATACACCCCCTGTCAACTATGAGCAACTTAGAAATACAACAAATATTCAAATAAGCACTCCCCCTGATCAGGTGAACAGATTAGACAAAAGAAGTTATAACCCCCAACTTTTGACAAAGATATCCAAAGGGGGTCACTGCTAACAGTTTAGTAAAGATATCATCTATCTATTTTGTGGAAGGAATCTAATTCACTTGAACAATTCTGTTTGTAACTTGTTCTCTGATAAAATGGTATTTTATTGGTATGTGCTTAGATTTTGAACGAAGTACAGGATTCTTAGAGAGACTGATGGCACTGGTGTTATCACAGTGAAGTGGAATGGGATTAATGTAAGTTACCTTCAAATCTGCAAGAGTTTGTATCATCTATAAAATCTGAGTGCAACAAGTAGCAACAACAATGTACTCTTCTTCTGTAGTTGATAAAGAAATAGATCCCTACTTCTTACTAGTCCATGCTACCAACGAGTCACCCAAGAAGAAGGCACCTCCACTGGTGCTCTTTCTCGCATCCACACAATTTTCCCAATCTGCATATGAATAAGAAGTGAACTGAAAATTATGATTTCTAGGATACCACAGACCATAAGTCATTGTTCCCTTCAAGTATTTGAATATCCTTGTGATAGCTAGCAAGTGACTTTGTTTAGGAGTTGACTGATAACGACCTACCATTCCAACAACTTGTATTATATCAGGACGGGATGTTGTGATGTATAGAAGATTGCCTATCATTGATCGGTATGTCCTTTGATAAAAATTGGGTGACATATCATCTTTACTGATCTTGCAACCAACCACCATAGGTGTACTAACATAAGAGGAATCCTCCATCTAAAATTTCTTCAACATCTCTTTCAAATATTTTTCTTGAGAGATAAATATTCCTGCAGAACTCTGATTTACTTGTAAATCAAGAAAATATGGCAGTTCTCCTATCATGGACATCTCAAACTTTGTTTGCATAGAGTTAGCAAACCACTGGACAGATGATTCATTAGTACAACCAAAAATAATATCATTTACATAAACCAAAACAACTAGTAAATTATCACCTTCAGACTTAATGTAGAGATTATTGTCAACGGTACCTTTCTTGAACCCTTTGTTTTGTAAAAATTTGTCCAGTATATAATACCAAGCTCGTGGTGCTTGTTTCAGTCCATATAAGGCCTTCTTCAACTTACAAACATAAATAGAATTATCTGTCAATGAGAATCTTTCAGGTTGCTTGATGCAGACCGCATCCTCTGCCTCGGCAAAGGCCTCTGCACTGACCTCCCGGTATTAAGGATCGTTCAAATTCTCCTTTGAGTTAGAGAGGCTCTTTCGATTCCATAGTGGAATCTCTATCAAAACCTGATCCACGGGTCCTTTTTTTTTTCCTGTCATGGCCTCAACACGACCATGAACAATTTCCCCACAGGAAATGTGATTTCGGGCTTCAGGGTTTCTTGTTTCCTGATGACGAAAATCCCCTGTCCTCTTGATTTTCCAGATTTCTGATGGGCCAATTCGCCGATATGGTTCCCTACATGTTATCCCACCTCGATAAACCCCTGGTCCGCATGATCGTTGTCTCATAAGACTGCAGCCTTATCTCCTATCAGGGTTTTGGGCTTCCAAATCCTGATGTGCTCCAACTTTCGTTAGCCTTCCAGGCTAGACTTTTGGTCCACACGACCTCCCCTTATATGACCGCAGTCATATCTCTTATCGAGATTCGGGGTTTCAAAAGTTGAAGTGTATTGAACCTCTTGTCCACGGAATCCCCGATTTCCTGGATTTCGATTTCCTGATGGATGACTTTTCCTTTCGGGAAATTTCCCGATTTCTTCGATCTCCTCCATGCGTCCCCTCAAGATGGATGGTCTTGATCGCCTCTCGCAATTTTGTGACTTCTGATGCTCCGGAAGTCTTGTCCTAAGGATTCACAAAACTCCAACCCCCGATGTGTCGGCTTGACTTTTCTATCGGGACTTTCCTTGAAAATATGGATCTTCGCCACGCGTCCCCAACATATGGACAGCCCTGATCCAATCTCATGCTTTTGGGATTTTCACTATGGATTTTCCCGATCCCTTGTCCTCAGAACTTCCGATATGCTGATGGAATCTCCCCTTTCAGGAATTTCAACCTCCTGTTCACGAAGGTAAACCTCGTGCATCTCCTGTTAGATCTGACAGCTGATGGGTAATTGGAACAAGATCCAACGACCTAGATCCGTTCTTCTTGTGCGCTTACTCCATAAGCTAAGCCCCATGCATCTTCACCCGATCCAATGGTTGACGGGTATCTAAGGGATATCTGACAACTGACGATCTCCTCTTCTGTGCGCTCACTCTGATGCTCCCTAGACATGAAAACCTTCCAACAGTCCAGATCTCTTCGGCTGACCCAACGACCGCGTTGCTCCCTCCTGAGCTTGCACGCTTTCTTCCCAGCCATGGGAGAATTCCAAGAGGTCCAAAGGCCTTGACCTTGTCTTCCTTATCTGCGAACTCCTCAACTTTAAGCCTTGCCTGCGTTCTCCATGATGCTATTTCTCCTGATATTTTCTCCTTGAATTCCCAAGGGATTCTTTGACTTATGCGCCTCTGAAGAGTCTTCACGCACACAGAGTGTTGTCTCTCCTGAGCTTCTCAAACGCTTAGACCCCTAAGGGATTTTATTCTTCTTTCTTCTCCCACAGATGGAGAATGTAATGCCCTCCTGGCTATTTCTCTCTCAATCAAACTCTTGCTGAGTCTGCAAGGTGTTCAGCAACCCTGTGAAGATCCCTCAGTGGACTCTTCCTTTAACTTCTAGAACTCAAAGAGTTCTCTTCTCTTCTATGCCTGTCTACACAATGTCTCAATGCCCACCTCATAGAGTGTCTTCTCTCCTGTGCACCTTATGTGCCTGCTCAATGCCCACCTGGCAGAGTGTCAAGAATCCTCAGTGATTCTGACTTCTTAAGAACTCACAGCAGAGTTCTTCCCTGATGCACCGCTGTGCATATGCTCAATGTCCACTTGGCAGAGCTCTACAGAATCCTCAGTGATTCTGTCTGCAACTGTGTTCTTCTCCCATAGCCTTGCCTCCAAGGTGTTCAACAACCTTGAGGTATTCCCTGAGTTTTTGACTCCATTTCTTGTGCCGCAACACATCTTTGTCTGAACCGCAGTATTTAGAAGTGCTTCAGTGCACTGGTATTCAAAGATCGCAGTACTCTGTCACACCCTCCTGGCATGAAACCTCAAAGACCTCTCAAACCTAAAACCAAAAAAACTCCTGCAATGTATAAACATAACATACATTCACAACATATAAAGAACACTCATAGGCATCTACATAACACAGAAATACATGCAAGAAAAACTACTTCTGTTTATATTAAATGGCAAATGCCTGTTTTTACAAGGTGTTCCTGAGCACGGCCTGTAACAAGGTCTCGGCTCCTTCTCTTCTACTCTCTACTCGCAGATTCTCTTCTATCCTCTCAACTTCACTTCACTCTTCTCTAACTCAACCTCCTACTTACTTACTAAAGAGATAAAATTCATCTTTTACATGAGGGGGCTCTTCGAGCTCTTCCCTCCAATCTACCTACCCTATTCAATTACATTGAATGGGTTGTCTAGTCCACTATCTGGATCTAGATCTCAGCCTTACAAAACATTAAAGGCCTATCTACCTACAACATGTGCAAAGGCATGGATCCACAGCTCAACAACTTAAACATTTAAATTTCATTCAATTCAAGTTTTAAATGAGGACTGCGCCTCTCTTTAACACGTGACTTGAATTCGCTGACGTGGTTGGCTGGCTAGCTGGATGACGTGGAGAGATGCTCCTACATCATACTCCTCAGCTAAAAAATTCATGAGCTCCTGCTCATGATCTTCCCATCTTAGCTGTTGAAATCCCCCTGGATCCCAAATCATCCTCTGGAGTTGTTCGCTCGCTCCATCTCTTTGTTGTTGCGCTGCTGCTGCTGCTACTTCTTCCTTCCTACTCAGCTACTCCTCACTGGAAGTCCTAGCTGAACTTAACATTAGCCTTCTGATCTCCTTGATCACTTCATCCAGCTGCTTCAATGGCTGGCTCTGTTCATGCACTCTCCCTAGCTGCAAAAATTTTCGGCACATGGGCAGATCACTATGATCTCCCATGCTTTCTTCATCAGCTTCCAACTTCACCTGTTGGATGTGCATGCCCTGCACTTTCACCCTTCTCTCCAGGGATTCAATTTTTTCATACATATCAGCTAAACTAACGTTGTATGTTTCTTCTTCTTCCTCTTCTGCAAACTCCTAGGTTGCAGTCTTTTCAGTCTCCTGGCTGAAAAGATTGAGCCATTCCTTAGAATGCTCATCATCCTTTTCTGCTTCTTCTACTGTCAGCTTCAGTGCTACAGCTTCCTGACTGAATATGTTGAGCCATTCCTCATAATGCTCATTTTCCTCTCCTGCTTGGGAATCTTAAGATATCTATTGCAATCCCTCTTCCCTAAAAGTCGCAGTTGACTGTTCTTCTACTGTTGTTGCTTCATCTGCAACATAGAATTCTGCCTCCTCCTGGGAAAATGGTAGGAATATATGAATTCCCCTAATAATTAGAAGATTTCTCCGATCTTCCTCTTCTGTCAGCTGCATCTGCTGATCTAAATCCATCCCTAAGATCACCTGATCTGTCATCTCTTATGGCTGATTCCAACTCATCTGCTCATCCCTGCCCACCTGGCAATATGGGATCTATTCACTGCCTTCCTGGAAGATTATGATATCAATTGATTCCATCTTCATCAGCACCCCTTGCTAAATTGAAATCACCTTTGAGTCCATGAGACCTTCAGATAGTCTCGAATGCTCATCTCTGCCCACCTGGCAATCTAAGATGCTTCCACTACCCTCCTGGCAGTCTTCGAGATCCTGCAGTGACGTCATTTCATTGCCTAGCTGGAAATGTGAAATTCCCTGGATGTCCTCATGACAGTCTCTGAGATCCCGCAGTGATCTTAACTCCTTGCCCACCTGGCAAACTAGAATTTCCTCTCTACCCTCCTGGCAGTTCTTGAGATCTTCAGCCAATCCCAATTCACTAAGATCTCTCCTAGTCTCTGGTTCACATATCTGAACCATCTCCTCAGGTCCGTCGAGGTTTTCAGTATGCCTCAACCATCCCTTTAACAGCCTATGCTGTCTTCTGACCATCAGCTCCTTGACTGGCCATTTTGATTTTGCCTTCCTCATGGGCCATTCATATACCCATCTCGGCTTGAATTTCTGCTGCATCCGCAATGTGAGCTTTTCTATTTCTTTCTTTATATCAGCGAGATCTTCATATATATATTTTTGGCTCCATATCTCTGAGTTTTTCCTCCCAGCATACCTATGGCCTTCAGTAGCCATGTTGTTGTCCCTGTTTTCTCTCATGGAAAACCTGTTGCTGTCACTCTGCAAACCTGAGTGTCCCAGCTTCTTCCGATAGTCCTGCTAACTGTCTTCTCGATTGTTTCCTACCCACGAACAATAATCATAGAGTCTCCAACAACCCTATATTCTTTTGCCTCCTCCCTCTGCTTGAAATATACAAACAGAGTTCTTGCTCTGATACCACTTGATGTAGACCGCATCCTCTGCCTCGACAAAGGCCTCTGCGCTGAGCTCCTAGTCTTAAGGATCGTTCAAATTCTCCTTTGAGCCAGAGCGGCTCTTTCTATTCCACAATGGAATCTCTGTCAAAACCTAATCCACAGGTCCTTTTTTTTTTCCTATCAGGGCCTCAACACGACCATGAACAATTTCCCCACAGGAAATGCTATTTCGAGCTTGGGGTTTCTTGTTTCCTGATGATGAAAATCCAATGTCCTCTTGATTTTCCTGATTTTTGATGGGACAATTCGTCGATATGGTTCCCTATGTGTTAGCCCACCTAGCTAAACCCCTGGTCCACGTGACCGTTGTCTCATAAGACCGCAACCTTATCTCCTATTGGGGTTTTGGGCTTCCAAATCCCGATGTGCTCCAACTTTTGTTAGCCTTCCAGGCTAGAATTTTGGTCCACACGACCTCCCCTTATATGACCACAGTCATATCTCTTATCGGGATTCAAGGTTTCGAAAGTTGAAGTGTATTGAACCTCTTGTCCATGGAATCCCCGATTTCTCGGATTTCAATTTCCCGATGGATGACTTTTCCTTTCGAGAAATTTCCCGATTTCTTCGATCTCCTCCACGCATCCCCTCAAGATGGATGGTCCTGATCGCCTCTCACGATTTCGTGGCTTCTGATGTTCCAGAAGTCTTGTTTGTAGGATTCGCGAAACGCCAACCCCCGATGTGCCAGTTTGACTTTTCTATCAGGACTTCCCTTGAAAATCTGCATCTTCGCCACGCGTCCCCAACAGATGGACATCCCTGATCCAATCTCGTGCTTTCGGGATTTTCACTATGGATTTTCCCAATCTCTTGTCCTCAGAACTTCCTATATGCCGATGGACTCTCCCCTTTCGGGACTTTCAACCTCCTGTTCACGAAAGTAAACCTCGTGCATCTCCTTTTAGATACGACGACTGACGGGTAATTGGACCAAGATCCAACGGCCTATATTCGTTCTTCCTATGCGCTTACTCTAGAGGCTCAACCCCGCGCATCTTCACCCGATCCAACGGCTGACAGGTATCTGAGGGAGATACGACGAATGAAAATCTCCTCTTCTGTGCACTCGCTCTGATGCTCCCTAGATGTGAAAACCTTCCAACGGTCTAGATCTCTTTGGCTAATCTAATGACCGTGTTTCTCCCTCTTGAGCTTGCGCGGTTTCTTCCCAGCCTTGGGAGAATTCCAAGTGGTCCAAAGGCCTCAACCTTTGTCTTCCTTCTCTATGAGCTCCTCAGCTTTAAGCCTTGCCTGTGTTCTCCATGACGTTATTCCTCCTGATATTTTCTCCTTGAATCCCTAAGGGATTCTTTGAATTCTATGCCTCTGTAGAGTCTTCACGCACACATAGTTTTGTCTCTCCTGAGCTTCTCAAACGCTCAGACGCCTAAGGGATTTTATTCTTCTTTCTTCTCCCACAGATGGAGAATGTAATTCCCTCCTGGCTATTTCTCTCTCAAGCAACCTCTTGCTGAGTCTGTAGGGTGTTCATCAACCCTGTGAAGATCCCTCGGTGGACTCTTCCTTTAACTTCCATAACTCAAAGAGTTCTCTTCTCTTCTGTGCCTGTCTATACAATGTCTCAATGCCCACCTGGGAGATTGTCTTCTCTCATGTGCACCTTATGTGCCTGCTCAATGCCCACCTAGCAGAGTGTCAAGAATCCTCAGTGATTCTGACTTCTTAAGAACTCATAGCAGATTTCTTCCCCGATGCACCGCTGTGCATATGCTCAATGCCCACTTGGTAGAGATCTATAGAATCCTTAGTGATTTTGTCTGCAACTGTGTTCTTCTCCCATAGCCTTGCCTCCAAGGTGTTCAACAAACTTGAGGTCTTCCCTGAGTTGTTGACTCCAGTTCTTGTGCCGCAACACGTCTTTGTCTGAACCACAGTATTCAGAAGTGCTTCAGTGCACTGGTATTCAAAGACCACAGTACTCTGTCACACCCTCCTGGCATGAAACCTCAAAGACCTCTCAAACCTGAAACCAAAACAACTCCTGCAATGTATAAACATAACATACATTCACAGCATATAAAGAATAGTCATAGGCATCCACATAACACAGAAATACATGCAGGAAAAACTGCTTTTGTTTATATTAAATGGAAAATGCCTGTTTTTGCAAGGTGTTCCTAAGCACGGCCTGTAACAAGGTCTCGGATCCTTCTCTTCTATTCTCTACTTGCAGATTCTCTTCTATCCTCTCAACTTCACTTCACTCTTCTCTAACTCAACCTCCTACTTACTTACTAAAGAGATACGATTCATCTTTTACATGAGGGGGCTCTTCGAGCTCTTCCCTCCAATCTATCTACCCTATTCAATTACATTGAATGGGTTGTCTAGTCCACTATCTGGATCTAGATATCATCCTTACAAAACATTAAAGGCCTATCTACCTACAACCTGTGCAAAGGCACGGCTCCACATCTCAACAACTTAAACATTTAAATTTCATTCAATTCAAGTTTTAAATGAGGACTGCGCCTCTCTTTAATAGGCGACTTGAATTCACTGACGTGGCTGGTTGGTTGGCTGGCTGACATGGAGAGATTCTCCTGCATCATTGCTCCATATATACTTCTTCCTCTAGATCTCCATTAAGAAAAACTAACTTAACATCCATTTGATACACTTTAAAGTTCTTATGACATAAATATGCAAGGAACATTTTGATGGCCTCCAATCTTTCCACTGGTGAAAAAGTTTCATCAAAGTCCTGACCTTCAACTTGTGCATACCCTTTACAGACCAATCTGGCTTTATTTCTAACAACTTGTCCTTTTTAATTCATTTTATTCTTGAACACCCATTTGGAACCTATTGTTCAAAAGTCAACAAGAAACACGTGTCTAATTTACTTTTCCATTAATTAAATTAGACAATAAATATTAATCTATTATCTCATTCATAACTGAGTGATTTGGAATTGTAACAGAATTACATGTGTATTTAAGTGAGTTAAGCTTAGTTGTATTAGTGTGAGTTCAGTGAATTAATTATTCATTGATTCACAATCAGTTAACTCGCATGCAACTAAAGATTCACCACGGTTAACTACATGCATGTTAGTTCCAATGGACACCATTTGAGATAACAAGTGAAAGGGACAGTTTGGCTATCAGTTGTGATTTGTTCACACATGTAGTGAATATGCTTATAAGCATGTGCAAATGAGGCAATTGTATTCATTCGATTCATTGTGAGAATTCAGATTGCAGAGATTGTGCAGAGGAAGCAGGTTGTCTGGACATGGAAATTGGCATAGGTATTTGCTAATTTGTGTATGACAGTGTGAGACGATTGTATTGTACTAAGAGCTCTTGGATTAGAGTTTTGTATGAGATTGTTTCATGATTCATGATATATATAATATATGATAGTGGGGTTTTTAGCTTTATGCTTTCTCGGTAAAACTTCTGTGTTGTGTGTTATTGATATTTCACTTTGTGCATTGTGGTTGTGATTGTGGGTTAATTGTTTCCGCAATAATAATAGTAGAAGCGATTATGTATTTAACAAGTGGCGGAAATTGTTAGATCAAGAGAATCATGAGAATACATTAATTTGTATCGAAATTTCTACATGGTATCAGAGCCATGGAAGCCACAGAGTCATGGAAGTGAGGTGCAAACATAATTTCATTCTCGCAGGTCCCGCCTCTAGCCGGGTGCGAACTGTAGTACTGAAAACTTTCGGTGTTTTCAAGAACAGTAATTCTTGCACCCTAGACAAAGGCAGGGTGTGAACTTCATTGGCATTCTCACATGCAAATAAACTAGCAGGGTGCAAACTTCCCTCACCCTAACTGTGGAGCAGGGTGTGAACTTCCAAGGCATTCTCGCAGGCTACAATGGAGCAGGGTGCGAACTTGATAGGCAGGTTTGTAGGCTATACACAGGAAGGGTGAGAACTTCCCTCAAGTTTATCTCAGGTGGGGTGCGAACCTCCCACAACAAGAGTAAAGTGAAGGGGTTGAATTTTGGGTTGGATAACATTCGAATTTGCAAGATTTTCTTGGTGCGACACTTGATTCAAGATCGAAATTTCTTTCAATAGCTTGAGGTTGGAGTATGCACTCGAGGGAAACTCTAACTACATTGCTTGGAAGGACAGGATGGAGGAAGTGCTCGAAGACAATGGCTTGAAGGGTTACATTGATGCAGATGTTCCTAAGCCGAATGTGACAGATACTGCAAATATTGATGCATGGCAAAAGAAAGTGGAAAAGGCAAGGAGGATTCTATTGGAGGGAGTAGGAGACAACATTGTCTCAATTCTCCATGGGAAAACCACACCATATTCAATACAGAAGGTTTTGACAGATCTTTTCCAAAACAGTAGCGACCATAGGAAATTGGCACTCAAAGATAAACTCAGGAAGATTAAGATGGAGAAAGGTGACACCATTCCAAAATATCTCACAAAGTTTGTCCAATGTCAGGATGATCTTGGAAGTGTGGGAATAACAGTCATTACTGATGATTTGGTGAGCTTGGCGCTCCTAGGGCTTCCTAAGAGTTGGCACAGTTATCAAGACTCTGTCAATGGAAGGAAAAAATTACCGGATTGGGAATGACTATGGTCGGATCTGGTGCAAGAGGAGTTCAGGCAGAACACCATAGATGGATCTTCATCAAAGCGTGTTGATGAAGAGGATTGTGCTTTGACTGCCAAGGCAAGGAAAGGGAAAGGGAAGAAATTCCAATCAAATTCCGAGTCTAAAGTCAAGAAGATGGATTTGTCCAAAGTGAAGTGTTTTCACTGTCACGAACATGTGCATCTCGCTACTAACTATCCACAGAAGAAGAAGAACAAGACGGTTGTTGGAGCTGCAACTGGTGAGGCTCTTGTCTCACAATTTGAGCTTGACTTCATTTTGATCGCATGCATGGCTTCAAGTGCATCGGGATCGGTGTGGTATTTGGATAGTGGCACTTCCTTCCACATGATGGGAGATAAAGAATCTTTCATTGACTTGGAGGAGAAAGATATCAGAATGCATATAGAGATGGGCGATGATGGAAAATACAGTGCAACTGGTATTGGTACCATTACCTTCCAGAGGGAGTCAGGTAAACCATTTCAATTGAAAAATGTTATGCATGTTCCAGGTCTGAAGAAAAACTTGGTCTCAGTCACAATGTTGGAGGACAGAGGCTATGATGTTGTTTTTAGCAGTGGTATATCCTACCTGCGACATAAAGCAACAGGTCAAGTCAAGAAGATAGGGATTCCAGTTAACAATCTCTACATGTTGTAGGTATATGGTTGCGGTGCCATGATAGGCAAGGTAGAAACAGTGGTGAGTTGGGATGAGGGTGAATTATGGCACAGGATATTGGGCCATTTTCATCATGGAGCCTTGAAGATCATGCAACAAATATCTACTGGACTTCCAAAGGGAACACTTGCTCAGTCAGATCAGTGCAAGGGGTGCACCCTGGGGAAGTATGTAAAGTCCACCTTTCATGAAAAGGAGAACTGTGCTTCGGTAATCCTGGAGAGAGTTCACATGGACGTGTGTGGACCATTCTCAGTTGCTTCAATAGAAAAACATAGGTATTATGTTATTTTTGTTGATGACTTTTCTCGTAAATGCTGGATATTCTTCATGCAAAAGAAGGATCAAACATTCTCAAAGTTCTGTGAATTTAAAGCATTGATGGAGAAAGAGTCAGGGAAGCAAGTGAAGGCTCTAAGGAGAGATAATGGTGGAGAATACATCTCTAATGAATTCAAAGACTTCTGCAGTAGAGAAGGAATTCGAAGAGAACTCATTGCGCCTCATAACCCACAACAAAATGGGGTCGCAGAGAGAAAGAACAAAATGATCGTGGGTGTAGCACGAGCGATGTTCCATGATCAATTCCTACCATTGCATTTGTGGGAAGAAGCATGAAATACTGCGGTTTATGTGCAGAACCATTGTCCTCATAGAGTACTTGGCATGAGTACACCTAAAGAAGATTTTACTAGTAAGAAACCTGATGTTTCTCATTTTAAAATTTTTGGTTCATTTGTTTATGTGCATGTAAACAAGGATACTAGGAAGAAGCTGGAACTGACTGCTGAAGTTGGGATATTTGTGGGGTACACAGAAGAACCCCATAATTATCGTGTGTATTTTCCAAATAGTAAGATGACTGTTATTCGACGGGATATAAAATTCGATGAGGGAAAAGCCATGCGGTTGTCGCTTGAGAGGGAGCTAGACTTGCATGCAGAAGAGGAACTATTGGTTCCCAAGGATGAGTCTCAAGATGTGGATCATCCACATGAAGAGGTTCATGCAGTGGAGGAAACCACTCAAGTAGAGCCATCCATCAGAAATTGTAGAAAGCGCACCACAGAAGCTGAAAGATTGAGACTAGATAATGCACATAATGTAGGAGCCCCTATTTCACAGCGCAGACAGAGACAATCTCCTGATCGATTTGCTGGATACATGGATCTTATGAGAAAATGTATTGTGACTGAACCATCCTCCTTTTAGGAAGCAATGCAGGACCCCACTTGGGTTGACACTATGGTAGAGGAGTATGACTCCATTGTCAAAAACAGTGTATGGGAAATTGTCCCAAGACCGATTGATAAATCAGTGGTAGGTTCAAGATGGATCTACAAGGTAAGGCAAGCTGTTGATGGGAGTGTGGAGAAATACAAGGCTAGGTTTGTGGCTTGGGGCTTCTCACAGATTGAGGGGATAGATTATGGTGAGACCTTTGCACCTGTCACAAGGTACTCTTCCATAAGATCCATCCTTGCACTCTCAGCGCAGATGGGCTGGCACATTCATAAGATGGATGTAAAAACTGCATTCCTCAACGAGATAATTGAGGAAGAAGTGTACATTGAGCAGCTAGAAGGTTTTGATACCTTTGACAAAGATTCACATGTGTGCAGACTCAAGAGGGCACTGTATGGGCTGAAACAAGCACCCCGTTCTTGGTACACTCTGATAGACAGTTATTTCACCAGATTGGGCTTCACCAAAAGTGAAGCAGATGCAAACCTATACCAAATTGTGGTGGAGGATAAGCTATTAATCATTGTTCTTTAGGTTGATGATTTAATACTTACTGGTGATGAGCAGTTGATAAACTCATGCAAGGAGGACCTTGCAAAGGAGTTTGAGATGAAGGATTTGGGCCTTCTTCATTATTTCCATGCTTTGGAAATATGGTAGCGAGATGGTGAAATTTTTGTGTCTCAAGGAAAGTATACAAGAGAGATACTGGGTAAGTTTCACATGGAGGGCTACAAACCCATGGATACTCCTCTTCCAAGAAACTAGAGGAAAGAGGATGCTACTTCTGGAGAGGTAGTGGATGCTACTATCTATCGACAGTTAGTAGGTTCGCTAATGTATTTAGTGAATAAGAGGCTAGACATTTGCTATGTGGTTAACCAGCTAAGTCAAGGGATGGTTAAGCCTACCAAACTCTTTTGGAAGGCAGGGAAGCATGTCCTGAGATATTTGAAGGGAACATATGAGTATGGATTATGGTACAGACAGATGGATGAGGTGAAGTTACATGGCTTCATGGATGCAGATTGGGCGGGCATCCCAACGGACAGAAAGAGCACATCAAGAGGGATCTTTAGTATCAGATCTACAACTGTTTCTTGGTACAATAGGAAACAAAGATCCGTGGAACTCAGTTCAGTGGAAGCAGAATACATGGCAGCAGGTCAAGCTACATGTGAGGCTATCTGGATGAGGAAGATCTTGGTTGGTTTGTTTGGTTCTCATTTAGATCCAATAGTGATTTATTGTGATAATCAGAGTTGCATTAAACTCTCGATTAATCCTGTGTTTCATGACAGATCTAAGCATATAGATATTTGGTATCATCATCTTAGAGATTGTGTGCAGCGGAAGATCATGTTTCTTCAATACATTCCTACGAAAGATCAGGATGTTGACATTCTGATGAAGGCGCTCACTAGGAGAAAATTCGAATATCATAGAGACATGATTGGGGTGAAGGATAATCCCTTTCTTGTTGAGAGGGAGTGTTGAAAAGTCAACAAGAAACATGTGTCTAATTTACTTTTCCCTTAATTAAATTAGACAATAAATATTAATCTATTATCTCATTCATACCTGAGTGATTTGGAATTGTAACAGAATTACAAGTGTAGTTAAGTGAGTTAAGCGTAGTTGTATTAGTGTGAGTTCAGTGAATTAATTATTCATTAATTCACAATCAGTTAACTTGCATGCAACTGAATATTCGCCACTGTTAACTACATGCATGTTAGTTCCAATGGACACCAGTTGAGATAACAAGTGAAAGGGACAGTTTGGATATCAGTTGTGATTTGTTCACAAATGCAGTGAATATTCTTATGAGCATGTGCAAACGAGGCAATTGTATTCATTCGATTCACTGTGAGAATTTGGATTGCAGAGATTGTGCAGAGGAGGCAGGTTGTCTGGACACGGAAATTGGCATAGGTATTTGCTAATTTGTGTATGAAAGTGTGAGACAATTGTATTGTACTGAGAGCTCTTGGATTAGAGTTTTGTATGATATTGTTTCATGATTCATGCTATACATAATATATGATAGTGGGGTTTTTAGCTTTACGCTTTCCCGGTAAAACTTCTGTGTTGTGTGTTATTGATATTTCACTTTGTGCATTGTGGTTGTGATCGTGGTTTAATTGCTTCCGAAATAATAATAGTAGAAGCGATTATGTATTTAACAAGTGGTGAAAATTTTTAGATCAAGAAAATCACAGGAATACATTAATTTGTATCGAAATTTCTACACCTATTACATTCTTATCTTCAGGTCTATGGACAAGCTCCCAAGTATTGTTCTTCTCAATCTGATCAAGCTCTTCATTCATAGCTCTAATCCAATCATCATGCTGGTTGGCTTCATCAAAATTTTTTGGTTCAGTCATAGATAAAAAAACAACATGAGACTGTTCTGAGTCTTTAATCAATTTCCTTCTTGTTTGAACTCCTTTATTTATATCTCCAATTATCTGATTTTCAGGATGATTCTTTCTAACAATTTTGAGAGGTGATTTTGCTTCTTTCTGCTAATTTGTGTCAGTCGGAGTATTTGTATCTTCATCTGATTTAGATTCTTCTCTTTCTGATCCTTAGACCTGTTCATCTTCGTATTCAACTGTATCTTATGTGCTTGGATCAACACTGCTTACATTTCTGACCAAGATTTCTTCATTAACTTTTATGTCTATACAATCAACCAGTTTATGTAGTCTTTTATTGTAACATCTGTATCCTTTACTATTTGTAGAATAACCCAAGAAGATACCTTCATCAGCCTTGTCATCATATTTGCCAATATTTTCATCATTATTCTTAATGTAACATTTACTCCCAAAGACTTTAAAATGCTTGATTGAAGCAGGTCTTCCAAACCATAGTTCATAAGGAGTCTTGTCACTGTGTGGTCTGAGATTTGCTTTGTTAAGGATATGAACAGTTGTATGAATTGCTTCCACCCAATGTCTGAGGTATATTTCTTTCATTCATCATTGATCTTGCCATTTGTTGTACTGATCTATTTTGCCTCGCAACAACTCCATTTTGTTGTGGAGTCCTTGGAATTGTGTACTCTCTTTTGATTCCATGTTTATCACATAACTCTGAAGTTCCATGAGCTAAACTCTCCTCCTCTATCAGACCTTACTGCCTTCAATCTTTTTCCTGTTTGATTCTCAGTTAGAGCCTTAAACACTTTGAATTTTTCAAATGCTTTAGATTTTTCCTTCAAAAAGGCAACCCATGTTAGTCTAGAATAATCATCAATAATCAACATAAAATAATTTTATTTTCCTGTACCTTCTTTCCTTGATGGTCCACATAAATCCATATGTACTAACTGGAGAGTTTTTTCTGTTGAAGGAAAGTTTTTAGATTTGAACTGAGTGCGAGTAAGTTTTTCTATCTGGCAAGGTTTACAAACATAATCATATGGCTTTGATATCTTTGGAAGATCCTTTACTTCCCCACTATTTTTGAGCTTGATTATATGATCAAAATTTAAGTGTCCAAGTCTCCTATGCCATAGCCAACTTTCATCCTACTTTCTTAAGTAACATTATTCTTTTTCTTCTTTTAACACATAGACGTTGTTTTCTGTTCTAATCCCTTTTGCAACTAGTTGTCCTGAATTCATAGATTTTATTCTACAATCTTTAGAGGTAAAAACGACTTCACATCCTTGGTCACAGACTTGACTGACACTAAGCAGATTATGTTTCAGACCTTCTACAAACAACACATCTTGAGCTTTCCCTTTGCCATTACTCAAACTTACCATTCCTTTACCTTTTATTTTTCCTGATGCATCATTTCCAAAAGTTACATTCCCTAATTTTCTTTCACTTAGAGTCATAAACTCACTTTTGTCTCTAGTCATATGTTTGGAACATCCACTATCAATATACCAGGGATTCTTTTCTCTTTGGGCTAATAACACTAGTCTACACTTGGCATCTTCTTTCTTCTTCCAAATCTTGAAATTTTCAGTAGTAAGATTCGAGTCCGACTTAAAATTCCTTAAGTGACAATCTACAGCTTTATGTCCATAGTTATGATAGATGTAACATTTTGGTTCATGAAATAGAAGATCATAGCGATTTTTATGCTCATAACTATTGTTATGCTTAACCTGCATCCTTTTCCTAGCCATCGCATGATTTATAGTCTGAGGTTGTTTATTTCTTGGTTGTCTCGATCTTTGTTGTGGAAGATGGTTATTCATTGAATATCTTGATTGTTCATATCTAAATCTTAAAGAACAGTTTATAACTTTGTGACCAAAATTAGAATAGAAAAAACAATAACCATAGAAAAAACCTTTGTACCTTGAAAAAGTCTGTCTTCTTTGAGGAGGTCCATTTCTTTCATGTTGATAATCTCTCTGATCTACAGATTTAGTTTTGGTACTTTTTCTTTCATTCCTTCTTGGTGGTGGATTCTCTTTCTTTGTTTCTACAGAGAGACTGTTGTCAATGTTTGAGGATTTGACAAACTTGATAGGTTTTGTATTACTTGGACGATCACTACTTGATCCTTCTTCATACCCCAAACCAACTTTCAACTTTGGGTTTCTTTGTTGATTTAGAATGGAGGTTAATCCTCTTGAGGCTTTAATACTTGGCAGATTTTGGTGATACAATCCCTTAAACTTCTCCATTTCTTTTCTGGTTTTTACTATCTCTTCTTCTAAGGCTTCACACCTCACTTTCTTGTCTAACAACTGTTGTTTCAGTATGTCTTCTATTTTCTTTGCCTCTTCTAAGTCCACTTTTAGTAGAGAAAAATTTTCATCAGGTTTTTCACTATTCATTTTAAACTGCTTCAACAATTGTTTTTGTTTTCTCTTCTTACATATGAGTCTGTCAATTTCTTCCAAAGCACTTATTAATTAACCTTCCATATCCACCACAACTTCTTCATCATCTATTTCACCTCCTGTTTGTTCATCATCAAGATCTCCCATAGCCATAAGCATAAAATCATTCGCTTTGTCTTCACATGATGAATCACTATCTATGTCTTCTGAGGAATTGTCATTATTTGCACACAAACTTTTCTTTTTACTATATTTCTTGAATTTGTACTTATTTTCATCATCAGAGTTCTGGTCCTTTTTCTGATAGGGACACTTAGATGCAAAATGACCTATCTTACCACAGTTAAAACATATGAAGGGAAAATTTCCTTGATATTTTCCTGATCCTTTCTTTAACCTTCTCACAAATTTTTCCTCAATATCATCTAAATATGAATCAGTATTCTTGTCTACTTTGAAAGATGCTTCTCTAGTAATGGATTTATCTTTGTTGATTCTCATTTCATATGCAGTTAATGTTCTTAGGGGTTGATCAATGGACAGAGTTTTAAGATCATTTAGTTCTTCTATTGAAGAGACTTTTGGATTAAATTTATCAAGCAAAGATCTTAAATCTTCTGAACTAAAATTGATTCTTCAATCTTCTCACCAAGACTCTTCATGGCATTCACAAGTTCTTCAACTCTTAAAAAATACTTGCTAACTGTTTCATCTTCATTCATCTTTAGTTGTTCAAACTTCAACCTAAATGTTTGGAGTTTGGCATATTTTACTTTCTCATTTCCTTCATAGATGCTAATAAGTTTATCCCACATTTCTTTGGCAGTTTGAAGATGCATCACCTTTACAAACTCGATTTCTGCAAGTCCATTCAAGATAGCATTCATTCCCTTAGCATTAAATCTAAATTCTAACTTATCATCCTTGGAAGCTATCACAACATGCTTTATGTATCCAGTCTCTACTACATCCCAAACATCAACACCTAAGGCCATTAGGTATATTCTCATTCTAACCTTCCAAAAAGAAAAAATTGTTCCATCAAACACAGGAGGCTTAGTGGCTGAAGTCCCTTCATGACTTGTCATGTTTGATCTTACAGATCTACCTTTAGATAAAATGAACTGGCTCTGATACCAATTGTTGAAATTACTAAGGCAATTGAGAGGGCGAGGGGGGTGAATCAGTTATTACTGTGCTTAAACAATATTAATTCTATTAATCCATTTTTAATCTTTCATCAAGTGACCATCGATATTATACATAATATGAACAACATAAATAATGAGCATCAATCACACATAAGATATACACAGAGACATATTTTCACGAGGAAACCCATAAAGGGAGAAAACCTCTTCTTCTTTGAAATGATAGGCAGTCTTTTAAGTTCTATACATAATCTATGTTTGATCACCAACTCAAATTGAGGCTACTACCTCTGTTTTACAAGCTCCAACTTGTTGAGAGCACCAACTCTCTGGTTTCTCTAGCACCGACTAGAAGGAAGCACCAACTCCCTAAGTCTTCCAGCACCGACTAGATGGAAGAACCTACTTCCACTTATACAAGCACCAACTTGTTTTAGAGCACCAACTCTCTGGTTTCTCTAGCAACCACTAGAAGGAAGCACCAACTCCCTGAGTGTTCCAGCATCAACTGGATGGAAGCACCTACTTCCACTTATACAAGCACCAACTTGCATATGGAAAACTCTGTGCTTTCCCAAGCACCACCATGCCACCCTATTTTCTATCCACAACTAGATGAAAGCTACAACTCCCAATATTCAAGCACCAACTCGAATATCAGAGGACCACAGACCTCCCTAGCACCACCCTACCTCCCAGATTATAAATAAATGATTGAATAACCAACAACACAGATAAATCGATTCTTACCACTTCTTCTTTGTTCTATAAATCTAGTCTGCTTCTAATTGTTCTGCAATTCTTCTCTTCCTCTGTCTGTTCTACAGTTTTGCTCTGCTTCAAGTTGTTCTGCAGTTATGCTCTTGCTTCTATCTATTCCTCATATGTTACTCATCTCTGAGTTTTATCTCACACTGTGCATACTGTCGGTCTCACACTGGGCATACTGTAATTTTCCCTTTCTTACAGTTCAACTCATTTTTCATAAAGAATGACCAACCCCACACAGTCACTACATGTTTCTTTTTATATTCTACAACCCCTTTGGTTACCCCTCAAATCCCTAGAACAACGCTTCAGCAACTGAAATGCCAACTGTCCAAGAACCATGATTCAGTTCAACTAACTGAATCGTAACTGAATAATTAATCGTGAAGAGAAACAATATCCCTTCGATCAGATTTCCAAGTATCCAACACCGTTGGATTACAAGCACAGGATCTCGCGTTGATTTTGTCATTTCGCATTTCGGTATTTTGGCATTTTAGCATTCCTGTGGTGAAGAGTCTCAACACTCCAAGTCCCAATCCCTGAAATGGAGCCAGATCAAGGGTCCACAAAACTTCATAATCTGATCCCTTATTTTCTTAATCGAACAACTGATGGGATTTCGACGTTTTTTCCTTCGAGTCATCATGATTCCAACATTATAAAATTCATGATCACAAAATCTCCGAAGTGATCGGATGATTCACATAACCCACTGAGATGGACATTTGATGGGATTTCAGAGTTTTTCCTTTTGGGTTTTCGAGACTCACAATAGTCCCTTTCGGCATTTCAGAGTTCAAGACTTCATGATGGTGGAGTTTATGCTTGCTATGTAAAACCCTAAAATAGAAAGTTCTGATGTGACGTAAACCTATTGATGTCACATGTGGATTAACACATGTCAAATATCTGCCATGTGTCACTCTGATTCGTGACTTACATGTGCCTGAAATGTTGAATCAACTTGACACTTGTCATTGCATGATTGTGCCACGTGTCCTTACCTGATGGGGTTTGTTGATGTGTCTGATTCAGGATTTCGAGGTTCGCCACTTCAAAGGTTAAAGTTCCTTTGATCTTTGATTTCTCGGTCTGGGAAACTCTGAAATGGAGTCTTTGACATGCTCTGATATTTCGCAGTTCGCAATTTCATCATTCTTTTCGTGAGTGTCCTTGACACCTCCAACTCCTGGTATCTGAAACTCCTAAATGGAGATTAAGTCGTGGTTTCGCATTTCGCGATTTTCTGCCATGAGTTGCTTCCTTGAATCCTAGAGTTTACGCTTCTGATCTTGCCATGTGATCATCGTTCCATTGTTGGTATTGCCACTTTCTCTTGTTCGTCATCATCGGGTTGAGCTTGCCATCAATGACAAACAAATACTTTATCTTCTGTCTGCCCATAATAAATATGCCAACATGTATGTCAATGATTCATGTGCTTCTAATTATATCACATGACCTTTGTTCATTATGCAAATGTCTTAAATATGTTTTAAGACATTGGTTAGAAAAGAAAATTACATAAGTTCTAGTAAATTATACATTTTATTTGTGTTTATAAATATGATATCCTATTTTTTTAGTTCTTTAGTGTTAATTACTATTAATTCACTAAATATATTATTAATATATTTAAAAAAACAAATAAAAATAAAATAGATATTCATTTTAATATATGCTAAATTAATTCAGAAATATTATAACATACAATTTCATTACATAAAAATTAAATAATAAAAATTACTTATATGTAAATCAATTAAAAAAAAAAAATGAATTAAAAAAACAAAAACCAATGCCCATAACAACAATCTCCAACAACCAAATCCACAACCAATAGTAGGCTACTTAAGTGATATATTCTCAACTTATTTCCTTGACCATTAAGTTGAAGGTAGATCTAGCTTATCTCTATTAATTCATCTATTGAATTATCAAATGTGTAACCCCCAAAAGTGTGGTTTTCATCTCTATATATGAGACAATCATGCTTATCAACATAATAACAAATTATGTATGTAACCTCGAAAAAAAAATAATGCAATTCCTTAAAATTGTTTAAGTGAGTGTATATATGAACATTCACCTAACTCCTTCCCTTAATAAATCTATATTTAAATATATTTATTTATTAAATATTTACTTACTAGGTATACATCTCCATTAAATATTTATTTTAATAAATATTTAATCAAAACTCTTAAAAAAACAAAACAAACATAATAATATATTAGTACAAGTTTACCAATATAATTTGTGCATGTGTTATCACCATGTGAAAGTTATACATACACATAATGCTAAACAATAAATCAATGTTTCTAATTCTAGATGTCTTTCTTAATGAAAACCAAATACTCTACGCAACGTACTGATAATTTGCTACAAGTTATTTTATTTAATGAATATAAGTACACACAAATTGAACACAATTAGGAAGCATGCAACTTCATACATAATTGTCCACCACTTTATTCATAGACTACCATTGATAGCCAGCAATTATACCACACTTGGTGAATAAATGGTCTTGCTTTCCATGACATAGGTGTTGAGACTAGTATTTTATATGGTAAGCATCATGGTAGGATGTTAAAAATCATCACATGTGTCGACTGTAATAGGCATTAATATTGGTATCATAGACTCGAGAGTATATTGAACTTTGGTCATCTCACTAGGCTTTATGGTCCTTTCATCTCACAAGGTTTTATGGTCCAAGGCATCTTTCAAAACTCTATGACCTTATATATCACATAATTTTATATAGGCTACTATAGGACTATTGATCATGTCCCCATGATCTGTAAACTATCATGTATATTCCACTCGAATAGTTCATCACAAAAGATCTTAAACTATTATAATATGTTAATTTTTTATAGTTTATTTCCTTAGATCCTACAAATTAGTTAATTACTATATTTTCTTGAATTTATGAAATTAATTGAATATGAAAAAATGAAAGAACACGAAAAATATACACACCATCCACACTCCTTGGAAACCCAACATGAGAAAAAATCCAGCTAGAAGGTGAGGCCTATTCTTTGCTCTCTTTTCTCCAGCTATGAAAAGAAAATACAAAGAAAGAGGTACTCACTATGGAGTTTCCTTTGACACTATGGCCTAAAAAACTGCTATAGAAACTCCTACCTCCTCTATTATGCTTTGAAAAGTTACCACTCCTTGGATGCTCTACTCAACTATGGAACAAGTACAATATTAAATTGTGGAACCCCTTCTCCTCCTAACAGCTCGATATCTAACATAGACTGATAATTTTCTAGGGTTGGGGTTTTGACTTCCTCAACACTCAATTGTTGATCAGTTTTGGACCTTATAGAATTTCCTTCAAAATACACTACGTGGATAGCCCCACAAGTTTAAGTAATGAGGGATGATGTGGCATCCACTCGTACCATGGTAATCAACACAGTAGCTCAGCTTTCAAAATGCACAACTTTATCATATGAACTCCAATTGAGACAATTTTTGCACCATTGAAAAGGTCTTGATGTGTAGAATATGGCATCTTGCTCCAGTTTAGGTTTGGACAAAAAGAAATGCTACTTGATGCCTCAAAATGGATCTGAAATATCTAAGATAGTTTTTGGACCCCAATTTTCCAAATAGGGACCAACTGTTAAAATGAATCTAAAAGTTTATTCCTCCATTTGTTTCTACCAAAAAGTATTAAGATATATGAAAACTTATATAATGATCCAATCTATATCATACATCCCCATTTAGGGAAGATTTCTTTCCCTAAAATATTTAGTAAATGAGGTGAATTTTTTTTTTCTCTACCTTCTCTCTAAAACACCATTTTTCTTTTCCTAGAAATTGTCCTTTCAACCCAATATATCGAAGGCCATGCTACACTTGTCTTTTATTTCTATGCCTCTTTTCCAAAACTATGTCCTCTGCCAAATTTTCCTAAGCATATGGTGCCAAGTCCTCTATGGTAGGAAGGACTTGCTCCTCCTCCTGATCCAACATGGAAGGCTCATAGAGTTTCAAATTATCTACATTCACTATTGAGTAAATGCACATGTATGAAGTTAGACTGAGTTTTTAGGTGTTATCTCCCACCGCCCCCAATACATTGAAAGGGACATACCATAGAGCCTTGATATTCTTACTGGGACCCTATAGTCTTTCCTTATTTAGTTATAACCAAACCCCATCTCCCACTTTGAATGACTTCTCGGTTATGTGTTGATCATGTCTATCCTTATACTTTTCCTATGAAGTTTTTAGTTTCTCCTATACTTGCAAATGAATCTACCTGATATTATAAAAAACAAAATCTCTTGATGCATATCCTATGAGTTCCTCCCTCACTCCCCGTTGATGTTCATATACAACATCCAATTGTGAAGGTTGAAAATATCCAAATCATGTTCCAAAATGTGACTTACCAATAGAAGTGTGTAATGTTATTTTATAAGAGTGTTGTATATATATTATATTCTCATCATGTGTCTTTAGATGCTATTGATTGTTTCCCCTCAAAAGGTTCACCAAAGTCTTTTTGACTACTTTTGTCTTCCCATCTATCTGTGGATGGAATGTTGTATATCTCTTCAAATTAGTATCCATCTTCTCCCATAATGTATTCCAAAATGCACTAAGAAATACGGTATCCTTGTCTGAGATGATTCTCCTTAGTATCTAAAAGTGCACCCAAACCTAATAAAATAACTTTTTTTTTCCTTCTTTTCATTTGATGGTCTATTTACAAGGCATGAGAATTCACATATTGTTGAACCTATCAAATAAAACAAATAAATATTCATGTACCTTCTTGGTTGTTGGTAAACCTCCCACAAAATCCATGGAAATGATTTCCCAAGGTTGAGTGGCTATAGGTAAGGGATGGTATAGACATTTGTTCATGTTACTTGACTTCTTGGTACAACAAAGTATGAATCATTTAATATACTATGCTACATATTCATGCATTCTGGACCAATACATATACCTCTATAAGTTAGCAATCATCTTCACAACACCAAAATTCCCTACAATCTTGGAGATGTGAGCCTCTCTAATAAGTTGAAGTATTTGATCTTTAGGAACACATAGCTTGTATATATTATAGAGTAACCCCTTATGGATATGGTATTCATCCTTACTGTCACCTTCTTCTATATGAATTTGTCCCTATAGTTTTTGAAACACCTCCTTGAAGTCCTCATCTTTTGTGTATGCCTCTTTGTATGTATCATGGGTAAAAAGATCCAAGTGCATGAGAGTTACCTAATCTATAATATTCAATTTGGTTGGCCTTGAAATAATGTATGTCAACTTATTAGTGTTTCCCTTATCATACTTGATGACTAGATGAGATTGCTACAAAAATCCCATCCACTTGTAATGTCTAGTTTGTTGAAGCTTTCTCTAGGCCTACAAAAACTACAGTGGTTGGTGATCTATGTTGATGATGGATTCATTTCACATTATATATTTCCTCAAATTCTTGATAAATTGAACCAAGCCATAAATTTCATTTTCATAGGTAGGTTAGTTGAGAAATTCCACATGAAATATATCATAATGATAGCATGTAGGCCTTGTAGCATCCCCAAATCCTTGTTCGGAAATTCCACACAAAAATTCCAAAATTTGATACCAAACTCTGATATTAATTTAATTCATAAAAATACTATACAAATGTAGAGATTCATACAAAATAATAACATAATTATACATGCATCTTACACAGGAAAACCCTATGAAAATAAATGCATAAATATTAACCCAACACATAAATTATCACACAATGGACACTTATCTTTGATAAAAAAAATAACACCAAATACATGCAAACCTTACACGTTCCTCCTAGCCTTAGAACACACTAGTCATAAACTCTTAGAAATGGGTCACCCTCGATATGGGGCTAAAACTCCACCCGGGTAAAGGATTTATAACCAAGCTAAGGTATCTCTAAAAACATATAAATTAAACACATCTCTCAACTCAAACTAACAGCCTACCATCCCTCATTCCCCACATGCATGTCCCACCCCAGGAAGTGTTCCCCTTCTCTAATCAACAGTCCTTCATCTAACCCACTTCCCTTTCGGGGCTTCAGCAATAGGCAGAATAAGAATTCTTAGATCCCTTTAGCTACAGTTTGGCACCTTGGGAAAACAATTCCCAGTAGTTCTCTCACCCAGAGAAAATGATCATGGGCCTGGAAACCCTCTTATTCAATGTCCTACGGGCATGACTACCAACCTCTTCAGTTCAACTCCAAAGCTAACCATGGTCCTAGTACAAGTACATGTATGGGTACTAGTAGCATGAATGTACAAATGACAGTTGACTGAGTGAAGGAATGATGATAGAATGATCGATGAATGAGCTAAATTTATTCAGAACATATGTGTATGTTCCCAACTTGAAAATTTTCATGTTGGGAACTACATGGTCCATGCATGGGTTCGCTCACATGGTGATATGTCTCCTCATAGGGACTTAGGATAAAATGCTTTATCCCCTACTTTTCAATTTAACTTTAGGAATATTATTAAAATATTCCTTTTTCGCTAAATCCCCCTTAGCTTAGCCATTTTTTCTAGAATCTTATCCCCCTTTTCCCATTCTAGTGGAGTTTATCCTCCCCATACTCTTTTACATGGTTGGTCTGTAGCAATGATGTGTTTTCATTAAAAATTGAGTGTGATTATATTTACAAAAATAGGCTCATTGGCCTTTCAACTTCTATATCACCAACCTAATAACCACATAGGAACTATGGCCTCAAAATACACATATACAAAGTAACTCTAACCTCCAAGTATCCCGGTTCACCATATTATATATACAATTGCATTATAGTTACAATGGGGTTTAGCTTAGGGATATTACATTCCCCTCCCCCTTATTTATGCATTGTCGTCGGTGCATTATATACATATGTACAAAAACAAATTCACAAATATTCAAAAAGATGGGGGTATTATGCCTGCATAGAATCTTAATGTTCTCAGGTTGCATCCCCAGGACCATAACAAGTCCATTGGACCTTTGCGAATCCTATTTATTGATTTTGGAGGAGCTTGACTTTCCAATCCAATATGCATACTAGTTGAACTCATAAGTATCCTTATTGCTCCACCTGAATCACATTCCATTCAATGACACGATTAACATTATGTACATACTTTTTAAGTAAATACACATGGAATACATTATGAATGCGCATTGATGTAGGTAATGAAAGCATGTATGCAACTGGACCAATCTCCTCTAGGATTTCAAACAACCCACAATAATGTGTTGTCAACTTTGAAAAATTTCTCATCTTTAGGGAACTTCTCTTGGCCTTTAATTTTAAGAACACATGGTCAACCACTTTAAATTATTTGTGAGTTCTCCATTCTGCAAGATACCAGATATAATAAATATGCAGAACATAAATAAAATGCTAGAAATGGTAGAATAACAATAATATAACCAACATAATCTCCACAATAACACATAAATAATATGAGAACAACAACTGAAATAACACTTTGATTTAGAAAGAAATGTTCACAGGCCTCTTCGAGGGGGCAACCTCTAGTCGAGCAGTGCTCTGTTACAATAATCTCCAAGCTAGGGTTTTCATACCCTCGACCCTTATTTATACTAAATATGTCTATTAAGAGAAGCATCTAGAGGAAGATCCTTCTAGAAGCGGAAGCTTCTATTAGGTCTTCTTACATTCGCCTTATTCTATTTTATTGAAAGGCCTCATTAATATTGACCTTTATTACATCTGAATACATTGATCTACCTATGTGCGGGTTAGGACCTTAACATGTCCGCCCCCTTAAAAATAGCCTTGTCCTCAAGGCTTGAGATGTGGAAACTGCTGCAGAAGGGTAGTTGGTTCCCAAGTGGCATCTACTGGAGTCATATATTTCCACTGTATGGGCACTTCCTTGATGTTTCTCTAACATAGGAGATGCTCACACTGGTCCAAAACTACTTCTGGTTGTAGCCAAATGGATCCTTCTTCAACTAACTCTGGAAGGTTGGTTTGAATTTGGCACCTGGTTCTAATCACCTTCTTCTAGCAGGAAACATGAAAAACAGGATGTAGCTTTGACTCACTGGGCGGAGCTAACTAATATGCGACTTGTCCCACACGCTTGAGAATTGTGTAAGGACCATAGAATTTGGGTGCTAGCTTCTGACAATGCTCGGCCTTGAGGGAATTTTGCTTATATGGTTGCAGTCGCAGAAACACCTGATCCCCTTCTGTAAATTGGCGTTCCAAGAGACCTTGATCTTATTACTGCATCATGTGATTCTTTGCCATGACCAAGTTCTCTTTAAGGGTATGAAGAATATATTCTTGGACTGTAAGTGTTTGGTCAACTGCCTGGACCTTCAAGGTACCCGGTAAGTATGAGAGAACTGAAGGTGGATTCTGTCCATATACTGCTTCAAAAGGAGTCATGCGAGTGGTTGTATGGTATGTAGAGTTGTACCACCATTCAGCTAGGGGTAACCATTGAGCCCACTGGTGTTGTTTTTCAGAGGCAAAGCACCTCAGATATGTTTCCAAACACTTGTTGACAACTTTCGTTTGACCATCTGTCTTGGGATGATAAGCTGAGTTGAGATGCAATTGTGTGCCTTGTAGCTTAAACAGTTCTTGCCAAAAATTGCTTGTGAAAGTTGGGTCACCATCAGAAACAATAGAGTGCGGTATGCCATGAAGCTTGAAGACCTGGTCCATGAAAATTCGAGCCACCGTGGATGCAGTAAATGGGTGATGAAGAGCATAAAAATGAGCATACTTGGAAAGGCGTTCCACCACCACCATTATGACTGATTTATTCCCTGATTTGGGTAAGCCTGTAATAAAGTCCATAGAGATATCCTTCCAAATAGCAGGGGGAATCGGAAGCAGTTGGAGGGTGCCCGGAGATTTAACTGTTTCTCCCTTGTTGCGTTGACACACCTCACATTCAACGACAAACTTATGGATGTCTTGTTTCATACCATCCCGGAAAAAAGAACGTTTGACCCTGTCATATGTTTTGGTGAACCCTGAGTGCCCCACTGTGGGTGTAGCATGAAGCTTAGAAAGTACCGTGGATTTGAGCTTGGATTTTTTACTTAAATACAAGCAACCTTTGTATCGTAGCTCATCCTGGAGACAGGAGTACCCTAGGGGAGCCGGAGACTTGGTCTGCAATTGCTGGATCAGATGTGAACTTTTGGGATCTTGAAGCCATTCCTGGTGCACAGCTTGGAGCCAATCGGGTACAATGAAGGAAAGAGAAAAAAGGGATCCTTCGTCTTCAAATTTCCGGGATAGTGCATCCGCCACGACATTGTCTTTGCCCTTCTTATAAATAATCTCATAATCATATCCAAAGAGCTTAGTCACCCATTTTTGTTTCTCCTAGGAGGAAATGCGTTGTTCCAGAAAGTACTTGAGGCTTTGATGGCCGGTCTTAATTTGGAATCATTTCCCCAAGAGATAAGGATGCCACAGCTCAACGGCATGCAGAATCGCCAACATTTCCTTTTCATAAATGGGTCTGCCCATATTCCTTTCAGACAGTTGCTTGCTGGTGAAGGCCAAAGGTCGACCCTCTTGCATAAGGATAGTGTCGATTCCTTTCCCTGAGGCATCACATTCCAACACAAAGGTATTTGTGAAATCGGGAAGGGCCATAACCGGAGTTGTGCACATGGCCGTCCTCAAGGTTTGAAAATATTGAGCAGCTGCTGGAGTCCAAGTGAAAGAGTTCTTTTTGAGGAGAGTCGTGAGAGGTGCTGCAATCTTTCCGTAGTTCTTAACAAACTTGCGATAATACTCTGTTAGGCCCAAAAATCCACCCAAGCTTTTGAGAGTCTTTGGGTGCGGCCAGTCTTGCATAGCTTCAATCTTTTTCGGGTCCACCTTGATGCCATCCTTTCCCACCAAATGACCCAAGTATTCTACTTCTGAGGCACCAAAAGCACATTTAGACTGTTTCAGGAAAAGTTTGTGCTGAGAGAGTAGGCAGAGAACTTGATCCACATGAGTAAGATGGTCTGTCTAGTTTTTTCTATAGATGAGGATATCATCAAAGAAAACTAAGACAAAATGACGGAGAAAAGGACGGAAGACATGGTTCATGAGGCTCTGGAAGGTGGAGGGGGTGTTACACAAGCCAAAGGGCATGACTAAAAACTCATAGTGGCCCTGATGAGTGTGAAAGGTTGTCTTTGGAATGTCTGCCTCTTTTATATGTATCTGGTGATAGCCCGAGCGAAGATCAAGTTTGGTGAAGAATTGGGCACCACTCAATTCATCCAGGAGGTCATCAATGACAGAAATGGGAAATTTGTCTTTGATGGTCAGTTTGTTGAGAGTACGAAAGTCAAGACACATTCTCCAAGAACCTTCTTTCTTCGGTACCATGATGACCGGAGACGAATAAGGGCTCATACTAGGATGGATGAGGCCTGCAGTAAGGAGTTCCTGGACCGTTTTGTCAATTTCATTTTTTTGTGCAAAGGGGTGGCGATATGGATGGATAATGGGGGGAAGGCTTCCTGGGACAAGGGGAATGGAATGATCATGAACACCTCGGGAAGGAGGGAGTCGTTGGGGAGTGGAAAATACCATTTGATGTTTAGAAAGGAGGGCTTAGAGGTATTGGGGCACTAGGGATGTCTCTGTGGATTATATGGCATGGAGTTGGGCAATTACACCAGAATGACCTTTTTTGAGCATCTTTTCCATGCGATGGGAACTGATGACCTCAGGTGAACCAGAAGTGATACCTTGGAATTTATATTGGTGGCCTTCTTGGTCGAATTGCATGGTTAAGTTCTTAAAATCCATGAGAATGGGACCCAAAGTCCTTAGCCAGTCTGCACCCAACACAATGTTGCAACCTCCCATGTCAATAGCAAACATATGGGATTTCAGGTGGTAGTCACCTATTTGGAGACACACATTTTGACAGTTCCCACCACATTTCATAGAACCACCATTGGCAATCATGATTTGGAAATTGTTGACAGCATGGATGTAGCAATGGGCTTCTTGGGCAATGCTGCGATGAATAAAATTGTGGGTGTTGCCACTATCAACCAGAATGATGACCTTTTAGTGCTTGATGTAACCGATTAACTTGAGGGTTTGGGGGGCAGAGACGCCAGTGAGAGCATTGAGGGAAATGATTGGTTCTACTTTGGGAGGGTCAAAGGGAGGGTTTATATCAATGATTTCTGGTGACTCGAGCACAAGGGGAGTTTCAACATCCTCTTCCGGAGTTTCCCTAGAGATGGCCATAAAAAGCTTTTGTTCCTTACATTTGTGGCCCGAGAAATATTTTTCATCACAATTATAACAGAGGCCTTTGAGTTGGCGCTCATCCATTTCGACCTTGGTCAATTTTTTGATCTTCAATGGGGTGGAGGGAGTAGTGGGGTTTACTAGTTTAGGGCGAGGGATAAAGGAAGGCTTACAGATTTGAGAGGAAACAATTTTTTGTTCTTATTTAGCATTTTTAGTATCCTCCACCCAACTCGCAAGTCTAGCCATGAGGACATGGGCCCGAATCTCCTCCTTGAGGCCACTGATAAAACACTCTTGAAATAAAACATCAGTCATGCCCTCTGTTCGAAAATCCAGGTGCTCAAATGCAGCTATGAAGTCTTCTAATATTCCTCATTGTTTCAATTTTTTCAAATGGCCCAAATTTTTGGTGTCAATGTCAAAGCGTTCATAGAGCTCAGTCACAAATTGGGTCCAAGCAATATACCCTTGACGAGAAGTTTTTCTCCATTGCCACCATTGCCAGCGTTCTTGATCTAGATGGAGAACACCATACCGGAGTTTGGCCAAGTCATCTGTAATGTTGTAGAGAGAGAAATAATGTTCCATTTGGGTGACCCAACCAGTGGGGTTCGAGCCATCAAATTTGGTTACATCCACCTGCAGAAGGTGTATGTCCCGTTGAAAGTGATGGGGCTAAAAGGTATGGGAATGGGAAGAAGTTTCACCTTCAATATTTGTATATGAGTCAGGAAAAGGCTCATCGGTAGGGATCTTTAGTTTGGTGCAGAGTGATGCAAAGACAGATTCAAGTTGGGTGGTTAGTTCTTGTTTGACTTTCGCCATTGCGGACTGCACAGATGCATTGATGGTTGTATTGATGGATGTATCACAGGAGGCAATAGTAGCACTGAGTTGTTGCATTTCTTTTTGGGTCTCGAGGAAACTAGATTTCAAGGTATTGAAGCGAGACTCCAGTTCTTGGCTACGGGTATGGGCCATGAGGATGGGTGAACTGAAAAGGTAGCGGGCGAGGTCAGAATTTTTTGCAAAAAAATGATATGGATGAATGTGATAAGGGAGAAGAGATGAATCTAATGGAATAGGTCTCAAATAATGGTGAAAAAATTTCCATTTTTTTTTTTTTTTTAACAACTATGGGGTTATACTTCGGTCTGAAGAATGATGCAGTGCTGAAATCCCCAAATTCTTAACCAGAAAGAAATGTGTATTTACTTGGCAACTCGAACACAGTTGCGCGGCAATAGATCTGGTCGATTTAATTTGTTTATGTTTATGTTCCCCAAGGGTTAGGTATTCAAGGGTTCTACAGACAAGGGTTTTCCCTGTGCTATAGCTCTCTGATATACGTGTGGGGTCCAACAATAGTACTCGGCCCAATATCTCAGGGCACTAACTAA
>ML795444.1:134230-147080 GCA_009831015.1 Picea engelmannii
CAATCTTTGTTGTGGTAGATAGTTATTCATTGAGTATCTTGATTGTTCATATCTAAATCTTAGGGAACAATTTATAGCTTTGTGTCCAAAATTAGAGCAGAAAAAACAATAACCATAGAAGAAATTTTTGTACCTTGAAAAAGCCTGTCTTCTTTGAGAAGGTCGATTTCTTTCATGCTGATAAACTTTCTGGTCTAAAAATTTTGTTCTGGGGTTTTTCCTTTCATTCCATCTTGATGGATGATTTTCTTTCTTTGTCTCTGCAGAGTGACTATTGTCAGTGTTTGAGGATTTGACAAACTTGATAGATTCTGTGTTACTTGGATGATCACTACTTGATCCTTCTTCATATCCCAATCTAGTTTTCAGCTTTGAATTTATTTGCTGATTTAAAATGGAGGTTAATTATTCTGATGCTTTTATACTTGGCAGATTTTGATGATACAATCCTTTGAATTTCTCCATTTCTTTTCTAGTCTTTACTATTTCTTCTTCTAGGGCTTCACACCTGAGTTTCTTCTCTGACAGTTGTTGTTTCAGTATGTCTTCTATCTTCTTTGCCTCTTCTAATTCTACTTTCAGCAGAGCAAGATCTTCATCAAGTTTTTTACTGTCTTTTTCAAACTGTGTTAACAATTGTTTTTTCTTTCTATTTTTAGATCTGAGTCTATCAATTTCTTCCAGTGCGCTGATTAGTTCTCCTTCCAAATCCACCACAGCTTCTTCCTCATTATCATCACTGCCTGTGATTTTATTATCATGATCCTCTTTGGCCATAAGTACAAAGTCATTTTTCTTATCTTCACCGGATGAGTCACTATCGGTGTCTTCTGAGGAATTGTCATTATTTGCAGCCAAACTTTTCTTCTTATTATATTTCTTGTACTTGTACTTCTTTTCATCATCAAATTTATGGTCCTTTTTTTGATGGGGACACTTAGATGAAAAATGACCTATCTTACCACAGTTAAATCATTTGAAGGGCAACTTCCCTTGATATTTTTCTGATCCTTTCTTTAACCTTCTCACAAATTTTGCCTCAATGTCATCAAAGTTTGAATCAGTATCTTTTTCTGCTTTAAAAGATGCTTCTCTAGTACTGGATTTATCTTTGTTAATTCTCATTTCATATGCAGTTAGAGTTCCTAGAAGTTGATTAGTGGACATAGTTTTAAGATCATTTAATTCTTCTATTACAGAGACTTTTGGATTAAATTTATCTGGCAGAGATCTTAAAATCTTCTAAACTAAGAGAGAGTCATCAAACTCCTCACCAAGACCATTCATGGCATTTACAAGTTCTTCAACTCTTAAAAAATACTTTCTAATTGTTTCATCTTCATTCATCTTTAGTTGTTCAAATTTCAATCTGTATGTTTGAGGTTTGGCATCTTTTACCTTCTCATTACCTTCATAGCTATTAATAATTTTATCCCACATTGCTTTGGAAGTATCAAGATGCATCACTTTTACAAACTCAGCTTCAGCAAGTCCATTCAAGATAGCATTCATCCCCTTAGCATTAAAACTAAACTCTAACTTAGCATCCTTGGTGGCTAGCACAACAGGCTTTGTATATCCAGTCTCTACTACATCCCAAACATCAGCACCCAAGGCCATTAGATATGTTCTCATTCTAATCTTCCAGAAGGAAAATTTTGTTTCATCAAATAGAGGGGGCTTAGAAGCTGAAGTCCCTTCATGACTTGTCATGTTTAAGCTTGCAGATCTACCTTTAAATAAAAGGAACCCGCTCTGATACCAATTGTTGGAAATACTAGAACAACTGAGAGGGGGGGGGTGAATCAGTTGTTTGTGAGCTTAAACAATTTTAAGTCTGTTAAAACATTATTAATCTTTCTTCATGTGGTCATTAACAACATACAACATATGGACAGTAAAAGTAAATACCATTAGTCACACATAGAGTACACACAGAGACATATTTTCACGAGGAAACCCATAAAGGGAGAAAACCTCTTCTTCTTCAAAATGATAGGCAGTCTTTTTCAGTTCTGTACATCATTTATCATTGAGCACCAACTCAATGTGAGACTGCTACCTTTGTTTTACAAGCTACAACTTGTTTGAGAGCTCCAACTCTCTGGTTTCTCTAGCACCCACTAGAAGGAAGCACCAACTCTCTGAATATTCCAGCACCAACTGGATGGAAGCACCAACTTCCTGAATGTTCCAGCACCAATTGGGTGGCAGCACCAACTTTCAGTTACACAGGCTCCAACATGTATAACAGAGAACATTTGTTCTCCCTAGCACCACCCTGCCACCCTTGTTTCTATGGCTACAACCAAATGGAAGCTACAGCTTCCTGTGTTCAAGCTTCCACTTGAACCTCTGAGGACAACAGTCCTCCCGAGCACCTCCCAACCACCCTTAAATATTAAATAATAAATACACAGACAACTTATGCAGATAAATCACTTCTTACCATTTTTACTCTATTCTGTAAATCTGATCTTCAATAGATTGTTCTGCAATTCTTCTCTTCCTCAACAAGTCATCTCTGCATCACATTCTTTTGTCATTCTATTCTTCTTCTTATGCTCTGTCTGTCATTCTGCTTTGTCTCACTTTTACATTTCATTCCATTCTATATATCTCTTGAAATTTCATGCTCAACCTCTTCTCCTTTCTTACTGTTTCATGCTTTTTCCATTCAGAACGACCAACCCAGTTTAGTCTCGCTCATTTTATTTTATACGTACTTCCTTTATGATTCCACTTCCCCTTACAATAGATAATACAAGGATATCTGTCTTGGCAACTGAAACGCTAACCGATCTGTCATAATCCGTTCGTTTCTCTTAACAGATTCATAACTGAAGCGTTAATATATGAGGAAGAACAACAGCCCTCTGATCAGTTTCAAACTTTATCCGCACCGTTAGATAATCTTTATAATTCTTTCCTTTTAAATCGGGTTTCGGCATTCTTCTTGTTCACTGTTCTTTTCACTTATAAATCCCGATACACAAAATTCCATATATCGGTCAAATCAACGATCCAGGTGCAATCTTGACTCAACGGTTGCGATTGAATCGCAATATCGTGTTTCGCGATTTTGGAAGTCTCGTTGTATTTGTTCACTTGCCATTCCATGTTGCGATCCCTGAAACTCTGACACGATCTAGAATCAACAGTCTATATCATAGCCTGATCTGACGGCTCAGATTGCATCGACATTTCGCATATCACGAAATCGACACTCCTGAGGTCAAGTTACTTTGTCACTTCAAAGTTTTGATCCCCGATGCCGATGCGCCTCTTTCCACGCACTAGCCTTGTTGGCTATAGGCCTTGGCCCATATGAATGTCAACACATGACCTCGGTCAAACCTCTCATCGGGGTTTCGGCATTTTCGATGTCACCATGCACACGCCTACGGAATTCCTGATCCTCCGATCCCCGATTCTCTGATGAAGGAAATCAACGGTCCAGATCTCATTCTTGCTCTAACGGTTGCGATCAAATCGCGAAATCACATATTGCGATTTCGGGGTTTTCGTTGTCAAGTGAATTGGACATTTCAAAGTTCCGATCACCGATTCTCGATACTCTGCTGACGTCACTCGTGGTTTGACACGTGTTAAATACTGCCATGTGTCACTCTTATTCGTGACTTACATGTGCCTAAAGTTTTGAATCTTCCTGACACTTGTCATTACCTGGTTGTGCCACGTGTCCCTATCTGTCATGAGTTGGATCGACGGTCTAGATCACATGTTGATGTGACAGTTCAGATTCAGTCGGGATTTCTTTCATTGCGATTTCGCATATCACGAAATCGGGGTTTTCGATGTCATGTGACTTTGTCATTTCAAATTCCCGATCCCCGATTCTCCATGAGGAAAATTAACGGTCTAGATCGCTTCTAATGTTAACGGCTGTGATTACATCGCGAAATCACATATCGTGATTTTGGGGTTCTCGTTTTCATTGTTCATAGGACTCGTGAAACTCCGATTCCCGATTCTCCGATGAAGCCTCCTGTCGAGCTTCTTCCGGTGGCGCCCGATCACTACCATGCGTCCTTCCAAATGGACGGTCCTGATTATGTCGAGATTTCGAGACTTTCAATGTCCCGGTTCTCCCGACCTTGAGAACTTCGATCTCCCGATGGCTTATCTCTCTCGCATCTTCTACATATCTGACGGCTATTGGCCTTTCGAAAAATTTGAATGGGATCCAACGATCACTGACTCTTCTCCTCCCGATTATTGTTGTGTTTCTATTCATTGTTGTTGTACTCAAACCATCACTGCAACCACAACTGTACTTGCCATCAATGAAAAGTATACGCTGATTCGTTGTCTGTTAACTGAATTTGCCAACAGAAAATAATAGAGGGATTGGAGAAGATGAGGGAAAGGTTGGATATGATGAAATAATTTAACAAAAGGAAGCTTGATGGTCAAGGTGATCAATGGTGGGCTTCAAAGATTGGCTAAGATTGTATCCATGTTCTTCTACTTATAAATATCTCCCTAAAAATTTGATTTATACCATTAACAACACGATCACTAAAGCCATAAAGTCTCCTTCCATGGACCCTAGCATAGAAAAATGTCTCATTCCTCATAGCACTAAAACCCCAAAGATCTATGGAAAACCCAAAATCCACAACAAAGATATCCCTCTCAGAACCTATAATAAGTGCCATAGGAGCCCCCATTCATGCCCTTGCTCGATTTATCACCAACAAGCTTCAATCCTTCCTCGGTTAAGCCTCATTCCATGAATCTCATTCATAAAACAAAAATTCCATGAATCTCATTCCAAAAATTCCATGAATCTCATTCATAAAACAAAACATCTTCTCCTTGATGATGATGACCTTATGGTTAGCTTTGACGTGGTGTCTCTTTTCACCAAAATTCCTATCACAAAATCCCTAAACCTAATCTCCAAATCGGTAGACCCATAAACTCTTAACCTAATCAAAATTTTCCTCTCTCATGCCTTTTGCACCTTTAATGGGGTTTTCTATGAATAAACCGAAGGTACAACCATGGGGTCTTCCTTATCCCCAATGATGGATAATATATTTCTATAAGGCTTTGAGGATTTATCCTTAAGCAGCTTCAATGTCAAACCAAAATGTTGGTTTTAATTTGTATATGACATGTTTGTCATATAGCATCATGGCCATGACAACGTGATCTCTTTATTAAATTATCTTAGCAACCTTTCCCCCCACATCCACTTCACTATGGAAACCCAGAAGGACAACTCTCCCCCATTTTTAGATGTTCTCATCTCTTTCCTTCGTATTGGCTCCTTCACTCACCAAGTCTACAGGAAGAAAACTCACATGGATAGATACCTTAATGTCATTTCCCACCATCACCCAACCCAATTTTTTTTTTTCTTAAAAACCTTGATCACTCATGCCATCCGTATTTATTCCCCCCAATTTATTGTCAACAAAAAAGGTCCATTTGACCAAATCCATTTTATTGAATGGCTACTTTATCTCTCAAATAAACTGATCCTTCCACTCATACAACAATCCTAAACCAAAAACCTCCTCATCCTCCACCCCTCCTCGTGATCTCTTATCTCTTCCTTACATCTAGGGAACCATATATCATATCACAAAACTCTTCTCTAAGAAGAATATAAAAACCATGTTCAAACCCTCCAAAACCATTAAACAACCTTTTAGAATAGCTAAAGATAAATTAGACCTGATGCTTGGCCTAGGTGTTTACCAAATTCCATGATCCTTTGGGAATTCCTACATGGTTCAAACTCGCAGAACCTTTAAATCTAGGCTTAAAGAGAATATAGTTGATACCAACTATAACTGAATATCCAAATTAGATATCATCGAACATTCTCTGATTGAGTTTTTCATGTTGCTTGTCTCTCCATGCCTTTGGGTTTTTAGATCGTTGCTTGTATTGTTCATAGCATATTCTTTCCTTTCACAATACTTCATTCAAGGTATTTGGATGATCAAACTTTATTATGTCCTTATATTATTGAGGTAAGCAACTTAGAAATATCTAAACTTTTACCTTATCTTCTTTTATATAAGGTAAAAACCTCAACAGTTCCAGAAATTTGGTAATAAGATCCTCCATAGACATCTTCCCTAACTTCAACTCATAGAATTATTGGTTTTTCTTTCATAATAAGTTTCTGACAAATATTGTTTCTTAAAATATTTCTTAAAGTATTTCCATTCCATTTTCTTTTCCTTTAAACCCTTGGCTAACTTTAAATCCTGCCACCATATACTAGCTTTGCCCTTTAGGTTATAGATGACCATTCTCACTTTCATATCACTAGAGTAAATGTAAATATGAAAATATTTCTTTATTTCAAGTAACTGGGCTTCCACCTCTTCGCCAATTCTAAACTCTCCATCAAAATTTGAAGGTTTAATTTTCTTAAATTAACCATCTAAGTGATCCGTCTGTTTTTGTTTCTTCACCGTAGATACTCTATTTTCAGTCAAGTGTGTGTCATTAGAAGAACTGTTTTCTTTATTTTTAAGAATTTTTGTTGACTTCCTCATCCATATCATTATTCTTTGGGATCTTTTTCATTTCTATGCTTCTCAACAACATGTCATTTATTTCTTGTTGATCTTCATGTTCTTTCTTCAATTTCTTATTATGAGCCTTGAATGCTTGCAATTCTATGATAAGATTCCTCATTGTTTCCAAAACCTGTGTTGTTGAGCTATTTTCACTGGGATGTTCTAGATTTCTATGAGGTTGTTGATCATTATTTCCTTCAAGTCTACCTTCTTCACTATTATGTGCGGACATGATTACAAAAAATTTGGAATTAGTTTGTTTGTAACAGTTAACAATTTTCTTGTTATTTTTTCATCACACTTTATATTTTAATGGCAATGTCCATTAGGCATAAGTGTCATAACCTGCAGCTCTGATACCATACGTAACGAACCCCAAAATTCACTAAAATTTAATTTTTGAAGGTAATAAAAACTTTAATACCATTATATCAAAAAAAAAAAAGGAAGTTGGATTTGACTCTTTTATCCCTCGATCTATTTAGGGTCGTCAAACTATTTCTCCAAGACATCATATCAACTCCTTTTGTACTTCATTCTTATATTATATCTTAAGTTAGAGTTTTTCTAAGGAATTAGGATTATTTCAATTCCAAGTATCTCTATATGTTACAAGGAACCCAATTGGTTTATCAAAGAGATATCATTATATACAATTCATAGAATAACATTGGTTTTGCTTATTTATGACATTAATGGTATCGTGAATTAGTTTAGAGTCTTAATTATTCAAGGCATTTCCTTAGGCCTTCATATAATCAACTATTGTCGGTTAGAGTCCTTGTTTCATGTAAAGTAAGGGCTATGGTTTTGTAGGATTTCTTAGAACTCTTTACAAAGGTAGGTATAACGCAAAATTTAAGATGTCAACCCATGAAACAAATTTGAAGTATCATTGAAACTTGAATTAATATGAGAGAGGAGCCTAGCTGAGCTAGAGTAGAATAACTAGAGGTACACTTCACCATGCCATTATCCTTGTTTGGACATCCTGGAAACACGTGGTCCGAACCAACCATTCGTTGCCACGTCATTTCCTTCACATGGCTCCCCAAAACGACGAGGTAGAATATTACTTCGGCCCTCACGGAAGGTACTATGTATTGGCTCGATATTTCCTCAAATTTTGAAACAGAGGTGAAGTTTGGTCACTTTCCATCGTTTGCCATTTCGTATGGTTTGGCTCCTACTGTTATGCGAAACCTCCCCAGATGGTGTTTTCCCTGGAACGAAAGGAACTACTTCCATATTTGGAGTCAAGGGTAAACAAGTTTTTCCCATCTCTCTTATCTTCAGGTAAACAATTTTTTCCCAAGACAGTTATGGAAGAAGACAGTTAATTTACGTTACTGTCTAAACCAGGATCTGGGTTTTTGGTTCACATTTTCTTATTTATGCAACTGTGTGAAAGGACTATCTTTGTGTATTTTTCAAGTCTCCAGAATATCGTTATGGTTCTTTAGGAATTACAGTTGTTTCACTGGTGCTAAAGTTCTTGATCTGAGTACTGGTGTAAGCTATTACTTCTTTGCAATTATGTATTTATCCCGAGACAATGCTCCATCGACCACTTTGACTTTGCTATTAGATAGTTCGTCATCTGGAAGGGATCATGTAAATGTTGCGAGGGTAGGGAATAATCTTTTTTATAGAATGGGGTAAGACATCATTCCAGAAATAATCTAAAGCCATTATTTGTTGTGTGTTTGTCGTTATCCCTATGTAGTATCAGATTGGGAGAAAATTTAAGATAAAGAGGCAAGGCGCTTCTTCAGTTTCCACCGAGCCGGAATGAGTTTATTACCATGCTTATAGAAAACTCTAGTTTCAATCTTCTCCTAGAAGGAGACTTTCCTGAGACTTCCTTATAACTCACACTAATCTACATGTTCACCACTGTACAATGTCCTTCCAATATAATAATTCAAAGTCCTACCATTAATTACTATCGGTTTATAACAAGGTTTTTTGCATCTTTGTTTCATTTTGGTATTTCTAGTTTATGGGTAAATCCAAGATTGAATCGAATATATTTTGATCATGTACAAGACTAAATATATCCATGCAAAAATTGTTCAACATAATGTAACCTCAATAGTCTGATTGTACACTACCAGTTGTACTGGACAGTTGTACTTTCTATTCTTGTCTTGCTTGAGCCTATCAGTTGTACTTTCTATTCTTGTCTTGCTTGAGCCTATTTAGCTCAACCTTCTTGCATTGTAACGGTTCAGTACTTCTTCATACATTTTAATATACTATTCTATTCTTTCTCTCTGCATTTCTTTTTGCTTCTCAATTTATCATGGTATCAGAGCTTCAACAGTAAGCCTCTTCACACAGTCCAGAGAGAAACACGATTCTCACAGCGCTGAGCTTCACGGATCCTGAGAGCACGTGACATAGACTCTTTCACAAAGCTTGGAGAGTCGTCCGTCATTCTCACGAAAGCTCCTCGCAGCAAACGTCCACGAGGAAGCATATCGTCTTACGTTCAAAGATCGTCGTAAAAAGCTTGCAGAGACTGCAGAGCATACTACACTCGAAAGAACGAGGAAGCAGAAACCGAAGAAGAAGAAACTTTAAAGGTTCTTGTAATTTTTTCAAAGAATCGTCAAAGATTGATGAAGAAGAGCTGCAGGAGGCGAGAACTCGAAGAATTCATTCACTTCGTTAAAGATTCCTGCAGAAGGTAGAAATAGTGAAGATTTCACGCACATTTGTTCAAATTCGTAAAAGATTGTTAAAGAAAGAAGAAGCGTTTAAAGAATTGCAGAAAATTTTCAAATCTGTCAAAGATTGTAAGCAGCGGACAAAAAATTCGTGAAATTCTTTCAAATCTTTGAAAGATTCACAAATTTTTCTTCCACAGGAGAAAATTCCATCAAATTCGGCAAAGATCGCGTCAAACAGGCAAGGAACAGCCATTGTGGCCATAAGATTCGTCCTGCGAACGGATCCAAGGCGGGAAACCAGTTCAAAAGGGACGAGGAGAGCGTGAAAAAGGTGAAAGCATCTTAGTCGTTAGATCTTGTGCAAAGGATCAACAACCATTAGATCACCAAGAAGGTGCATGACGTTTAGTCGTTTGAAGTGCGCAGGAGAAATTTCGACTTGTGAAGTCGCGAAATCCCGACATCATCTGGACCGTCCATCCAGAAACACGTGGCGATATTTCGGCACTTCGTGACTCACAAGGTGTAAGGTCAAAAGACTGCAGTGAGAATTCGTGAATCGCGAAATCATGAGTCATTCTGGTCCATTGATCGCGAAAGATTGTGAGCCGTCGATCTCATCCCATCACAAAATCGGTAGTCGGGAGTTGGACGCACAAACTATTACACTCCAAAACTCCGATACGCGATATCGCGAAATCTCGAGAAGACTTGTGAGCCATCCATCTCAGAGGACAGGTGGCAGCGGATCAACGCATCGTCACATCGGCATATCGGAGTTCGCAATTTTGAAAGACCGTCGACAAGACTTCAAAACTCGCGAAATCGCGATAGGTGAAATAGCGATAAGATCGCAGTCGTCCATTTGTTTGGATATGTGGAGGACATTGAGGAAACCATCGGCGTTTCGGCATTCAGGGTTTCAAGTTAACAGAGAAGTTGATCGCAAGTCGCGATATCCCGAGGTTGAATCAGGACCGTCCATCTTTCCCGGACGCGTGTCGTAAATCTGAGGACTCAGGAAAAGTCCCGAAAAGAAAGGGCCATCGGCATTTTGGGAATCGGCATTTCAGGATTTGAGAGACCAAGAGGTCGTGCGTTTAAGTCGTGAAATCGCGATACGCGAATCTCCGACATAATCTGGGTCGTTGACCTCAAATCAATGAGGATCGTTGATCTTTGAAATCATTTCGCCATTTCAGCAACTCGGAGATCGGGGAAATGAGGAGGAAGAGCTCATCATCAGAACTCGCGAAGTCCCAATTCGCGATATCCTGACAAGATCTGAACCGTCATATCTCATCATTATCTGGACCGTTGAAAAGTCCAAAGGTGATTTTTCACATTTAGGCATTCTGAAAGGCAAAAACGGGAAAAACCCGTAGCGCTTTAAAAGTAAGGCACGCGGTCACATTGCAAGGAGACTAAAGGAAAATTCAAGTCCGATAAGCTCCCTTCGGCCATCGACAAATCGACAAATTGACGACCGGAGGTAAATATGAAATTTTCCCTCTATTTTTTTTCTGAAATTTTTTTTTTCAAAAAAAAATATGTCGTCTAGCAACTTAGGACCATTCAGGGTCTGATTCTACTGGGGAAGAACTATGAGTTCTGGTCTCTTCGAATGAGGTCGTTCTTACAAGCACAAGAGTGTTGGGAACCAGTGGATCTTGGATATGTGGAACTGGATCTAGCCGCCCTCACTGCCATGACAAATGCACAGAAAATTGCTCAGGCAACTCTGAGGACCAAAGAAAATAAAGCAAAATTATGGATTCAAAATTCTGTGGATGATTCGATTTTTTCGAAAATCACAGGTGCTGGTACTTCAAAACAGGCCTGGGACATCCTTAAATCTTCCTACCAACGAAATGACAGGGTCCAAACAGTTAAACTGCAGACCTTGTGGACGCAATTCGAGACTCTAAGGATGACAGAGTCCGAAACTGTGGATTAGTTCATGACCAGAGTCATGGGAATCGTCAACCAGATCAGACTGATTGGTGAAACCATCACTGATCAATGAATTGTTGAGAAAATTCTCAGAAGTTTACCCAATAAATTTGAAATGATTGTAACAACAATCCTTGAATCCAAGGATCTGTCAAGATTTTCAACAGATGAATTAATTGGTTTTCTGGTGACACATGAGACCAGACTGCATCTCATAGATGAGTCAATCTCCCATGCCTTCAAAACTCAATTTTCCTTCAGCAGAGGGAGAGGCAGAGGAAGAAGAAGAGGTCACCAAGGAAGAGGGAGCAATCAAAATAACTCTCATTCCACTGGAGGTAATAGACAACAATATCCAAATCACAATTTCCAATGTCAAAGACAACAACAACAAAATCAACATCAGAATTTTCAGCCTCAAAGAGGCAGAGGGAGAAGGTCAAATGAGAAATCAAGCATATAATGCTATTACTGCAAAAAGTATGGGCACTATGAATCTGAATGCAAGAAGAAGCAAGCAAATCAGCTCTCAGGCAGAGCACATGTGTCAAATCATACGGGAGACACCTCAAGAGGTATGTTTTTCTCATTCCACAAAACTGAACAACAACCTAAAGATCTCTGGTTGTTGGACGGTGGATGTAACAATCACATGATAGGTAACAAAGAATTACTTTCATGCATTGGTTTTTCAATCTCATCTGATATTACACTTGGAAATGATTATTTAGTCAAAGTTCAATGAAAAGGAACTGTTCCTATTCTTACTAAACAAAATGTAAAGAAAGACATAAACAATGTCTATCATGTACCAGATCTAAAACATAACTTGCTAAGTGTAGGAAAGCTCATTGAACATGGCTATAAGGTACTTTTTGAGGGAACATCTTGTAAGATATATGACAAAATCCCAAGCATAAAATTGATTTCTGAAATCCATATGACCCCAAATAGGATGTTTCCCCTTACCCTCACAACTGCAAATCTGAGTCAACCATATGCACATAGTGCATCAACCCTGAATGAAACAATGGTTTATCATACAAGATTTGGACATCTACCATTTCAGAGTCTAAGTCTTCTTCATAAAAACTCCATGGTCAAAGGTCTACCTATCTTTAAAGAGCAAATTCCCCCATGTGAGTCTTGCATACTTGGAAAACACAAGAGAACTAGTTTTCCACAGTCTTCCAATCAAGCCAAACAACATCTTGAACTTGTTCACACTGACCTATGTGGACCAATGCAAACAGAGTCAATAGGTGGTAGTTTTTACTTTCTAACGTTTATTGATGATTTCAGCAGAAAAATATGGATCTATTTTCTCAGACACGAGTTTGAAACATTTGCAAAATTCAAAGAATTCAAGGCAGAAGCTGAAAAACAGAGTGACAAATATATCAAAGCACTCAGGTCAGATGGAGGAGAGAATACAACTCCGGAGAATTTGCAAATTTCTGCAAATCTCAAGGCATTATCATGCAAACAACAACAAGCTATACTCCACGGTAGAATGGAGTGGCTGAAAGGAAAAATCAAACAATAATGAATATGGCAAGAACACTTCTTAAAGAGAAACACTTGTCAAATACTTTTTGGGCTGAAGCAGTAGCATGCTCAGTTTATCTCTTGAATAGATCACCAACCACAAGT
>ML795444.1:148693-187029 GCA_009831015.1 Picea engelmannii
TAGTAATCAACTTTTTGGTTACACAGATAGTGACTTTGCAGGCAGCCTAGATGACAGGAAAAGCACATCAGGATATGTTTTTCAACTGGGCACGAACCTGATTTCATGGGCATCAAAGAAGCAGCCAATTGTATCCATATCTTTTGCAGAGGCAGAGTATGTAGCTACTACCTCAGCTTCTTGTCAAGCTGTGTGGCTGAGAAGATTATTGAAGGATATGTCACATACAGAAACTGATCCAACTCCTATTTTCTGTGACAATACATCAGCAATTGCTTTATCCAAGAACCATGTGTTTCACAAGAAAAGTAAACACATTGACACTCGGTTTCATTTCATACGCGAGCTAGTCAATAATGGGGATATTGCACTACAATTTTGTGGTTCTCGAGATCAKCTTGYTGATATCTTTACAAAGCCACTAGGAAAGTCAGTTTTTGATTTTCAGAGACAACACTTAGGCATAGTCAGTGCTGATGATTGTAACTGTTGAGTTTAAGAGGGAGTGTTAAACATAATGTAACCTCAACAGTCTGACTGTACACTGTCAGCTGTACTTGATAGTTGTACTTTCTATTCTTGTCTTGCTTGAGCTTATTTAGCTCAACCTTCTTGCATTGTAACGATTCAGTACTTCTTCATACATTTCAATATACTGTTCTATTCTTTCTCTCTGCATTTCTTTTTGCTTCTCAATTTATCAAAAATAATGCTTACTGTAACTGCGCCTTCATATATTGTGTGCTATGTTTATTTATATGGTTTATGTTTCGAAAAGGTTGTGAATACTATTTTAATGGCGGGTCATTATGTTTTGCGAGGAAACCCATCATATGTAGAGGAAGCCTTCATCATCTCTGCGTTCCCTTGACTTCGTCCATATTTGGCTTAAAATCAGAAACGGTACAAGTAATTAATTAACCTTTCCTAAAATTCATTTCATTCTTACCATTATTTGGGTATTCAAATAATAATTCGTATAATGAATTTCTCATTTACAAAGAAGGGGAAATGCATTCCTAGCTTTCAAACAACGATAAACCATTGGAAAAACGGTAAGTTCAGCTGCTTGATGAATACATAGTTAATTGTTTTAATTCCTAAATTTCAAATATATATTATACTAATAATTCTCCTTTGTTTTCTACAGGAGTTCAAGGAAGAATGCACGCTCTAGAATCTCCATGGATACCACGAAGGTACTCGGGTTCCTGTATGGACAATATAATTTTTAATCTTTGAACCAATGAAACCTTTGATTTAGCTTTGTAAATTTACTTATAATATGTTCCTTTAATGAGGACAATCTATTTTCAAGGATACTGAATCCTCTTATGCAGTGTAAGAGGGACCTATATCTTTGTACAAAATCTATCATTCCGATATCAGAATTATTTCAATTTTTTGTTGGAAAGATTATAAAAAATGCTATCCTTATATGTAATTAGTATGGTGTTTGTTTATTTCACTTTAAATATGAAACTTTAGATTTCTCTAAAAAGTACAACAGTTGTACTATATCTAAGAGATATCATAGATTATGACCAGTAACGCTGACCCATACACTACAACATGGTTTTCTTATAAATTTGCAACTGAAATACAAATTTAAGTAATTTTGAGATTTATGTTTAATGAAAAATAACCACTTTAAATTATGTATTGTAAATACTTTTGTATTAAACTAATTATGCAGCCAACAAGGAAATCAATAAACAAACATGAATATAAACTGGTAAAATAATATATATATATATATATATATATATATATATATATATATATAAAGTTCAAAACAAATGGAATAACTAAGTACAACCAAGGATAGATGCAACATATCCAAGCTAGTTGTTCTCATTACCCCAATTCTAACTATGACTCCATAAGGGAGAACTCTCCAATCCTTAGCCAATGTATCGCTCTACAATTGAGAATTATTTTCCTAACATCTATGTGCTCACACATCAAATAATCCATTCATTTTTGGCATACTTAGCAACTTCACCTCTCCAACATGAAATCCCTGATTTTTAAGGGTTACCAATGACAGAAAATGGATTTTGACACTTGTCTAATCAAGCTTTGAGTTAATTCTAACATATTCCCTACTCATGAACTCATAATCATTTCTTTCTAACCTTACATCTTTTCATTCAAAAAAGACAATTGAAAAATTAAAATATTACATAATAACAGTCAAATTTAAATTTCTATAATTAAAAATTATTCAATATAAATTTTAATACTTGAAAAATATTACACTAGCAAACACACTTTTCAAGTCATGAACTAACCAACTTAACAAAAAGAGTAAAATAATCTAACACATGTAACTATGATATACAATATAAAAATAAAACATAAATTTTAATACTTGAGGATATTACACTAGCAAACACATTGTTCAAGTTGTGAACTAACCAACTTAACAGGAAGAGTAAAATAATCTAACACATGTAACTATGATATACAATATATAGAAATAAAATAAAACATAAAGACGTAGAACACAACTCTTGTTCCTTATGGATTCAGCCCTACCTATGTGGAATAGGGTGCTAGTAGAGGTATAACAACATGTTATTTAATTCAAACACATGTATAGATTGCACACTAATTCTCTACAACAACCTTTGAATTATCATAACAATTTGTCTATCAATTTGTAGAATTCTTTTAGTCTTGTATCATTCTTTTAATTTCTTTCTATAGAACTAAGGGTTTTTTTTTTATACAAATTCATAAATGTTTTAATTAGGAAAAAAAAAATAAGAACATGCTTGAGAATAAATGATTGTTAAGTTATTTTATTGATAGTTATATTGGGAATGATAGATTTCAGATCTGATAGAAAATTATACATCATATTGTTTACTTGTGTAACTATACAATTGTTCAATATTAAAAAATGAGAAACTTGGTTCTGTGCCACATATGTGATCAACAATAATCCATATAAGGAATTATTTTTCCTAAAATTAGTGGAATCAAATCCACCTCCAATTTCATCCTTCCACATCACATCTAGCATAGCATACCCAAATATGCAACATGTTGTCCGTGATTTGCAACATTCCTGTAGTGCAAGATCCACAACATTCCTGTAGAATGGGATCCATGGCATTCTTGTAGAACATGATCCAAAATAGTCCTATAGGTTGGATCTACAACAATCTTGTAGGTTGGATCCATGAAAATATTAGAGGGTGGATCCACAACAATCTTGTAGGGTGGATTTGCAAAAATATTGTAGTGTGGATCCACACCAATCATGTAAAGTGGATCTACAACAATCATGTAGAACTCCAAGTATAATCACAAAGACATGTTTTTCTTACTTATTTTCTAGATAATCAATGAAATGTGAAGAAATGCAGGTCAAATGTACCTTGTTCCAAAATCAAGACCCAAGAATAAAATATAGTTAATAGAGTGTAAAAGGTAGGCAAAAAAAGACATGGAATGTGTAAAAGGAAACACAAAGGATTGGAAATTATTGGGCCCATCATCTCCCCCCAACTGAAGATATTGCATGTCCTCATGCAATCCTAGAACCCTATATTTTATTCCTTTGAGTTTGATGGATCGGGTGGTAAGGACTTAGAATTAGCGATGCTCCATTTGTAGGAGGAATGACCTTTCTCTTTAGTTGTGTAGTATCCCCATTTTTGGTTCACGGTGACCCATAAATCTCCTTCTTCCTTTGCATTAACAAGACTCCATAATATGGGAAAATAAAACACAAGTTCAATCCACCCTGTGCCATGTGCCTTCAAAAAATCACTATACTTTGAGAATGATCCAATGTTGTCCCAAACCTTGAATACTCAAGAGGATCCCTTTGCCTATGCTCAAGACTTAATGATTCTTGATGTCTCTGGAAACACAATAGTGTTTCTAACTGATGCATTGCTATACACTTTTCATGAGTGGAAATAGGAAAAATCTAGGCTTCTTGAAGAGAAGAGAAGACTTTAGGAATTTGAAGCACTTCATCCTTCTCACATATTAGCATGGAAGGTTGAGGCTCTCCTCTAAACCATAGATCTCCACTCCATTCCATAAACTCCAAGAAAGAAAGTGAATTATTCCATCAGATATGATTCTTCATAAATGAAATAAATTCTCCGAGTTTAATGTCTCCAACATAAGGATTTCGGTCTTAGTTGTCTCATGCACTCAACAAAAGATTATGTTGATACAGTTCACACACACACAAAAAATCTTTATATTTACTATGCACATATGATTATATAAATTATTTAGGGACCAAAATGTGATAAGAATTACCAGCTGCTAGGGCAATTATCTAAAGAGAAACCATATGTTCTTTCAAATATTAAGAGTATACTAGAGAATGAAAATAATGATACCTCATTGTTTGAGCCAAGTGACAAATGAATTAATTGCCACATGATCTAAATACAATTGAAATCCTTTTCTGAAACATCTCCTTAGTTGTAAGGTTGAAATATCTCTTATAGAAATGAGTCTTGGAATTCTTTTCACGGTGGCACATGTTTTCCTTCTTCATGAAGACATGTAAATGTCTTGTTATGACAATCTAGGATAGCATGATATTGTCCCAACCAATACATTCCAATTAGGAAATCATAAGATTCTAATTGGATTATATTCATATCAACATTAGTACTCACTCCATTCATATTTATTGGGCAACCTTTAATAATATCATTGATCTTTCTTTTGGTTCTAGTGGCTAGTTGAACCAAACTTGATTTTTGAAGATCAATTTTCTCCAATTGTAGTCTATCCACTATTTTAGGATCAATGTAACAATGTGTTTCTCATAAATCAATTAAAATAGCAAGATGATAATTAATTATCTTACCTTCCACTTCGATCATATTGTATTGGTATTTTGCTTGTTGATCTTGTAAGGATGCATGTATTTTTCTCATGTCTTTTACTATTGTATCATGTTAGATTTTGTGCATGGTCTTCGTTTTATCTCCTCTATGATGGAAATCCTTGTACAAATGGTCTTCTTTTCTCCAAGGAATCTTCTCTCTTGGACTCATCCTTAGGATATTGATCTTGATGATTTTTATTAGGACTGTTTCTATTAAAACGACTTTTTGAATCCCTTCCTTCTCTAATCATATTTCTATTTCTTCTTATCCTTCCAGGATATCTGTAAGTATTTTCTTCCCTTTCCTTGTTCATATAGGTACTTATCCTTCCTGATGGTCTCTGTGAAAGTTTTTTGCTCATCATATTGAATATTATCCTCATAAAATGATGGAAATCCACTCAAGAACATCTGTATATTCACCTTCTCATCCTTTATGAACCCTACATACTTCAACAATCCCAATAACTTATTTTCATATTATTTCATGGACATGCTTCCTAAACTTAGTTCAAAGAACTCTTGCATTATCTTGTCATAGAAATGCTCTGAAAGATAATCCTTCTGGAAATATCTTCTGAACTGCTTCCAAGTGATCCTACTCTCATTAATGTGTTCAAATTTCTTCAGTCAGTCCCACCACATAGCAACTTTTCTATGCAAATAGTATGTGGAAATTATGGATTCTATGTTAGATGAGTAGTTTTGCAACTAAAAATACTTCTTGATTCCCAACAACCATGTTTTAGCATCATCTTCCCTTTTTATATCACCATCAAAATATGGTGGCTTAATATTTTTCGGCACTCCTTGCAAACTATGAAATTCCTTCCTTCTTCTTTGGTTCGTAGAAAGAGACACTTTTGGACTACTTTTGGAGTCTTTAGATGCATAAAATTTCTTTTTTGAATAAGGAGGTGAGTGATGTCTATGAACTCTACTAGAACTTCTTGAACAACCAAATATCATGTAGTTATCTCTTATTTCATGTTGCATGCCTTCTTCCTCCTGTCTTTAGTATGATATATTTTTTTCCTGCCTATGTAACTGATTAAGCCTTTGCATCACTTGAGCATTTATTTGATTTTTTTCTCTCATCAACTTCTCATTTTTTTCTTTGTAACTATGCACTTCTATTCTCAAGATTCTCACAGTCTCTAATAATTGTTGTTGTTCCCCTCAGCTCCTGTTTACATTTGATTTTGTGTCTACATTGATAACATTAATGTTTTGACCTTTGGATTCCTTCTCATAACTGATGGCTCCCTCTCTTTAATCCATGCTATAAATCTATATTATTACCTTGAATTTATATGTTTATATCCCTTAATTATGCAAAATGTGCAAGCAACCATTTTTGTTAGAAATTTACATATAATAGAAATTTGTTAACTAATGCTACAAGTCCTTCTTCTTATTAATTCATGAATAATTATATCATAGTTCTCCCAATTGTAATAATTCGAGGTTGTTCTTCTCCAAACCATATTTTCAATGACTATTCTCTTGCTCAATTCTAAGTATTTAGTAGAAAGTTATTGATGGAAAAAGAAACAAAGGAAATATCCATTAGCATATGCAACATAGCTTCAACGCTCAACAATCGTCAGATCATTCCTTCAAATTTAATATTGGCCTTTGATCTAGTTTTCATTGGATTAAATCACAATCATCAACCTTCTCATTGACCACCTAAACATGTCATGTAACCACAATGCATAATAGTCATTTGATCTTCCCTTGATTATATCTCATCCATTGATTTATTCTTCTTTAGCATATTGGGACCACCAAGTTTTCATATTACAATGAGTGTCCGATCAAATATCATATTTAGTATTGGTTGTTGATCTGTCTTGAAGGATTCACCATGGGTATAATTCATATCTCTTCTTCATTTCAAACATTTATGACCTCCAAATTACACCCTCAAGTTCTGTCGCACTCACTTTTCCCCCATAAATAGAAACATTTCTAAGTATTTCATCGTGATTCTACGAGACATATTAAGCCATCAGATATTTCTCCCTCTATTCCGTCTAATCTATGATATTTGGGAACCTCTTGGGTCATCTGATATGTGAAAATTGGTGACCTCCAGGTCATTCGATCGACTCTCCATACTTAGTCATTTTCCATATCTCACTACAGGCGATAGGTCTACGACACTTTCCCGACTCTTATATTTATGACCCTGTTCGTTTGAATGATTCTTGATACTTATACTTTCTTCATATATCACTGTGTTGTGTGATATATCTCGTTTTATCTTATTCATGACCTCATCCGACCGATCGACTCTCCATAATTAGTAGCTTTTTGAGATTTCACAGTGGGTTCGTGGGTCTACAACACTTTCATTCAATCCTCCATGGTCTCATCTATTCAATTGATCCTCCATAATTAGTTGAATTTCGAGAATTTCACTGGGGGTTTGTGGGTTCACGTCCATTATTCACATACTCTTGATTCTCCACCATGCTTCCCACTTGATGATGTCTTGATACTTAGTCATTTTTTGAGATTTCTTGTCTTGATGTTGCATATGAGGTGTCCTCCACGTGGGAATATTCTTCACTTTCTATATGACATGGCATTGATACATGTCTTGAATCGTGACACTGCATGTGGCACTCATTAGCCTAGACATGTGGTGTTGATGAGGGTTTTATTACGACATTGACATGTCTGGGCTAACCCACCAAATATCGAGCCCTAATACTTTTATCTCAACCATTGATATTTAGATATCAACAATTAGGATTGAACCATCTCCAAATCCATATTTCTTCACAACAAAGGTCAATTCCATGTATGGGGTTCCATACTCACTCGTTCTCATTTAACCATGTGAGGCCTTTTATTTATAAACCATTTGTACTCATATATATACTTTCACCATTCGCAACGACCTAAGTAGTGGGGACCTTCTTTGCATAACATATTTGTTCTTAGATCAGGGTAAATACATAGAGCTCTTTTTGAGATTCAACAATGCGCAGTTGTATTTTCACTCAAAGGCTCCTCAACGTATAGGGTAATTCTCTACTCCCTATGTCTTGATCAATTAACAAACTATTCCTAACCAATATCCTCATGCAACAACTTTTGATGTCTCGTGTTGAAGTAATAATTTCCAAAATAAGTCTTGATCATGTAGCGAGCCTTCAAGGTATGGTGTTGTAACCTATGAATCAGATACCAATATGTGGCATATCCAGCCACCAGGATGGGTCATGCTACTCTAAAACGTTCATCAAGAACACTCAAATTACACGCTATAACATTCCCAACCACCAAAAGGCTAGGTCACACTACTGCATGATCTCATCTCAAGAATGGATTTTGAGCTTCTGATCCAAGATCGCACTTCTTGACCCAAGAGTGAATTTTTGATGGCCATTAATTAATAAAGAAGCATCAAAGAAATGCAATAATAATACACACAATAATCAAGATTCATGATTAACTTAAAAATAATGCTTAAACATGTCATGCACATCCATAGCCAAAAAACAGGGACATTAAAGATACATATCTCAGGGATATTAATCAATACACGTCAGAAAAAAATATGCAAAGAAAAAAATCAAAGAGAACACTTATCTTAGATAAAACCAATGACCAACTAGATACAGAACAAGGATGTTCCACCCAACGTTAGACGTAGTCGTTCCAAGTCTCAATAATAGGTCACCGCTAATTCAGGGCTATGAATCCACATGGATGGGTTCTAGAGTGACATTGAGCTTCCGAAAACAGTCAACACTCAAGTTCTCATAGATTTATGAAGACACAACAATCCAAAGTACACCATATCTTTAATCTCCATCTTGCACAACCCAAAGACAGTGAACCCCCTTTGTTGTCATGCAGTCCCTTGGGATGCCCGCTTCCTTCTAGGGCTACAATGCATCTGGTCCAGAATCTCCATGCTGAGACTCTTTGGACTCACATCTATGAAAAAATTTATCACACACCAATGCATCTCATACATACATGCACCATTTCATGGCTAGAATACACCATCAATTACTACAACCAACAAGCAATGGGTTCTTTCTTCAATAGTTCATTCCCATGTCCCCACTAAGAACATTAATGAATGAATAAATTGATAGATTGAAAAAAATGAAGAAGAACCCTCAAATATCCCACAATATAGGTTTATATAATTACATGGAATCAAGAACCATTTTTCCTTCCCCACAAGAAGATCATGTAACTATTTTTCTCAATTAAAAACAAGATGGTGAATAAAATAATAATAAAAGACTTATCCCCTTTAGTCCCCTATAACTCTTGTCCTTGTCCATCTTGAAACCAATGATATGTTTCATTATTTTCAATGTCCAATTTATTACATTTCTTAGGAATTGTGCCCATTTTTAACTATTCAGGAAATCTGACATTTCATCACATAAAAAAAATACATTATTATTTCTGGGACTCAAAATTGGGGTATCATAATTTATTGAAATCACCTTTGGATCCTTAGGTGTCGTACCAACCTCCATGACTAATCTAGACCATGTTGTAGGTCTCTTATCGGTTTCAGGGGGAGTATTTTTTCTCCAAAAAAACCATTCACTTGATTCTCAAAGGTCTCCCTTTAGGTAGGGGTTCATCATATTGTGGGTATTCCACTCCTTTGACAACTTATACACCTTGTTATCCCTGCAATGAGGGGGATACCACAAAGATGTCCCAACTTATATTTACAGTACAAATATGATATTCCACCATTAGCTTGATTAGGGAATGATGGGATAATCGCATCTCATGGTTTTGTTAGGAAATGAGACACACTTCCATGCTAAACCTAGAAGAAGAGAGGAAGAAATATTTAATCAATAAAGTAAATGACACAACAAGCACACAGTACATAAATATTTTACCCTGGAAACCCAAATTAGGAAAACCAAAATCCCTTGAGCGTTCTGCTCCTTGTTGTCTTATTCATTCATAATAAAAGGTTACATGTCTAACCTTGGTCCACACCTAATACACAATCAACATCATACCCTCTTGCCTACACAAGAAAAACCCTGTAGCCAATTCGGCTTACATCTACATGATGAGAAACCTATAAATTACAGACTTTAGACGATTAACCATTCATCATATAAAGATTCAATATTCATTGATTAGCGTTTACGAACTTACAACATGCATTATTTATAGGATTTACAACTGGAAAAACCCTAAATAAAATGGCACCCAAAAATGGTTACAGATCCATGTAGATCATTGGCTACAAATCCCATAAATCTCAAGATTTTGTTACAGTTCACTACCGAGTCATATTACCCTTCAACTACCATTCAATCATCATTTGTTTCAATTGATTGTCTCACACTTGCCTATCTACCTTTTATCGTTTGACCTCTTCAACTTGATGTTGATGTCTTTACCATGTAAAACCACCTCGACCTTCAACTTTGAATTTACCTGATCAACTATCATCGACCTTTGACTTGTTGTCAATCCACCTCGACTTCATATTTACCTAGTTGAACCACCTCGACCTTTGACTTCGATTGTCAGTCAATCCACCTCATTGCAAAGAATATAACAACCCAAAATTATCCCACTTGTTGTCTTCTATGTTGAAACTTGATACCTTTGAACTTTCATTCACAGACCAAGGGTAGCAATTCCCATTTCCTCTCTACACCAAGAGAACTTCACAACACTCACAGACTTGATCAACGAGTCTGGTATGTTTTCCAATATGTCTACTTTCTCCAGCAAAACCTTGTTTCTTTCCACCATGTCTCTCATGAAATGGTATTATACATCAACGTGCTTAGTCTTTGAATGATAAGCGTGGTTCCTTGCCATAAATATTGTATTTTGATTGTCACAACTTATCTTCATAGATATTTATTCAAACCCAATTCCTGAACACAACCTTTGCATCCATACTTCTTATTTACTTCCATGAGTGGTTTCCATGTATTCAACTTCTATGGTTGAAAAGGCTATGAGCTTCTGTCGCTTTCTCATCGAGTTGATTGCTCCACCAAAAATTTTGAACACATATCCACTGGTCAACCTATGTTAATCCATATCTCCATACTAGTTGACGTCGACAAAACCATGTATATTTAATTCACTATCACCTCTAGGTTTTCCTTGGTATCATATAGCATAACCTTTTTTGCCAAACAAATACCCGAATACTCGCTTGAAAGTTGTCCAGTGCTCATTCCCAGGTGTCAACATGTATCTTATCAACACTTCCACTACATGGGAAATGTTTGGTCAAGTGTAGACCATCACATACATTACACTACCAACAACACTTGCATAGGGAACACATGCCATTTCCTCTATTTATTCCTATGTCTTTGGATATTGTTCAGTAGTTAGCATTGCTCTCACAGGAATTGACACCTTCATCGGTTTGCAATCGTGCATGTTGAAACATTTCAAAATTGTTTCAATATACTTTGTCTGATTCAACCAAATCTTTCTAGTTGGTCGATCTCTCTTAATTTCCATTTCCATAATGAAGTTAGCTTCACCAAGATCCTTCATGTCGAACTTGGAGGATAGTTTCTTCTTCACCTCCTTTATTGTGTCCATGTTTTTTCCAATAATAAACATGTTATCGACATACAAAATTGCATATATAAAACAACCACCTTCTTCTTTGGAATATATGCAATGGTCAACTTTGCTTCTCACGAATCCCAAACTAAGGATGTATGTGTCGAAATTTTTTGTTCAACAACCTTGGTGATTTCTTTAGACCATAAAGGGATATTTTCAATTTACACACAAAATATTTCTTTCTCTTTACTACAAATACTTCAGGTTGTTTCATGTAGATTTCCTCTTCTAGGCCCCCGTGTAGGAACACTATCTTCACATCCATTTGTTCTATTTTCATATAAATTGTTGTAGCCAGAGACATTAGTACTCTAATGGAAGTTAATTTCGCGACATGGGAAAAAATCTCATCGAAGTCAACTCCTTCAACTTGGGAATACCCTTTTGTTACTAGTTGACCTTTGAATTTCTCGACTTGACCAGCTACATTCATCTTATTCTTGAATACCCATTTTCTAACGAGAGGATTTATTCCACTAGGAAACATGACGAAGTCCCATGACTCATTCTTGTGCAAGGATTCCATCTCTTCGACCATGGAGTCCTTCCATATTTTTCCCTTTGCTTAGTCGAATACCTCCCTGACCGACTTGGGCTCATTGTTGGTTCCATCTAACATGAATGAAAAATGGAAGTCAGGTGGAATATACCTTTCGACTGGTTTTATTACTCTTTCTGACCTCCTTACCACTGGGGTCAGTTGTTCCACCTCTTGTTCTGATTTAGTCGACTCATATGAATCATCTTCTTTGTTCCTTAGTTTAAACTGCACCATCTTAGAATTATTCTTGGTCTGAACAATTTATTCATGTTCGATCTTACTTCCAAATTATATGAAGACCACATCTTGAATGTACACTATTTCCATTGATGAAGGATCCCATAGCTTATATCATTTCATTCCCTCTCTATATATAATGAAAATACATTTGATTGCCTTCTTGTCCATATTTCTCCTCTTTTCTTTGGGAACATGCAAAAATGCATCGCAGCCAAATACTTTGACATGTGAAACTGAAGGATTCTTACCTAACCATACCTCATATGTATTTGTGTCAACTACCATCGATGAAGGAGATATGTTCAATAGATATTTTGCAGTGTCGAATCCCTCTGCCCAAAATTCTTGTGTGAGTTGAGCACCACTAATCATGCTCATTTCCTTGTCCATAAATGCTCTGTTCATTCTCTCGGCAACTCCATTTTATTGTGGGGTATATGGTGTGGTAGGTTGGAATGCTATGTCAAATTTATAGAAATGATCAAATTATTTTCCACATAATTCACCATAGTTTTCAGTTCTCAACACCTTAATCTTCTTATCTATCTGGTTTTCGACAAGAGATTTAAACTCTTTGAATTTATCAAAAAAATCTGAATTCTTCCTCATGAAATATATCCATGTCTTCTTCGAAAAATAATCTATGAAGAAGACATAATACAGGGATCCACCAAGTGAAGGAACTATAACAAGGCCAAACACATCACTATGAACCAACTCTAGAATCTCATTTTCCCTTGTCGCTTTATATGGGAACCTCACATAACTTTGTTTTCCATATATACAATGTTCACAATAGTCGACTTCTAAATTAGATTCATGAGAGTGTTCAACCATTCCTTTATTATGCATAGCTCAAAGTCATTTTTCTCTAATGTGTCCTATCCCCGCATGCCATAGCATCATAGGGTCGACTTTATGATGAATTTTCAATTCAATTTGTATCGAATTAGCCCGATTCGATTCAAGTCGAGTTGAATTCAAGAACAACAATGTTGTTGGATATAGGTGAGTCAACTTCAAGAGAAACAATGTTGTTTCATTCGATCAAGTAAACACTCCCTAGCAACTTGTATAAGGTTCCAATCAGAGATTCTTTCACTAAGACCATCACACCTATGACCATCTTGCACGAATCCTTCTGAAATAAAGTGTGCACGCCACAATCACTCTCTTACTGATATATATTATGTTTTTTTCCAAACCTAGAATGCGTAACACACGTGGAAGGGTTATATTCCTCCCATCCTGTAGTATTAGTCAAACTTTTCCTCGTCCGACAATTTTGGTTGTCGATTTGTCCCCCATGAACACTTCTCCTCCTTCATATCATTCATATTCATATAGCCATTCTCTATGTGGTCTCATATGATAGGATTTTCCTGAATCGATCAACCAAACATCTTGATCCAACTGTGTACTAGTCAACTCGAGGCACACATCGCCTCCCTTATCTATAGTTGTCTTTCTCTCAGTCGACTGCATTTTGTTGGATCATGTATTGACTTACATCGCCATCAAACTATAGTCCTTTTTGAAATGCATGACTTTACCACATTTCCATCATCTTCTGGTTTATTGAACTGGGGATTTATATCTACCCTTCGACTTAGACTTTCTATCAGAGAAATTTTCTTTATCTCTGTCAACCAGTTGACCTCTCACCGCTAAAGCATCTTTGATTGATCCGTCCATGTTCTTTCTCCTCACTTCTTCCAACAATAGAGATGAAACCATGTCTTCTAGTGATAATGTGGCTTTATTACTCCCTATATCCATGACTAAGGTATCCTAGGAGTCTGAAAAAGAACATAATATGCTAATACATTTCTCCTCGTTAGTGATTTTAATATCCGTAGAAGATAACTAGATTATAATGGTATTAAATGCATTTAAATGCTCAGTCACTAAAATTCCATCACTTGTTCTCAGAAGATACAATTTCTTTCTGAGAAACAACTTCTTTACTAGGGATTTCGACCGATACAAGCTTCCCAACTTGTTCCATAGTTTCTCGGATAAATATTCCCTTCAGACATCCAACAACACTGAATCTACAAGACAAAATCAAATCATACTCCTTGCTCTTCTCTCAAGTTTATCTCATTCTTCCATCAACATTCCTGCCAACATGGTACCTGGACAGACTGTTGTCCATTGTTCTTAATCTACAAGGAGATATTAAATTTTAATCTTCCAAAGATCAAAATTTTGGCCATTGAATTTTTCAATCTCTATTCTTATGCTACTTTCCATATTTAATGCAATATTTAGCAAAAAATTTAAATATTTCTAACCTATGACTCTTGCTATACCTAGGGTTTATCTCATATCCAAGACTATTAATCCAATATTTGATATCACATGTTAGGAGATGAGACACGTTTCCACGCTAAACCTATAAGAAGGGAGGAATAAAGATTTGATCAATAAAGTAAATGACACACCAAGCACATAATACACAAATAATTTACCCTAAAAACCCAAATGGGGAAAACCAACATTCCTTGAGCATTATGTTCCTTGTTGTCTTATTCATTCAGAATAAAAGGTTACATGTCTAAGCTTGGTCCACACCTAAGACAAAATCGACATCATACTCTCTTGTTTACACACGAACAACCTTGTAGCCAATCTGGCTTACATCTACATGACCAACAACCTCTAAATTACAGACTCTTGGTGATTAGCCATTCATCATCTAAAGATTCAAGGTTCATTGATTATCCTTTATGACCTTAATACACACAATCTTTATAGGATTTACAGTAGGAAAAACCCTAAGGAAAATGACACCAAAAATGATTACATATCCATGTAGATCATTGGCTACAAATACTGTAAATATCAGGATTTTGTTACAGTTGACTATCGAGTCATATTACCTGTCGACTACCACTCAAAATTCATTCAAATTTCAGTCAGTTGTCACATTCTCATTTATTGACCTCTTGTTGATTGACCTATTCGACTTTCTGTAGATGTCTTTACCTTATCGAACCACCTCAACCTTCGACTTCGACTTTACCTGGTCGACTGTCCTCGACCTTTGACTTGTTGTTGATCCACCTCAACTTCATCTTTACCCAGTCGAACCACCTCGACCTTCGACTTCGACTATCAGTGAACCCACCTCGAATTTCACTACAAAGAATATAACAACCCAACATGTTTCTCCCTTCTTGAGCCATTTTTCACATCAATTCCAATGAATGGAGAAGATAGTAGGGAATATTTATATTCTTTTCGTATTGATGTTGTGTTAAGATCTTGAAATGGTATCCAGAGAGCATACTATACCTTCCTTCACAGGTCAACTATTTCTTTATGCATAAGGCCACCTTAGAAAATGGTGGAGTAAGTGATGTTCGCTAGGTTCCTTTATCAGTTTCTCTGACTATTTCGTCAATCACGAGGAACTCATTGTAAACAATGGTCATGGAGGTCATCCTTCCAAACCATGTTTCTCCCAATTAAGGTAACCATGTTACCCTTGTTATATCTTTGTTTACTTGAGTTTGTAACCTTTGGACCTTTATAGCGGGTGATTGAAATGATTGGGTGAACTCCATTGCCAAAAATTTATTAAACCATTGTGGATTCCCAAAATACACCATCCAACCATCTTCAATAAAAACTCTCAATAATTTAGGGTTTTAGAAAACAATTTTGGTATCTTTTGGTTCACTTCTTACTAGCGTCCCACCCATGGTGCAAATAAATTGGTTTTGGTAGTAGTAGGAGAATGGTAGTAGTGGAAAATAAAAACTCAAATACTGAACTAATTATATATGCATAATTAGGTCGATCGTATGGTACGAAGGGGTAATGATGGAATATTTCACTAGATTCTTTGTAGCAAGTTGTAGATCATTTTGCAGCAACAATGGGTTCTACAACAACTATGGGTTATGTAGAAATATTGCGTTCTACATTAACAATGGTTCTATATCTAGATGAAGTAATGGTTCTACAGTAACAATGGTTATGTACAATATGTTGAAAATGGACTACTTATCACTCTATGATGAAACAAAAAAATGTTGGAGTAATCTTGAAAAAATCAAATCAAAGAAATAGTGCCAAACAATTAATTGTTTATGAGAAATTATGTTTCTTTTTTCTTTTCTTTTCTTTTTTTGAAAATATGATCCATTAGCAAGCTATTTTTCAGATGACATCTATCAAATTGTTCCCCAAAGAGGGTTTTCAGTGTCATATATTTTTTTTCTTTTTTCTTTTTGCAAAGTGAGATTATCGAGAGTCTGCTTTTCAGTATCACTAGGTTCCATAGTCCATGAAACAATTTTTCACCACTCAAATTATTATATATATATATTCTATATTTTTCATTTTTTTATGAAAAATTGCATGAAATAATCAACCTAATGCAAGTACAAGTGGCACATCCATTGTACAAACAACCTCCAAATCTAAATTAATAGAAAGGTATTGGATGAAGGCATCCTCGGAAAATGGATTCTGATAAAATCTCAAGATGACCATTGGCCATAAGAGGAATATAATCTACATAAATAGTACCCAAATGTACTTAGTTTTCATAGACAATTCCAACTTCATATGGTGCAAACAAGCAAGTGAAAAACATTCCTTTAAAGTCTTTAAAACTAGATTCATACAAGAGAGCTCAAGCCCTTGCATGAAGTTTCTTATTCTTAATGGACATGCCATGCTATCTATCCCTCTATTGTTGGAAAACAAAGGTTTGGTTCCCAACATCTATATGGAGTTCATCTAGCTCATTAATCTAGTTCAAGTATTTCTAATAAGCTTCAGAAAGGTTTTTGCTTACTTATAGTGCAATCCCTAGCATTTCTACTTCAAACTCAATGGGGAGGAAAAAATGATGACCATGCACAAGCTAGTACGGAGTGAATTTTATAGTGTTTCTCCATGGGGTACAATAGGACCAAACATCTTCTGGAAGAATGTTGGCCCAATATTTTTGGTGTGTTTGTATTGTTTTTGTTAATATAGACCCCATAAATTGATTTATACCTTCCACTTTCCCGTTGGCTTGTGGATGGTATGGTGTGGTTTTCCTATGTTCGATTTAATACTACTTGGTGAAGGGTTGAATGAGTTTTGAAGTGAAATGTGATCCCCCATTTATGACAATCTATAGGGGTACCCAAAATCGAAAAAATATTTATTCATAGAGAATATATTCTACTTCCTATTATGTGGCCCTTAGAGTTTATTTGGCCTCGACCCATTTGGTGACATAGTCTATGAAAACAAAGATATGGGAATTTTTTCTAGATGGGGGGTGGATAGGTCCCAAAAAATCTAGACCCCACTTTTCAAAAGGATCCACCACAAGATGAGTCTAAATTTCCATTTAGTTGTGTTGAACTGGTTGTCCCATCCTTTGGTAGTTGTCACAACTCCTCGCATACCTCTTAGCATATCAAAAAATGATAGGTCAATAGTAGCCTAGATTAAGAACTTTATGAGTAGTCCCTATTTTAGCAAATTTCCCATCATAGGTCTCACCCAAAAAAAAAATTATAATATCATTAATCTCATCCTCCCTAACTGTAGTATACTTAGGGGTGTAATGCAAGGTTGAAGGGCCCATAGTGATAATAATGGAGGTCATCCAATGTAAGGTGGACTAGATCCAATATATTATTGAATAAGGTCCACTATAGTAGTAAGATTTATTAAATATATGTAATGAAGGTAATAGTTAGAAAATAATTCCTAATGTAAAACAAAATAAATGTGATAAGGCTTGCTAGAAGGTTACACCTATTAGAATTTTTCTTCTCGACAATATTCCTAGTTTATAGGTAGTATTATATAAAGAGGTGTAAGTAATGTAAATGCGTATAGTTGAAGATTATTGCATTTGGATAATATCTCATTAGGAGTTTCCCCCCTTGAAGATTCAAGTGAATAGGAGTGGATTCCTCTCATAACATGGTCAATTATAAGGTGTTACCCTACTTCAATTTTTTTCTCTACATATCTCTTGTGTTGATTATTTTGTGTGAATGATTTGACTTATTATTGAAATGAAGGGTTTATTTTTTAGAATATATGTTCAAATATGATAAGTTGCATAACAATTGGTATCAGAGCTCTTTGTTCAACCAAAGAAGGAATCTTTTTTTTTCTTTTTTCATATTTCTTTTTTCAAGGGAAAAAACGGGGCGTTACAATTAAGATTAAATTATAAAACTTTATGAAAATAAATTGTAGAAATTGATTAGGTATTTGAATTTATCTTGGAAAATTACCCAATTTAAAATAAAATCATATAAAACAGAGTTGAGGAAGTGAAGTTATTGCCATTTCAAAATCAACAATTTTCAAAGTTTTTTCCAGGGACGACCATGTGATTTTGGTAGAGTATTGTTGATGGGTGAAATTGACCGCTTGTCAACTGGAAGAGCAAGTATAGTCCGGGGTTGTCTAATTAACCCAAGCTATTTGGATTGACTCACTTTGATGGGTTTAATGGCTCTGTTGGCCAATCTAAAATCCTAAAAGAAAGAAACAAAAAAATAAAAGAAACAAAATAACTCACTAATTACTAATCACTGATATATGTACATATAAATATTCAACTTATATTAAATAATATTTACACACAGAACTGTTTATCTAATTTATATACATGTTATACAATTTATGAGTTTTAATCTGAACTCACTAAAATCAATGTAAAAATAGCTCTTCTGATGAAAAGTAGATAAAGAAAGAAAAATGAACTATTTATTTTTGGTCTGTTTTCTATCTCTATGCATCTGAAAGATTAAATATCAAAATACTATGGAAACAAAATATGTAGACAACGAAAACTAGACCACATATAAGAGTTTCTAAAATGAACAAGCAAATGAAAGGAACAAACTAACCTATAAAAGACATTGAAGAACATGCATCCGACGTCTATATGATCATGAATCGTCCATCCAACCTGTGCACGAGATAAATCTGTAGTGTATTTTCAAACTGTTTGGAATAAATGCCAGACAGTATATTGACTACTATATTTAAATGATAGAACAACAGGATGCAAACAATAACTGAGATATTTGTGACTATAAGCAATTATACATAAGATAAATCTGACAGTAACAAATTGCTTTTAATTATTCAACAAGATTAAGATAAACCTTAATATTTGAATTGAACAATCAATCACTATTTTCATATAACTGAAGCATAAAATTGTGGACTGTATGAAATAAATGATCTTGACGACATAATAATCTATGAAGATGAAAGCTATCAATAATTATCGAATTATCAAGATAAACAAACAATAGACAACAACAATATTTATAGATAGCTAAAGAAGAAATGTAAACATGTGTTCTGTCCAAATTCGTGTATAAGCTATCCACAATTCGCCCCAAGCCAAGATGTTCTAATTACAAAATAATGGGTTTTTAAAGACTTTAGAAAGGTAATTATTTCCTCTCTTGAGATCAGATATTGATTACAAAAATAAAAGGGGGATATAACCACCCAGATCATACTAAATCTTTTAAAGCTCAAAAAAGTTTGTTTCTGTTTATACAAAAAAATGTATCATAGATATGGCTAACAAGTCTCAAAGATGACTCAGATCACTTGGTAACCATGAAATCCTGGATATCCTGAAAAGAAAAGAAAAAATAGAGAGATTTAGATACATATTTAACCATCAATTTGCAAATTTCGAATTAGCATAACTGGCTACAGAATCTGTTGATTTTGTAGCTAGTTATTTTAGAAAATGAAATCCAATTTATTGAATGAATAAAACAATCTAATTTATTTAATAAATAACCCTATTTTAAGATAAAATGAATCATACCTCTAACTGTAAATCAAATCGTATCAGATGATATTAGAATTCACTATTGTTGTTGCAACCTCAATGTTTTTAAATGTTACATTCCCTGTAGTCTGCATACATTTCCCTTTTCCTTGAATGACAGATTCGAGCCTATGGTTTTCATTCGTTAAGGCACTGATCTGATCAGTGAGAGACTTAACATGTGACTGTAGGATAGGTATATCGGTGTAGTATTCATCAATCCAGAATAGACAGACTTCACACTTCAACTGTGCGATGGTCCCTTGGGAATAACCACGATTGTGAACCGGAGCATCTTCAACATGGACTGTAGATTTATTACTCAATTTAATACCAAGAAACTCTTCATTATGTTTCAGATAGGGAGGTATATTGTCCACAAAGTTGTAAGGACGATCGAGGTGTGGTTGGAATGAAAGAGGGTCTTCTTCAACGAGGAACCTATCATTTTTAGAGTCCGTACTCTCATGGATCTCGATCATCTTGATCAAGCTCACATTAGAGTTCGACTTGTTTCGGAGCTTCCTCGAAATTAAACTTCCATCTCTCTTATTTTTAAAAATCAAATCAACATCATCTTTAGATGTCTTGCCTGTAGGTTTCTTTGAAGTTTTGACAGAGTTATCAGGCCATGTAGCTTGCTCATGGGCCTGCTCAGTAACTTTTGGGTTGAGTAAGGGTTTGTTTTAGGTGGTCGTAACACAGGTCTGGGTAGGTGGGAGGGGCACTGTAGGGTAGATTAAGGTTTCTTCAATCACAGGCTTATCAATCTCTTCAACATTGGGGTTAGCAAAATTGTTTCTGGTTAAAAACGAATCCCAATTGTTGTTCTACAACTCTAATTGATGCACAAGCAAAACTTTTATTAAATTGTGATGGAAAAGGCTTGAATCTAATCGTTGCTTTTTATACCTTTTGGCCATTTTGTAAAGGCTCCTCAATAAGTAATAAGGCATTTTTAAAGGAAATCCCATGAAAATCATGAGAAGACGCAGATGATAAAGAAACACAAGACCAAAACGTCCTTCACAGGTGACAAACTATTTCAACACAGCAAGAAGACCATGTCATCGAGCTTTCAGTAAGGATATGGGCATACCTTTGTCACATCCTTTGATCTTCTGAGATGTAAAGAAAAGACCCCAAGGAACCTCTTCTACCTTAGCATTCTTGAACCACCTTTGACTGCTCGTAGGGAGTCCCGTAGCTTGGCTCAAAAATTCCTCTATGACTTCTAGTTGGATATCCCCCACTTTATCTCTACATCCATCGAATGAGAGAGCGAATTCTTGAGCATTTTGTAGGTTGAAACCATGGAATTTTTCAAGGAAAACGAGCCAATCATTACTCTCAAGATCCTCTCTGGCATCGTCGTATAGGATCAAGGTCTGAGTGCCATTAGGTTCGAATCTAACAATAGTAGCCATGGTGAATCAACAGGCAATCACCAAAACGTAGTGCGTATGGAGGGTTTGTAAGAGTAGACCAGAGCTATAACCTAATCCCAAAAACATCAACAGTCTATAGCGTATGGGGAGAAAATACATAACGAAAAGATGAGCATTGTTTGAAATGAATACGAGGTATGTTGCAAAGCCCGAGACCAAGCTTTGAAATGATGGGCTAACTGTAATCATATTGCCACCTCTCATAAAGTACAAGCCACGACTAGGGCATAAACATAAGTGTGCAACATATTGGGTTCGATCATAAGGTTTGGGAGAGTGAAACTTGTAAATCAAAGCCTAGTAATGAGGAAACATATGACCAAAAATCACACAAAAAACCATATCAATGCTCAACTAAAAAGGTCCTTTGTTGATATAATTAACAATCCCCAAGAATGCTTGGAATTAAAGGAATCGAAACAAACATAATAGTCTTCATAGCAAGGACCAAGGCTTCATTAATAAACTGCAGAGACATTTTTCCTTTCATAAATTTTTTGAACATAATGGTAACACAGTCGTAAGTTTAATGCTTCATTTTTATGCTTTCAATCATGAACGAAGCATGAAAAAACAATAGGGAAAAGCGACAACTTACAATTGTCATTTCAAAAATTGCTTATGAAGAACAAAAAAATGGATGACCCCAATTAGGAAGCTACATAGATCATTTAATTGATATAAAAAGTTAAAAATATGTTGGTATGCCAACAATGGTGACATGATGGGAGAAGCAGTTATCTCTGTAATACAAATGAGTTCAGGTTAGATAAATTTGAAAGATTTCAAATCGAAGAAAAACTGAAAGGTTATTTGAACATCTTTAATAATCATAACGTAGTCCAGTTTAAGATATCTTTCGTTAAAAATAATGAAATCCGGTGACAAACTTCACAAAAGAAAGCCACGATGTTTAAGTTGATGTCTCCAACACTGTTGACAGGGCCACTGCTACTAGTAGGCATTCATAGCCTTGACATAGATGTCAATTAATCCACTTTGATGTCTGTATCCTATCCAAGAAATTTCAAATCAGAATGAAGGACGCTTATGGCCAAAAACAAGATTTATACCTGAGAATTTTCTTTTATCTGACATCGCTTCAGTGCCAGCGGGCCTATTATGTACCTTGATGAAGTTGTCTTGGCATCATGCATGCATTTACCCGCTTCCAGTAGACCTGTTCAGTGTCTCGGTGGGTTTACAAAACACTTCTCACAACTCTCTAAGAAATTATTCACATTCTGATATTGTTTTAAGGATATTCAACAGAGCGAGGTGACGTTGAAAATTTGATTTTTGACACAACTTAATATTTTTCAGGCCTTTAAATTTTTCTCGCTAACCTTCATCAAGATATGAAAAATAGTTCATTAATAAAACTAATTTTCAAGGACAGGGAGACATCATTGAGTTGCTTTCTTAAAGAGCAGAGACAACGTAAAGATCTTTTTTAAAGATAATTGTGAATACTTTCAAGTGCAAATTGAAACCAAGGAATCGACTTTCAAACAAAATATCATCTTTAACTAGCCTACAATTTTAGAGAAAGACATCAATTGATTCTCTGACAGCCTTTGACAGTTATTTCAAGATGAAGCATTATGTTCTCTTTTTCTGAGCTAGACTGTAATACAAGGATGTTTGACTCAAAAAGTCTAATAAACAAAAATAAAAATAAAAATAAACCAGCAAAGAAAAATAGAAAGAAAAAAATCAAAACAGAAAAATATGTACAAAAGGTGTATCGAAGAGTTGTCAGGTAAAATACCTTTTGAGAGCTTGGCCATTCATTGGAAAGGTGTTTGGCTGTCCCTCGAAATTCTGCAGGCGAAAAGAACTGGGACCTAGTTTTTCAGCAATTAAGAACGGTCCCAACCACAGGTTTTGGAACTTAGTATGTTCGCCTTTCCCTTCATGTGGTTTGTCCCACTTAAGGACAAGATCACCTACCTCAAAAAAATTTTCTGAGGCAGTATTGGAATCGAACTAGCTTTTGACAATAAGTTGATGTTGATCCATTTTTTGTTTTTCTTGAGCCCTTACTTCCTCTAACTTCAGCAAAGCATTAATCCAACTTTCCAATGGAGGACAGTGTTCTTCTTGAACCTTCTGCGATAACTACAGAGATAGAAGAAGAACATGCGGTGGAAGAATTTCTTCCCTACCGTAAACGAGAAAAAAGGGGGAATTACCAAAAATAATTTTTGGAGTTACCCTATCATCCCAGATTGCATTGAATAGTGCATTATGCTAATTTTTGTGGTTTTTGGAGACCGTTATTTTGATGATCTTGATCAAATTTTTATTAGTTGATTTTGCCAAACCATTTCCCTAGGGATAATAGCTAGCAGAATACTTTAGTTTTATTCCTTTTTCTAAAGAAAAGGAACTCATTTCTAGAGACGAAAAATAGGAAGCATTATTGAACACTAGGCATTCAGGAATACTGAAATGAGTGATTATGTTTGAATTCAGGAAAGATATTACCTGACTGGTTTTTACCACTTTTAATGGTGCAACCTCAGACCATCTGGTGAAATAGTCTGTCACTGTAATGATATATTTATGCTACTGCAAGGATGTGGGGTTAATTGGGCCTATAATATCAAGGCCCCATTGTTAAAAAGGGAAATCTACCGAGACAGGTTGCAGTGGGAATGTTGACTTATGTACTTGTCCAGAAGTTTTTTGATAGATTACACACTTGCGGCATAACGCATGGGCATATTTGAAAAGAGTAGGCCAAGAATACACTGCCCTTAATACTTTGTGGGAAGTGGTGTCTCCACCAAAATGCCCACCGACTTCTCCTACATGTAATTCCAATAAGACTTTATCTTCTTCATCTTTTTCCAGACAATGCATAAGTATTCCATCGAAATTTTGGCAAAACAATACACCATTCACCAGTTGAAAAGAAGTAGATTTTAATCTCAATGCTCTCCTCTTTTTTGGATCAAGGTGACGGGGATTTGATCTGTGAATTAGATAAAACTTGATGTCATCATACCAAGGACTAGTAGGATTTTGTACACAACAGATTTGATTTTGATTATGTCGATCTTGAATTAACATATTAGTTTTATTTTGTTGTTCTACAGCTGAATCAGGCACTATTTTACATAAACCTTGGCCTCTAACAATTTGTGCTAGGGTGATTTCAAGGTCATATTCTTGTAAGAATGTGACCCAGTTTGCCCTTTTTTCACCCAGTTCTTTCTGTACTAACAAATTTCTAACAGCGGAGTAAGGGACAATGACTTTCATCCTAGATTTCAGTAGATAAGATCGAAAGTGTTTTACTTCTTTAAAAACATCATAAGCCTATTGATCTACTACTGGGTAATTAAGTTCTGCTCCCTTAAATGCTGAGCTCATAAAGTCAATAGGAACTTCGTTGTTTTCAACATTCTTTTAGGTTAGCACAGCGGCATAAGACCGATTAGAGGAAAACGTGTAGAGAGTGAAATCTCGTGAAAAGTCAGGGCTTATTAGGGATGGAGCCTCCACTATAGCCTCTTTTATCGAGTCAAAAGATTGACTTTCTAAAGGTCCCCAATGGTACTGTACATCCTTTTTTATTAAGTTCTATAATGGCCTGACCATTTCTGAAAAGTTGTGGACAAACCTTCTAACAAAATTTATCTGACCTAAAAAAGATTGCATAGACTTTTTGGAAGAGGGGGGGGGAGTTTTGAAATGAATCGAGTCCTTTCAGGGTCAATGACCATCCCTTCATTGGATATAATGAATCCGACCAGCCTGCCTTTTTCTACTACAAAGACAGATTTTTTGGGATTTAAAGAGATGTCGTACTTACGACATCGTTGTAGAACAGATCTTAGATGAGCTAAATGATCTCCTTTATTCTTTGAGAAGACAGTAACATCATCTAGATAGACTACTATAGATTGATTGACAAGACCATGGAAAGAGATATCCATTGCTCTCTGAAAAGTGGCATCGTCATTTATAAGACCGAAGGGAATCTTTCTATAAGCATAGGTACCCCATGGATTACATAAAGTAGTTTTCAGCTGGTCTGGGGGGGACATAAGGACTTGGTTATACCCTGAAAAACCATCCAGCAGTGATAATATTTCAGAACCAGATACTTGTTGGAGAATCTGTTCCATGGGAGGAACAGGGTAGTTGTCTTTATCAGATTCTCGGTTTAAATTTTGAAAATCAACACATAGTCAGATTTCACCAATTTTCTTCCTTACATGGACAAGATTAGAAACCCACTGTGTATGTCTTACCAAGAAGATTATCTTGGCATTCAAAAGTTTTTTTAGTTCTTTCTTGACCGTCGGTTCAAATTTTGGGTGTATCTTTCTTAACTTCTGTTGAAAAGGTTGAGTCTGGGGTTTTATGGGAATAATGTATTGTATGATGTTAGGATCAAAGGTTTTTAGGTCATCATATGTCCAAGCAAAGACATCCTTAAATTCCTTAAACAACTTAATAAATGTTGACTTTTCTTGCTCAGAACATCCCATTCCCAAATTGATGCATTGTGAGTTATATTTAGTTCCTAAATTCACCTTTTCATGAGTCAAGGAAGAACTATTCATTTTACAATTCACTGATTTTCTAAATTTATCATGTAAATCATAAAAAATTTCTAATCTTACCACAGATTTTGGGATAGAATTTACCAGATCTTATGTTGATTCTGGAGATCTTGGGTCTGATATTACCGTAAAATTGTGGAGGTCTTCATCATGGGTACCTTCATCGATAATTGCACCTTAAAAAGTATCTTCCATGTGCAGAAAATTGATGATCTTTTGATCGTCATCGAAAACTCTTCAATTAGTGATGTTGTCCGGGATGGATGGTCTGAACAACAACTTGATTGAGAACGTGTTTGGAGAAAGGCCTTCTGCAGGGAAAATTTTAGAAGCGACATTAGCCAACAAGTCAGCCTCAGAATTATTCAATCTTGGAATAGAATTAATGTTAAACACAAGAATTTTTTTCATTCAATTCCATACCTCAGTTTGAGAGCTTTTCAAGTGTGGAGATAGGCAATGAATGAAATTTTTTACCTATCTGAACACGATTTCTGAATCACCAAAGACTATTAAACTCTGAACTCTCAAATCTAGTACCTTTCTAAGACCTTGTAGGAGTGCCTCGTATTTGGACGTATTATTTGTGCATTCAAATTCTAATATGCAAGAGATCAATTTTTTTTTTCCTGCTGGATCAATGAGCACGCATCTTGCATTGGCTCCTTCCTTAGATTTAGATCCATCAAAATAAAGAGACAAGATATGATTTTCATCCGATGGATGTGACATCTTAGAGAGGGTCGTTGACTGTGTGCATGTCATGAGTTCGAACTGTTGTTCTGGGTTAATAATGGTAGAAGTTTCAGCCATGAAATTGCCGAAAAAAGTGTTCATCCCCTGAATTTCGAGTGAATTGGCAGAAGGAGTGAATGGTTCATTAGGATCATTTAAATTAGTTACCGTAAGCTTGAGATAATGCTCACGATTGATCTTGATTCTGTTAGGCTTTCCATTCTCTGCCAGCCACAAGTGAGACCAATCTATCGCAAAGTAACCATGTATTTGTTTAGACCAATCCCTACTTAAAAATAAGCCATATACTTGAGGGATATCAACGACAATAATATGAATAATCTGGTGGAATTTAGGATTAGATGATAATCTGATAAGTACATTTTTTAATTCGCCTACTACTTTAACATTGGTCCGATCAAGCTGAATAATTTTAAGACTGGAAGGTTGAACTTCAGCATTGATTTTTTGGCAGATAGACCAAAGCATTACATTTGACAATGCACCTAAATCTACCATACAATTATGTACATTCCCATTGAAAATTTCAAAAGTCAACAAAAAGGGTGGGACATTTCTGCGAGTATTAACTACAAAAGTTTGTTGTTTTTTAGTCGCAGCCCTTGGAATTATTTTATTTACATTTGTTACACTTTTTACAGCAAGGTCTCTTTTATTAGAGGACTCTAGTGTCATTTTGACAGAGACCTTTTGAGGTGTTTTAGGGTTGTTTTCTGCAATATTCTGAAGCATCTTTTGTAGAAGCAAAGTAAATTTCAATAATTCATAAACATAAATATTAGCTTTAAGTTTCTTGATATCCTCAATCAAATCATATTCTAAACTTGGAGCTATTTAATTCTATTTAGTTTCAATTAGGTTAGACTGTTTTTAAGGTGCATTAGTTCCAATTTTAGAAGAGGATTTATTCGTCATTTTACTTCTGGTATTGTAAGGATGCACCATTTCAAAATTGGCTTGAAAGATACTATCCAAAAAATGCTCGAAAATGTTGGGAGAGGATTCGTCCTCTTCCACTATTTCTTGTTCAACCACGTCTTCAAGAATCTCGAGAGGAACTAAGTTATCATGTGCCTCCAGAATCGTCTGGATAGCATACTGTAGGCTTTCTAGATTTATGCCTTTAGAATTTGAATTAGGCTGGTTTGTGGGAAAATTTTATCTGAAAGGGGGTTTGTAAGGCCCTTTGCTTGAAGAAGCTTCTTCGGTTGATCTCCTTAAATCTATAACTTGATTCGACAACTTCTGAACGACCTTGTGTAAACTTTCAAGATCTGAACAGTCTGATTGAGTTTTGGTTTGGGGAGGTCTAGGAAGAATTTCTATTTTCTTCTTGGAAGATGAGATAATCTCCGCCTCATTACAGATATTGTCCTTTAGGCTGAGAATATATTTCTCAATTTGGCTCACCTCTTCGAAGGCTTCCAATAATGTTGTTTTCTTAGACATTTTTACCCAGATTGATATGTTTTGGTGTAGGGATTTCGTGTAGTATGCGACGATAATATTTTCAGTAGGCATTGAGTCTGTGGGGATTTGATTTTTTAATGTTAGAAACCTTTGATTAAATTCTTTTATTTTTTCTTTGGGGTTCATCTTTAAACTAGAGAGTTCCATGACTAAGACTTCGGGAAAATTGTCGTCTCAGAATTTCTCAAGGAAACAAGATTCGAATCTATCTCAAGATACAATTGTGTGGGGTTGTTGGGCAAAATACCAGGTAGAGGCATTTCCCTCAAATCTGTATAGAAAAAGTCTACATACTACGTCTTTGTGTTCTACGCTTCATAGCCTAATGGCTAGCATAAATTTTTTAATATGATCCTCGACGATCTTCTTGGAATCTGGATCAAATTTAGGGAGCCATTTCTTCGGATGTTTAGGCAAAGGATGTTGGGGTCCAGGTATGGCTACTGCATATTGATCGGGCCAAGGTCTGGCGGGATTATTCTGATTTGTCATAGGCGTAGGTGGTGTCGAAGGCTGAGATGAAGAACTGCCTTCGTCGGATGACTCTTCTCCTGAAGAAGAAGGAGATGAAGGGGGTGGTGATCGTGGGATACTAGATCCTCCATCTACAGGAGTGAGGATGTGATTTGGATACATAGGGTTTAGGGTAAGACCAACGCCTTCAAGTTGCTCCCTAATATCAGAGAATTCTAATGGTTGATTCAATGGTCAACCTGGTTGTCTGATACGAGCCAAAGCATTGTGTGTCCTTAGAAGGGATTGACGAACAATTTATTGTACGTCGGCCCCTTGGGGGTTTGGTGTTACTGGTTCAACGATAATCTATATATTTTCGTTTGATTTGGTTGTTGTTTGAGAGGTAATATTGTCATCAAAACGAATTCTTGTTACTATAGGTGAGCGGGTGTGTGGGGGAGGAGACTTGCGACCTCCACGTGCCATCAATAGTGTTTAGGACCTCCTTCTAGCATCATTTGTTGACGGGTGAAATTGATCGCTCGTCAACTGGAAGAGTGAGTCCAGTTGAGGGTTGTCTAATTAACCCAAGCCATTTGGATTGACTCACTCTGACAGGTTCAATGGCTTCATTGGCCAATCTAAAGTCCTAAAAGAAACAAATAAATAAATAAAAGAAACAAAATAACTCACTAATTACTAATCACTGATATATGTACATATAAATATACAACTTATATTAAATAATATTTACACACATAACGGTTTATCTAATTCATATACATGTTATACAATTTATGAGTTTTAATCTGAACTCACTAAAATCAATGTAAAAATAGCTCTTCTAATGAAAAGTAGATAAAGAAAGAAAAATGAACTATTTATTTTTGGTCTACTTTCTATCTATATGCATCTGAAAGATTAAATATCAAAATACTATGGAAACAAAATATGTAGACAGCAAAAACCAGACCACATATAAGAGTTTCTAAAATGAACAAGAAAATGAAAGGAACAAACTAACCTATCAAAGACTTTGAAGAACATGCATCCGACATTTGTATGATCATGAATCGTCCATCCAACCTGTGCACGAGATAAATCTGCAGTGTACTTTCATGCTGTTTGGAATAAATGCCAGACAATATATTGACTATTATATTTAAATGATAGAATAATAGGATGCAAACAATAACTGAGATATTTGTGACTGTAAGCAATTATACATAAGATAAATCTGATAGTAACAAAATTCTTTTAATTATTCAACAAGATTAAGATAAACCTTAATATTTGAATTGAACAATCAATCACTATTTTCATATAACTAAAGCATAAAATTGTGGACTGTATGAAAGAAATTATCTTGACGACATAATAATCTATGAAGACGAAAGCTATCAATAATTATCGAATTGTCAAGATAAACAAACAATAGACAACAACAATATTTACAGATAGCTTATATTCATATATAAGCTATCCACAATTCGCCCCAGGCCAAGATGTTCTAATTACAAAAATAATGGGTTTTTAAAGACTTCGGAAGGGTAATTGTTTCCTCTCTTGAGATCAGATATTGATTACAAAAATAAAAGGGAGATATAACCACCCAGATCATACTAAATCTTCTAAAGCTCAAAAAAGTTTATTTATTTTTATACAAAAAAATGTATCATAGATATGGCTAACAAGTCTCAAAGATGGCTCAGATCACTTGGTAACCATGAACTCCTGGATATCCTGAAAAGAAAAGAAAAAATAGAGAGATTTAGATACATATTTAACCATCAATTTGCAAATTTTGAATTAGCATAACTAGCTACAGAATCATATTTTGATTATGTAGCTAGTTATTTTAGTAAATGAAATCCAATTTATTGAATGAATAAAACAATATAATTTATTTAATAAATAATCCTATTTTAAGATAAAAGGAATCATACCTCTAACTGTAAATCAAATCGTATCAGATGATCTTAGAATTCACTATTGTTTTTGTAGCCTCAACGTTTTTCAATGTTACATTCCCTATAGTCTTCATACGATTCCTTTTTCCTTGAATGATAGACTCGAGCCTATGGTTTTCATTCATTAAGGCATCGATCTGATCAATGAGATCCTTAACCTGTGACTATAGGATAGGTATATTAGTGTAGTATTTATCAATCCAGAATAGGCAGACTTCAAACTTCGACTGTGCGACGGTCCCTTGGGAATAACCATGATTGTGAACCGGATCATCTTCAACATGGACTGTAGATTTATTACCCAATTTAATACCAGGAAACTCTTCATTACGTTTCAGAGAGGGAGGTAGATTGTCCACAAAGTTGTAAGGCCGATCGAGTTGTGGTTGGAGTGAAAGAGGGTCTTCTTTAGTGAGGAACCTATTGATTTCGGAGTCCGAACTCTCATGGATCTTGGTCATCTTGATCGAGCTCGCATGAGAGTTCGGCTTTTTCTGGAGCTTCCTCGAAATTAACCTTCCATCTTTCTTATTTTTAAAACTCAAATCAACATCATCTTTAGACGTCTTACCTGTAGGTTTGTTTGAAATTTTGACAGAGTTATTAGGCCGTGTAGCTTGCTCATGGGCCTGTTCAGTAACTTTTGGGTTGGGTAAGGGTTTTCTATAGGTGGCTGTAACACAGGCCTGGGTAGGTGAGAGGGGCGTTGTAGGTGGCCGTAACATAGGCCTAGGTAGGTGAGAGGGGCACTGTAGGGTAGATTAAGGTTTCTTCAATCACAGGCTTATCAATCTCTTCAACATTGGGGTTAGCAAAATTGTTTCTGGTTAAAAACGAATCCCAATTGTCGTTATGCAACTCTAATTGATGCACAAGAAAATTTTTTACTAAACCGTGATGGAAAAGGATTGATTCTAATCGTTTCTTTTTATACCTTTTGGCCATTTTGTAAAGGCTCCTCAATAAATAATAAGGCATGTTTAAAGGAAATCCCATGAAAATCATGAGCAAACGTAGATGATAAAGAAACACAAGACCAAAACGTCCTTCACAAGTGATAAATTGTTTCAACACAACAAGCAGACCATGCCATCGAGCTTTCAGTAAGGAGATGGGCATACCTTTGTCACATCCTTTGATCTTCCAAGATGTAAAGAAAAGACTCCAAGGAACCTCTTCTACCTTAGCATTCTTGAACCACCTTTGACCACTCGTAGGGAGTCCTGTAGCTTGGCTCAAAAAGTCCTCTGTGACTTCGAGTTGGATATCCCCCACTTTAGCTCTACGTCCATCGAATGAGAGAGCGAATTATTGAGCAGTTTGTAGGTTGAAACCCTGAAATTTTTCAAGGAAAATGAGTGAACCATTACTCTCAAGATCCTCTTTGGCATTGTCGTATAGGAGCAAGGTCTGAGTGCCATTAGGTTCGAATCTAACAATAGGATCCATGGTGAATCAAAAGATAATCACCCAAACGCAGTGCGTATGGAGGGTTTGTAAGAGTATACCAGAGCTATACCCCGAGCCTGAAAACATAAATAGTCTGCAACGTATGGGGATAAAATACATAACAAAAAGATGAGCATTGTTTGAAATGAATATGAGGTATGTTGCAAAGCCCAAGACCAAGCTTTGAAATGATGGGCTGACTGTAATCGTATTGCCACCTCTCATAAAGTACAATCCACGACCAGGGCATAAAAATAAGTGTGCAACATAGTGGGTTCGATCATAAGGTTTGGGAGATTGAAACTTGTAAATCAAATCCTAATAATGAGGAAACATATGGCCAAGAATCACACAAAAACCATATCAATGCTCAAATCAAAAGATCCTTTGTTGATATAATTAACAATCCCCAAGCATGCTTGGCATTCAAGGAATCGAAACAAAGAGAATAGCCTTCGTAGCAAGGAACAAGTCTTCATTAATAAACTGTAGAGACATTTTTCCTTTCATAAATTTTTCGAACAGAATGGTAACACAGTCGTAAGTTTTAATGCTTCGTTTTCATGCTTTCAGTCATGAACGAAGCGTGAAAAAAGAATAGGGAAAAGCGACAACTTAAAATTGTCAGAACAGAAAAATGGATGACTCTAGTTAGGCAGCTACATAGATCATTTAATTGATATAAAAAGTTAAAAATGTGTTGGGCTTCCAATAAGTACCTAGATTTCAGTGAATCCATCTCCATTAGATGCATATTGATTGTGGCATTTCATAATTGTGCTCATAATATCCAATCAAATAATTATAGCCACAATTATGCCCATTTAGTAGCCTCAAGGAGCTCCATTGAAAAGTAAGTTGCTTTTATAACCTGGGTTTTTGGTGAATATTTCTTCCAAACAAGATGTACTTTACTGGAAAAGATGATGGCCCTAGTATTGAATAATATATAAAAATTCAAAATTCATCATGGAAAGAGAGGTGGAAAATTTTCTAAGCTATGGTTTCAAAGAAGATGCTCACATATGGTGGGAATCATTTAATTAAAATGAGTTGATGGCACTTTCTAACAAAACATATGAAAAAATAATTTTAGACAAGTGGTCTAATGAAAAGTGTAAGGATAAATAAAGGACCAATGGTTTATTTTTATGTGACAACTCTATATTACATGTTTACAATTGTATTCATAAAGAAAATATCATTGTTTCTATTAACCCTAGTTGCCAACGAAATTTTATCAATATTTAGTTGGTTAACAAATTGCAAGTTTCTGCAAACCATATCCAAAGCACCAAAGTTGAGGGTGAGACTCTTCAAATTTTCAAATATTTTAATCTCACCATGGATAAATATGTGTTGCATTCAAATTTATGTGCCATTGATATTAATGATGTGGAATTTATTCTTGGATATTCTTTGATGACATCAATTTGTGTGGTTAATATTAATGTGGAAAAACGTTTTTGAAACTTTGGTATAAGAAAAAGAAAATTACATTGCAGGATATGTCTCTTAGTAGGAAAGAAGGGCCCATGGAGGAAAAAATAGAACACCATGTTGAAGATTCAAAGAAAGAAGAATCGATTGCTAGAGTTGTTATATTTCTCCATCTGCACCACACTAAGAAACAATAGTCATCAAGGCAGGGGTTTGAGCATCAACAAACTTATTTTGGACCAACATGGCACCAGAATGATAACCAATCAAGAGGTACATGGAGAAATACCAACAATGTAGGACAATGTCAGAGTAGAGAAACAACCCCATGGCACCAAAGTTGTGATAAGAATCAATATCAAGGTGGAAAAAATAGTTGGAAATCATGCTCATATTCCATTAGGTTGGACGGATTCTCATACTTGGTACTGGTTTGCTACATTGCTTAGTCATTCCTATTATATGGTGTCTTCCCATGTTTCGAGGATGAAACATGTAAAGGTGGATGGAACGCAGTATACCTATGGGGGTAATAGGGTACCTAGGGAGGTACCTAGTGGGAATAATAATAGATATTTCTATGTCTGGAGTCCATTTTTAATAAATAAGGTGTATGTATTGGTGTGAAAGAAATAAATGTGATTTACTAGAAGGTTCCACCTACTAGAATGTTTCTTCTCTATAATTTTCCTAGGAGATAGATAGTGGTATATGAAGAAATGTAAGCAATGTGTTGGAGCATAGTGAAGAATATTGTGAATGTATCAAGCATTTCTTGAGGAGTTTTATCCTTCCATAACTATTAATATATGATGTTACCCTACTTCAAGGGTTTTCTCTACAATTCTCTTATGTTGATTACTTTGTGTGAATGAATCGGGTTAGTGTTGAAGTTAGGGGTTTATATTCTAGTTTATATTTTTAGATCTACTAAGGTACACAAAATTTATTCTAAAATATTTTATTATGCAAGTTTATGTCCTCATATCTCATATTTATTATCACTAGATTATTGCTCAAATTTATGAAAATAGCTAAAGTATGAAAATGAAAGAATGGGAAAATGAATACACCATCCAAAAAAACCAACACAAGATGTATCCTAGGAAACCTAAAATAGGAGAAAACAAATCTAGAAGGTGAGGCCTATGCTCTGCTCTCTTTTATTCAAGTATGGAAATGCAAATACAAAGAAAGGGGCACTCACTGTGGATTTTTCTATGACAATGTGGCTTGAATGGCTACTGCATAATATTTTTCCTCCTTTTTTATGCCTCTAAATCACACTCATAAATGTTTTTCTCAACCATGGGGGATCCATCATATTGACCAATACCTTATCACATTCATCCATAAAGGGGGCTTTAAAATTGTAAAAAATAGAGTCAATATCTTGTAGTTATTGAGGGGGGGGGTGTCCGTGTTTATAAGTATTGGGGGGTATAAAAATGGGTATCCCATAAAAATAGGGTATATATAGTAACAATGGGGAGTTTTTAATTGGAGAGATATATAGGGAGGGGGGTTCAACAAAATTATTTTGGGAGGTATTTATCAATATCTAGTGAAATTAGAAGTATTCTTTAATATTTCAGGAACACACGTGCTATGTCATAGGTTCACATATCACGTGTTCTCAACTATGGAATGAGCATAATGCCAAAAGAATGAAATCCTCTCTCCTCTTAGCGACCCAATATTTGACGGTGTGTAGAACAATGTCAAGGGGATAGGATCTATTGCCACAAATTTTTGACCTCAAAATAATTGATTTGATGCTTAAAACAAGTCTGGAAGGCTTAAAACCTCGAAACTTCAAACTTTGGCCTACAACTAAAATCGGTCGCGTAAACCAATTCCTCCAATTTTCCACCCAAAAAGTATCAAAATAGATGAAAATTATATAATAATTCATTCTAAATCACTAATTTTATCATGTCTTCAAAAAAGCTTAGAGTATAATTAATCTACATTTAATAAAATTAAGATTACAATTTTGAATAAATTTTATTTAATCAATAAAATTAAAAAAAATCATGAAAAATTGACATACAAAATTATGATGAAATATAATTAAATTGTAATGACATCCATAAAAATATCAACTTATACTAATGTGATAGGTGGTGGAGACTAGATGTGTTCAATAAAATTGACATAAAGACTTATGATCAAATCTATTTAAATTGTATGGAGAAATATTGAAATATATTAATTGCAAGATATAATTGTGGAAATGCTCATCCTCAACTTAATGCCAATGAGTGATAAAATAGAAAGAGATAAAATCGAAATAAGTCACTACTTGGATAAATTTTCCATTAAAAACTTACCACTTTCAAAGAATTTTTTTTAAAAAGAACATCAATCTATTTTATTTTAGGTTTTAATTTTGCCACTAAAAAATACAATTTGGTCATAATAACTTCATAAGCATTCAAATTTAGCAAGAAAGTCACAATATGTTAGAGGGATTTAAAAAAAAAAAAAATCACGTGCTTAAATCAATTCATTTTTAATATGATTGTATTTTGGTTTATATATTTTATTTTTGAAGAATAATATCTCCCTCTCTTCTTCATGGAGGCATTAATGAGTTAACAACCACGGATGAAATATGAATGAATCAACTACTAGCGCATAGGCCACTACTAATCCTTAATGACTTGATGACAATAAATAAACCACCAACTATAGAGACCACTCATAACCATAAAGGATTTTATGGGAAGGGATCAATTACTGGTTATAGAGGTCACTACTAACGCCTAAGGACTACATTTGAGTGGATAAACTACCATCCACAAAGACCACTTGTAACCCCAAAGTAATGAATGTGAATGGATCAACTACCAGCTATAGAGGTCACTATTAAACACTAAGGACTCAATAAGAATGGATTAACCATGAGTTGCATAGGTAACTCGTAACCCCAAGGCACCTAACGAGAATGGATCACTTTCCAATTGTAATGCCTACTACTAACTCCAAAGGACGTGATTGGAATGAATCAACTAAAAACAATGGATGCGATTGTTAACACCTAAGGACTTGATGGGAATGGATCAACCATTAGACGAAGAGGCCACTCGTAAGCCCAAAGGACTCAATAGAAATGGATGAATCGCCAGCCACAAAGGCCATTGCTAACCCCTAAGGACTTGAAGGTAATGGATTAGTTTCCAGCCATGGAGGTCACTTGTAACCTTGAAGAACTTGATGGGAATGAATCAATCATTATCCATAGAGGCCAATATTAACCCCTAAGGATTTGATGGGAATGAATCAATTGCCAACGAAAAAGGTAACTCATAACCACAAGGACTTGATGGGAATGGATCAATCTTCAACCATAGACACCACTACTCACCCCAAAAGACTCAATGAGAATGGATCAACCACTAGTAGTAAAGGCCACATGTAACCCCGAAAGACTCAATGAGTATGGATCAACCATAAATCATAAAGGCCACTGTGAACCCAAAAGAATCAATGTTAAAGGATCAATTGTCAACCATAAAAGCCACTACTAATGCCAAAGAACTCAATGGAAATGGATCAATCGTCAACCTTAAAGGCCACTACTAACCCCAAAAGACTCAATGTGAATAAGATAAAGAGTTGAAATATGAACATAGAGGCGGCTAATGACCACAAAAGAGTCATATAAAATGGGAATGGATCTCTACACCTATAAATAACAACTTTGCATAAAAGTATCTTACTGATCCATAATAAACCCTTATGGCTATTTATCTACTTATTTTGTTATTGCAAATATGCAAATATAGAATAAAAAGAAAAAATTTCTTTACATTAAATTAATTTTAATTTATAAACATAATCATTATACATCTTATCAATACTAAACTATACTCAACGATAACATATATCCCACACTTTTTAAGTGCTCGGAACATTTTCCATCAAATAAATTATTTGAGACCCTAAATAATTTCCACATTCATGATTCATAAGTCACAACTTTTCCAAAATATTACCTGAAAAGGAAAATTTTCTACACAGATGAAAAATTAAAACCATAAATAAATTTCGCACTAATGTTTCCAACCTGTTCAACGGAAAGAACAACCATTATTATATTTTATTACGCTTGATTCCAATCTGCCCAATAGAAACACAAATGATTATTAATTTTTCGTGATTCAAAAATTCATTCAACGTCAACCCTTACATAGTGATGTCACTTCATTTCCGACGAAGTCATTTCATTGAAATAATAAGGCAATGACACAACGACTATGAACATTAATTTTATCAAACTACGATTCTAGGGTTTTCGGACAATATACGGCGATTTCCTTCCAATTAGATTTGTTCGGCCAGCCTCGTAAGATTCTTTGGACGATCCCTTCCATAATATTATATATTCCCCATCAATCCTTTCAATTATCATTTTTTTCAACACTCAGTACGACTCAATTATTTTTTTTCAATCCTCGTACGATTCTTTTCGATGCTAATTATATATATCCTCCCATCAACCCTTCAAATCCCGTCAACAATTTTATATTCTCCCATCAACCCTTCAAATCTATGATCGTCAACAAAGCCTTCCATTACATACATACCAAACATGCTTAAAATCAAGCATCCTTAAATTATGGCCTTGTTTAGTTTTTTTTTTTTTTTTTCCT
>ML795445.1:22043-57519 GCA_009831015.1 Picea engelmannii
CCCGAATTGCCCGCACTTGGGCGGTTTCTCCCACGGTCGAGACTCAGAAACCCCGAATTTCCCACACTTGGTCGGTTTCTCCGCTCGTCGAGACTCATAAACCCCGAATTCCCCACACTTGGGCCGGTTTCTCCGCTCGCTGAGACTCGAAAACCCCGAATTCCCTGCACTTGGGCAATTTCACCCGCGGTCGAGACTCGGAAACCCTGAATCTGCCGCACTTGGGGTGGTTTCTCCCATGGTCGAGACTATGAAACCCCGAATCCCCCCCACTTGGGCGGTTTCTCCCACGGTCGAGACTCGAAAACCCTGAATTCCCCGCACTTGGGGTGGTTTCCCCCATGGTTGAGACTTGGAAACCCTGAATTCCCTGCACTTGGGCCAGTTTATCCCGAACACAAGGCAAACTTGGGGTTTCTCGAATGCAAACCTTTGGTTCAGTTTCTCCCGAATGCAAGACAAACTTGGGGTTTCCCGAATGCAAACCCTGAATTCCCCACACTTGGGCAGTTTCTCCCACGGTCGAGACTCGAAAACCCCGAATCCTCCGCACTTGCGGTGGTTTCTCCCACGATCGAGACTAGGAAACCCCGAATACCCCGCACTTGGGAGGTTCCTCCCACGGTCGAGACTCAAAAACCCTAAATTCCCCGCACTTGTAGCTGTTTCTCCTATGGTTGAGACTTGGAAACCCCGAATTCCCCGCACTTGGGTCGGTTTCTCCTGAACACAAGGAAAACTTGGGGTTTATCGAATGCAAACCCTTGGTTCAGTTTCTCCCGAACGTAAGGCAAAATTCTAGTTTCTCCCAATGGTTGAGACTAGGAAACCCCGAACCCCCCCCCACTTGGTCTAGTTTCTCCCACGGTTGAGACTAGGAAACCCCGAATCCACCCCACTTGGGCGATTTCTCCCGTGGTCGAGACTTGGAAACATCGAATTCCCCGCACTTGGGCAGTTTCTCCCACGGTCGAGACTCGAAAACCCCAAGTTCCCCACACTGGGGTGGTTTCTCTCATGGTCGAGACTCGAAAACCATGAATTCCCCGCACTTGGGCGGTTTCTCCCCGGTCAAGATTCGAAAACCCCAAATTTCCTGCACTTGAGCGGTTTCTCCCATGGTCGAGACTCGAAAACCCCGAATTCCCCACACTTGGGTAGTTTCTCCCACAGACGAGACTTGGAAACCTCGAATTCTCCACACTTGGGCCGGTTTCTCCCATGGTCGAGACTAGGAAACCCAGAATCCCATCCTTTTGGATGGTTTCTCCCACGGTCGAGCCTCAAAAACCCCGAATTCCCTGCACTTGGGCCGGTTTCTTCGCTCGTCGAGACTCGAAAACCCTGAATTCCCCATACTTGGGCTGGTTTCTCCGCTCATCGAGACTCGGAAACCCTGAATTCCCTGCACTTGGGTGGCTTCTCCCACGGTCGAGACTCGAAAACCCTGAATTCCCCACACTTGGGCAGTTTCTCCCACGATCGAGACTCGAAAAACCTGAATTCCCTGCACTTGGGGCGGTTTCTCCCACAGTCGAGACTTGGAAACCCTGAATTCCCTGCACTTGGGCCGGTTTCTCCTAAACACAAGGCAAACTTGGGGTTTCTCGAATGCAAACCCTTGGTTCGGTTTCTCCAGAACGCAAGGCAAACTTGGGGTTTCCCAAATGCAAACCCCGAATTCCTCGCACTTGGGCGGTTTCTCCCACAGTCGAGACTAGGAAACCTCGAATTCCCCACACTTGGGCGGTTTCTCCAACGATTGAGACTCGAAAACCCAGAATTCCCCGCACTTGGGTCGATTTCTCCCACGGTTGAGACTAGGAAACCCCAAATTCCCCCCGCTTGGCCGGTTTCTCCCACGGTTGAGACTCAGAAAACCTAAATTCCCCGAACTTGGGATGGTTTCTCCCACGGGCGAGACTGGGAAACCCCGAATTCCCCACACTTGGGCGGCTTCTCCGCTCATCAAGATTCAGAAACCCAGAATTCGTCGCTCCTGGGAGGTTTCTTCGCTCGTCGAGACTTGGAAACCCCGAATTCCTCATACTTGGGCAGTTTCTCCCATGATCGAGACACGAAAACCCCAAATTTCTCGCACTTGGGCGGTTTCTCCCACGGTTGAGACTCAGAAACCCCAAATTCCCCACACTTGGGTGGTTTCTCCCACGGTCGAGACTTGGAAACCCCGAATTCTTCGCACTTGGGTCGGTTTCTCCTACGGTCGAGACTAGGAAACCCCGAATTCCCCCCACTTGGGCGGTTTCTCCCATGGTCGAGGCTCGAAAACCCTGAATTCCCCGCACTTGGGCCAGTTTCTCCACTCGTCGAGACTCGAAAACCCCAAATTCCCCCCACTTGGGCTGGTTTCTCCGCTCGTCGAGACTCGGGAACCCCGAATTCCCTGCACTTGTGCGATTTCTCCCATGGTCGAGACTCGAAAACCCCGAATCCGCTGCACTTGGGGTGATTTATCCCATGGTTGAGACTATGAAACCCTGAATCCCCCCCACTTGGGCGGTTTCTCCACGGTTGAGACTCGAAAACCCTGAATTCCCCGCACTTTGGGCAGTTTCCCCCACGGGCGAGACTTGGAAACCCTGAATTCCCCGCACTTGGGCCAGTTTCTCCCGAACACAAGGAAAACTTGGGGTTTCTCGAATGCAAACCCTTGGTTTGGTTTCTTCCGACCGCAAGGAAAACTTGGGGTTTCTCGAATGCAAACCTCGAATTCCCCGTAGTTGGGCGATTTCTCCCACGGTCGAGACTCAGAAACCTCAAATTCCTTGCAATTGGGCGGTTTCTCCCACGGTCGAGACATGAAAACCCTGAATTCCCCGCACTTGGGAGGTTTCTCCCACAGTCGAGACTCGAAAACCCCGAACCCCCCCCCACTTGGTCCAGTTTCTCCCACGGTCGAGACAAGAAAACCCCGAATCCACCCCACTTGGGTGGCTTCTCCCGCGGTCGAGACTAGGAAACCCCGAATTCCCCACACTTGGGCGGTTTCTCCCCTGGCCGAGACTCGGAAACCCCGAATTTCCCGCACTGGGGTGGTTTCTTCTATGGTCGAGACTCGAAAACCCCGAATTCCCCGCACTCGGGCGGTTTCTCCGACGGTCGAGACTTGGAAACACTGAATTCCCCGCACTTAGGCGGTTTCTCCCACGGTCGAGACTTGGAAACCCCGAATTCCCTGCACTTGGGCAGTTTCTCCCACGGTCGAGACTCAGAATCCCAAAATTCCTTGCACTTGGGCTGGTTTCTCCCATGGTCGAGACTAGGAAACCTCGAATCCCCCCCGCCTGGGCGGTTTCTACCACGGTCGAGACTGGGAAACCTCGAATTCCCCGCACTTGGGACGGTTTCTCCCACGGTTGAGACTGGGAAATCTCGAATTCCCTGCACTAGGGCGGCTTCTCCGCTCATCGAGACTCGAAAACCCAGATTTCCCCACTCTCTGGTGGTTTCTCCGCTCGTCGAGACTTGGAAACCCCGAATTCCTTGCACTTGGGTGGTTTCTCCCACAGTCGAGACTTGAAAACCCTGAATTCCTCGCACTTGGGGGGTTTCTCCCATAGTCGATACTCGGAAACCCCAAATTCCCCACACTTCGGTGGTTTCTCCCACAGTCGAGACTTGAAAACCCTGAATTCTCCGCACTTGGGCCGGTTTCTCCCACGGTTGAGACTAGGAAACCCCGAACCCCGCCCACTTGGGCAGTTTCTCCCACGGTCGAGGCTTGAAAACCCTGAATTCCCCGCACTTGGGGCGGTTTCTCCGCTGATCGAGACTTAGAAACCTCGAATTCCCCACACTTGGGCCTGTTTCTCCGCTCATCGAGACTTTGAAACCCTGAATTCCCCACACTATGGTGGTTTCTCTGATGGTCGAGACTCAAAAACCCTGAATTCCCTGCACTTGAGCTGTTTCTCCACTCGTCGAGACTCGAAAACCCTGAATTGCTTGCACTTGGGCGGTTTCTCCCATGATCGAGACTCAGAAACCTCGAATTCCCCGCACTTGGGTGGTTTCTCTGCTCATCAAAACTTGGAAACCCTAAATCCCCCGAACTTGGGCCGGTTTCTCCGCTCCCTGAGACTTGGAAACCCCAAATTCTTTGCACTTGGGTGGTTTCTCCCTCGGTCGAGACTCGAAAACCCTGAATTCCCCTCACTTGGATGGTTTCGCCAATGGTCGAGACTCGAAAACCTCGAATCTGCCGCACTTGGGGTGGTTTCTCCCACGGTCGAGACTATGAAACCCCAAATCCCCTCCACTTGGGCGGTTTCTCCCATGGTCGAGACTCGAAAACCATGAATTCCCCGCAATTGGGGCGGTTTCTTCCACGGTCGAGACTTGGAAACCCTGAATTCCCCGCACTTGGGCCGATTTCTCCCGAACACAAGGCAAACTTGGGGTTTCTCGAATGCAAACCCTTGGTTCGGTTTCTCCCGAACGCAAGGCAAACTTGGGGTTTCCTGAATGCAAACCCCGAATTCCCCACAGATAGGCGGTTTCTCCCACGGTCGAGACTCGGAAACCCCAAATTCCCCACACTTGGGCAGTTTCTCCCATGGTCGAGACTTGTAAACCCTTAATTCCCCGCACTTGGGCAGTTTCGCCCATGGTTGAGACTCGAAAACCCCGAATCCACTGCACTTGGGACGGTTTCTCCCACGGTTGAGACTATGAAACCCCGAATCCCCCCCACTTGGGCGGTTTCTCCCACGGTCGAGACTTGAAAACCCTGAATTCCCCGCACTTGGGGTGGTTTCTCCCATGGTCGAGACTTGGAAACCTTGAATTCCCCGCACTTGGACTGATTTCTCCTGAACGCAAGGCAAACTTGGGATTTCCTGAATGCAAACCCTGAATTCCCCGTAGTTGGGCGGTTTCTCCCACGGTCGAGACTCGAAAACCCCGAATTCCCCACACTTGGGCGGTTTCTCCCATGGTCGAGACTCAGAAACCCTGAATTCCCCGCACTTGGGTGGTTTCTCCCATGGCTGACACTTGGAATCCTCGAATCCCCCCCACTTGGGCGATTTCTCCCACGGTTGAGACTTGGAAACTCTGAATTCGCCGCACTTGGGCCTGTTTCTCCCATGGTCGAGACTAGGAAGCCTCGAATACCCCCCTCTTGGGCAGTTTCTCCAATGGTCGAGACTTGGAAACCCTGAATTCCTCGCAATTGGGTCGGTTTCTCCCATGGTCGAGACTTGGAAACCCCGAATTCCCCGCACTTAGGCCGGTTTCTCTTGAATGCAAGGCAAACTTGAGGTTTCTTGAATGCAAACCCTTTGGTCAGTTTCTCCCGAACGCAAGGCAAACTTGGTGTTTTCCGAATGCAAACCCTTAATTCCCCGCACTTGGGTGGTTTCTCCCACATTTGAGACTAGGAAACTCTGAATTCCACGCACTTGGGTGGTTTCTCCCACGATGGAGACTTGGAAACCCAGAATTCCCTGCACTTGGGCCAGTTTCTCCCACGGTCGAGACTAGGAAACCCCAAATCCCCCTCGCTTGGGCAGTTTCTCCCACGGTCAAGTCTCGAAAACCCCGAATTCCTCGCACTTGGGATGGTTTCTCCCACAGTCGAGAATGGGAAACCCTGAATTCCCCGCACTTGGGCGGCTTCTCCGCTCGTCGAGACTCGAAAACCCAGAATTCGCCGCTCTTGGGCAGTTTCTCCGCTCGTGGAGACTTGGAAACCCTGAATTCCTCGCACTTGGGCCAGTTTCTCTGCTCGTTGAGACTCAAAAACCCTGAATTCCCTGCACTTGGGCAGTTTCTCCCATGGTCGAGACTCGAAAACCTCGAATTCCCCGTACTTGGGCAGTTTCTCCACTCGTTGAGACTCGGAAACCCCGAATTCCCCTTACTTGGGCGGTTTCTCCCATGGTCGAGACTCGGAAACCTTGAATTTCCCACACTTGGGCGGTTTCTCCGCTTGTCAAGACTCGAAAACCCTGAATGCCCCGCACTTGGGGCGATTTCTCCCATGGTCGAGACTTGGAAACCCCGAATTCCCCGTACTTGGGCCGGTTTCTCCCGAACACAAGGAAAACTTGGGGTTTCTTGAATGCAAACCCTTGGTTTGGTTTCTCCCGAACGCAACGCAAACTTGGGGTTTCCCAAATGCAAACCTCGAATTCCTCGTAGTTGGGCGGTTTCTCCCACGGTCAAGACTCGGAAACCCCGAATTCCCCGCACTTAGGCGGTTTCTCCCATGGTCGAGACTCGGAAACACCGAATTCCCCACACTTGGGCGGTTTCTCCCAGGGTTGAGACTTACAAACCCCGAATCCCCCCCACTTGGGTGGTTTCTCCCACGGTCGAGACTTGGAAACCCTGAATTCACCGCACTTGGGCCGGTTTCTCCCACGGTCGAGGCTAGGAAACCCGGAATCCCCCCCTCTAGGGCGGTTTCTCCCATGTTTAAGACTCAGAAACCTCGAATTCTCTGCACTTGGGCCGGTTTCTCCCATTGTCAAGACTTGGAAACCCCGAATTCCCCACACTTGGGCCGGTTTCTCTCAAACACAAGGCAAACATGGGGTTTCTCGAATGCAAACCCTTGGGTCAGTTTCTCTCGAATGCAAGGAAAAATTGGGGTTTCCCGAATGAAAACCCTAAATTCCCCACACTTGGGCGGTTTCTCCCACAGTCGAGACTAGGAAACCCCGAATTCCCCGCACTTGGGCGGTTTCTCCCACGATTGAGAATCAGAAACCTAGAATTCCCCGCACCTGGGCCGGTTTCTCCCACGATCGAGACTAGGAAACAATGAATCCCCCCCGCTTGGGCAGTTTCTCCCACAGTCGAGACTCAGAAACCCTGAATTCCCCGCACTAGGGATGGTTTCTCCCACGATCGAGACTCGAAAACCTAGAATTCGCCGCTCTTGGGCGGTTTCTCCGCTCGTCGAGACTTGGAAAACCCAAATTCCTTGCACTTGGGCAGTTTCTCCAATGGTCGAGACTAGGAAACCCCGAATTCCTCGCACTTGGGTGGTTTCTCCCACGGTCGAGACTCGAAAACCCTGAATTCCATACACTTGGGTGGTTTCTCCCACGGTCGAGACTTTGAAACCCCGAATTCTCCACACTTGGGCCAGTTTCTCCCATGGTCGAGACTAGGAAACCCCGAATCCCCCCTACTTGGGTGGTTTCTCCCATGGTCGAGGCTCAAAAACCCCAAATTCCTCGCACTTGGGCCGGTTTCTCCACTCGTCGAGACTCGAAAACCCTAAATTCCCCACACTTGGCTAGGTTTCTCTGCTTTGCGAGACTCAGAAACCACAAATTCCCCGTACTTGGGCAGTTTCTCCCACGGTCGAGACTCGGAAACCCTGAATTCCCCGCACTTGGGTGGTCTCTCCACTCGTCGAAACTCGAAAACCCTTAATTCCCTGCACTTGGGCCAGTTTCTCCACTCGTCGAGACTCGAAAACCCTGAATTCCCCGCACTTGGGCGGTTTCTCCCACGGTTGAGACTCGAAAACCCTGAATTCCCCACACTTGGGTGATTTCTTTGTTCGTCGAGCCTCAGAAACCTCGAATTCCCCACACTTGGACAGTTTCTCCCACTGTCAAGACACGAAAACTCTGAATCCGCCGTACTTGGGGCGGTTTCTCCCAGGGTCGAGACTAGGAAACCCCGAATCCCCCGCACTTGGACGGTTTCTCCCACGGTCGACACTCGAAAACCCTGAATTCCCTGCACTTGGGGCCATTTCTCCCACGGTCGAGACTTGGAAACCCAGAATTCCCTGCAACTGGTCCGGTTTCTCCCGAACATAAGGCAAACTTGGGGTTTCTCAAATGCAAACCCCTGGTTCGGTTTCTCCCGAACGCAAGGCAAACTTGGGGTTTCTCGAATGCAAACCGTGAATTCCCCACAGTTGGGCGGTTTCTCCCACGGTCTAGACACGGAAACCCTGAATTCCCTGCACTTGGGCGGTTTCTCCCATGGCCGAGACTTGAAAACCCTGAATTCCCTGCACTTGGGCGATTTCTCCCACGGTCGAGACTCGGAAACCCCGAACCCCCCCCGCCCACTTGGTCCAGTTTCTCCCACGGTTGAGACTAGGAAACCCCGAATCCACCCCACTTGGGCGGTTTCTCCTGCGGTCGAGAATAGGAAACCCCGAATTCCCCGCACTTGGGTGGTTTCTCCCACGGTCGAGAATTGAAAACCCAGAATTCCCCACATTGGGGCGGTTTCTTCCACGGTCAAGACTCAGAAACCCTGAATTCCCCACACTCGGGCGGTTTCTCCTGCGGTCGAGACTTGGAAACCTCGAATTCCCCACACTTGGGCGGTTTCTCACACGATTGAGACTCGGAAACCCCGAATTCCCCGCACTTCGGTGGTTTCTCCCACGGTTGAGACTCGAAAAATGAAAATTCCCCGCACTTGGGCCGGTTTCTCCCATGGTCGAGACTAGGAAACACCGAATCTCCCCCGCTTGGGCGGTTTCTCCCATGGTCGAGACTCGGAAACCCCGAATTGCCCGCACTTGGGACGGTTTCTCCCATGGTTGAGATTGGGAAACCCTGAATTCCCCACACTTGGGTGGCTTCTCCTCTCGTCGAGACTCAAAAACCCATAATTCCTCGCTCTTGGGCGGTTCCTCTGCTCGTCGAGACTTGGAAACCATGAATTCCTTGCTTTTGGGTGGTTTCTCCCATGGTCGAGACTCGGAAACCGCAAATTCCTCGCACTTGGGATGTTTCCCCAAGGTCGAGACTCGAAAACCCCGAATTCCCCACACTTGGGTGGTTTCTCCCACGGTCGAGACTTGGAAACCCCGAATTCGCCGCACTTTGGCCGGTTTCTCCCATGGTCGAGACTAGGAAACCCCGAATCCCCCCCTCTTGGATGGTTTCTCCCATGGTCGAGACTCGGAAACCCTGAATTCCCCGCACTTGGGCCGGTTTCTACCACGGTCGAGACTTGGAAACCCCGAATTCCCCGCACTTGGGCCGGTTTCTCTCGAATGCAAGGTAAACTTAGGGTTTCTCGAATGCAAACCGTTGGGTTAGTTTCTCCCGAAGGCAAGGTAAACTTGGGGTTTTCTGAATGAAAACCCTGAATTCCCCGCACTTGGGTGGTTTCTCCCATAGTCGAGACTAGGAAACCCTGAATTCCCCACACTTGGGCGGTTTCTCCCATGATTGAGACTCAGAAACCTAGAATTCCCTGCACTTGGGCCGATTTCTCCCACGACCGAGACTAGGAAACCCCAAATCCCCCCCGCTTGGGCGGTTTCTCCCATGGTCGAGACTCGAAAACCCCAAATTCCCCACACTTGGGACGGTTTCTCCCACGGTCGAGACTAGGAAACCCCGAATTCCCCGAACTTGGGCGGCTTCTCCGCTCATTGAGAATCGGAAACCTAGAATTCGCCGCTCTTGGGCGGTTTCTCCGCTCATCGAGACTTGGAAACCCCAAATTCCTTGCACTTGGGCGGCTTCTCCCATGATCGAGACTCGAAAACCCCGAATTCCTCACACTTGGGCAGTTTCTCGCACGGTCGAGACTCGAAAACCCCAAATTCCCCATACTTGGGTGGTTTGTCCCACGGTCAAGACTTAGAAACCCCGAATTCTCTGCACTTGGACTGGTTTCTCCCACGGTCGAGACTAGCAAACCCCGAATCCCCCCCACTTGGGCGGTTTCTCCCACGGTCGAGGCTCAGAAACCCCAAATTCCCCGTACTTGGGCCGGTTTCTCTGCTCGTCGAGACTCGAAAACCTCGAATTCCCAGCACCTGTGCCGGTTTCTCCGCTCATCGAGACTTGGAAACCCTGAATTCCCTTCACTTGGGTGGTTTCTCCCACGGTTGACACTCGGAAACCCCGAATTCTCTGCACATGGGCGGATTCTCCGCTCGTCGAGACTCGAAAACCCTGAATTCCCCACACTTGGGTTGTTTCTCCCATAGTAGAGACTTGAAAACCTAGAATTCCCCACACTTGGGCGGTTTCTCCCACGGTCGAGACTTGGAAACCCTGAATTCTCCACACTTGGACTGGTTTCTCCCACGGTGGAGACTAGGAAACCACGAACGCCATCCACTTGCGTGGTTTCTCCCATGGTCGAGGCTTGGAAACCCCAAATTCCCCACACTTGGGCCGGTTTCTCCACTCGTCGATACTTGGAAACCCCGAATTCCCCGCACCTGGGCCGGTTTCTCCGCTCATCGAGACTTGGAAACCCCGAATTCCCTTCACTTGGGTGGTTTCTCCCACGGTTGAGACTCGAAAACCCCAAATTCCCTCCGCTTGGGCGGTTTCTCCGCTCGTCGAGACTCGAAAACCCTGAATTGCCCAGACTTGGGTGGTTTATCCGCTCGTCAAGACTTGGAAACCCCAAATTCCCCGCACTTGGGCCAGTTTCTCCGCTTGCTGAGACTCGAAAACCCCAAATTCCCAGCACTTGGATGGTTTCTCCCACGGTCGAGACTCGAAAACCCTGAATTCCCCGCACTTGGGAGGTTTCTCCGCTCGTCGAGACTCAGAAACCCTGAATTCCCTGCACTTGGGTGGTTTCTCCCACGGTCAAGACTCAAAAACCCTGAATCCACCACACTTGGGGCAGTTTCTCCCACTATCGAGACTATGAAACCATGAATCCCCCCCACTTGGGCGTTTTCTCCCATGGTCGAGACTCAAAAAACCTGAATTCCCCGCACTTGAGGTGGTTTCTCCCACGGTCGAGACTTGGAAACCCTGAATTCCCCACACTTGGGCCGGTTTCTGTTAAACACAAGGCAAACTTGGGGTTTCTTGAATGCAAACCCTTGGTTTGGTTTCTCCCAAACACAAGGCAAACTTGGGGTTTCCCGAATGCAAACCTTGAATTCCCTGCAGTTGGGCGGTTTCTCCCACGGTCGAGACTCGGAAACCCTGAATTCCCACACTTGGGCGGTTTCTACCATGGTCGAGACTCGAAAACCCTAAATTCCTCACACTTGGGGGGTTTCTCCCACGGTCGAGACTTGGAAACCTCGAATTCTCCGCACTTGGGCCAGTTTCTCCCACGGTCGAGACTAGGAAACCACGAATCCCACCCACTTGGGCGGTTTCTCCCATGGTCAAGGCTCAAAAACCTCGAATTCCCTGCACTTGGGTTGGTTTCTCTGCTCGTGAAGACTCAGAAACCCTGAATTCCTCTCACTTGGGCCGGTTTCTCCGCTCATCGAGACTCGGAAACCTAGAATTCGCCGCTCTTGGGTAGTTTCTCCACTCGTCAAGACTTGGAAACCACAAATTCCTTGCACTTGGGCGGTTTCTCCCATGGTCGAGACTCAGAAACCCCAAATTCCTTGCACTTGGGCAGTTTCTCCCACGGTCGAGACTCGAAAACCCCAAATTCCCCACACTTGGGTGGTTTCTCCCACGATCGAGACTTAGAAACTCTGAATTCTCCGCACTTGGGTCGATTTCTCCCATGGTCGAGACTAGCATACCCCGAATCCCCCCCACTTGGGTGGTTTCTCCCACAGTCGAGGCTCGAAAACCCCGAATTACCCACCCTTGGGCCGGTTTCTCCACTTGTCGAGACTCGAAAACCCTGAATTCCCAGCACCTGGGCTGGTTTATCCGCTCATTGAGACTTGGAAACCCTGAATTCCCTTCACTTGGGTGGTTTGTCCCACGGTCGAGACTCGGAAACCCCGAATTCCCTACACTTGGGCGGTTTCTCCACTTGTTGAGACTCGAAAACCCCGAATTCCCCTCACTTGGGCAGTTTCTCCCACGGTAGAGACTTGGAAACCCCGAATTCCCCACACTTGGGTGGTTTCTCCCACGGTCGAGACTTGGAAACCCTGAATTCTCTGCACTTGGGACGGTTTCTCCCATGGTGGAGACTAGGAAACCATGAACCCCGCCCACTTGGGCAGTTTCTCTAATGGTCGAGGCTCGAAAACCCCGAATTCCCCGCACTTTGGCCGGTTTCTCCGCTTGTCGAGACTTGGAAACCCCGAATTCCCTGCACCTAAGCCGGTTTCTCCACTCATCGAGACTTGGAAACCCCGAATTCCCTTCACTTGAGTGGTTTCTCCCACGGTCGAGACTTGGAAACCCTGAATTTCCTGCACTTGTGTGGTTTCTCTCTCGTCGAGACTCGAAAAACCTGAATTTCCAGCACTTGGGTGGTTTATCTGCTCGTCGAGACTCGGTGTTGGAGCCGAAAGTCACTCCTGGATTGCTTGCAGGAGCAGAGCCCGACGCCCATCAGTTTAATGTCACGATTTGTTTAAAGGGGTGATCAAATGGAGAAAAACTCAGAACAATATCATCTCAACTCATAAACTAGGCCAAGCATGCATGGACGAGTGAGGTCCTGATAGACTTCAAACAGTGAGTTGCAATAAAGGGTGAGTAGGAGGAAGACTTGCATGAGAAAAGTGCGAAGGTCTATCATAAACATCAGGGTCATAACAGACTGGAGAAGAAAGAATCTGAACACAAAATCCTTTTACATTCAAACACAGAAGACTAGAGAATACAATAATGTCACAACAAATCCTTTATCATAACAAAATTGCAACAATCCACTCGAATCCTTCGTCTGTGAACTCTCTGGCATGATATGAAACATAGATGAAAAAGGAGAACTGTTTGTCATAAACCAAGAAATCTCAAACACAGAGGCATAACCAGGAAACCAGAATGGTCGTTGAAACTTTACAGTCCGGAGCTCAGCTCTACCATCGATCCATACAAAAATGACAAAAATGCCTTCATATACTTAAACTATTAACAACAACAAAATCGAGACGTAGCATTAAAAGCTTTGCATCTGCATGGCTTCTGACAATCTCCAGCCGCAATCTTTGAATGGTCATGCAACTTATGGCAGACGCAATCGATCTTCTGACAGCTTCATCAGCGACTCGACGTGCCTTTAATCCATTGCCGGACTCTCCCATTATGGCGAAGGCGATGTCTAACCACCACCAACCACTTCAATAACTTCTTCATCGGGATTGAGGACGGCCCGGCCAACTCGGCACCTTTGGGATGTGGAGGACCTCCCGCGCTTCCATCTGGATTAACTGAATAACTTGAATGACAGATATGGAGGCCAACGCGGAAGGTGGAGCTCGGCAATGGAATGATGGGGTCGAACCGCAGGGGCGAAGCCTAAAAAGATGAGGGGGCGAGAGAGATTACAGGAAAGACACATGGCAAAAGGAAAAAGTAGAGTAGGCTAGAAGATGGACGTGATGGGTGCTTTTAGTGGGATGCCGACGTGGGGGGAAAGGGGCACGTGGTGGGTGGTGAGTGGACAATGAGACAGGGAAAGGGCTATCTGGATGAAAGAGTGGAGGAGGACAGATGACACACGACAGTAGGGGAAGACGATTATGGAGGATGACATGACGGGAGAGGGGCCCACACTGTCTAAACATAAAGCACCTGAGAAAGATGGGATTGTCCAAGCGTCATTGATCCAGGCGCGTCGATCTCGGCCATCGAAAAGTTGCATCTACGATTCCAGACCCCCCCCCTCCACTTAAAGGTAGAAAGGTAGGGGGGTCCGGAATTGTCTTTATCGTCATTGATCTAGGCGTGCTGATTTGGACCATTGAAGAGATGTGCCCACGATTCCGGACCCCCCCCGCTTAAAGGTAGAAAGGCAGGGGGGTCCAGAATTTAATACGACCCGTTGATCCGGGCGCATGAATTTTTTCCGCTCAAACTTGCTCGTTGCTTACCACAGACACATTATCACCCAAAACTTAGTACAAGTGGGCTTTTAACCCATCCTTTTTCATTCTATCCCCCCTACAAGAAATATCGCTAACATTTGGCTCCATGGGGGATAGAGTCGTCCCTGTGATGATCTAAAACTTCTTTGCAGATTCAATTCCTTTGTTGTTGGGCTATGGAGTCATTTATTAGTCTAAAAAACAAAAACAGAAACAATATTTACAAAACAAAACAAAAAGAGCCGTTTGTGGCTCACAGAAAACACTTTTTTAAGAAATGCCCATTTATTGGGCTGCTGGAAACTTCTTTACCTTCCAGATCCTGCAACCTGTAAGTATTGTTTGTAAAAACTTCAAGGATATTGAAAGGTCCGCACCAGAGAGCATCAAATTTACTGTGTTTTCCCTTTTCCTACCTGGGTGCATCCCATTTGAGCACCAGATCACCCTGCTCAAATTCCTTCTTTTTTCTTTTCTTGTCAAAAGCCTGCTTGATCTTCTGTTGATGATTGTAGGCTCTGTCCATGACCTATTCTCTGATCTGCTGCACTTCCACCATCTGATGAATCCTTTTGAGCACATGGTTAGGTTCTCCTTCAAAGTCCTAGAGGAGATTTGCCACAGGTAAGGCGAGCTGAGTGGGGAAAATGACCTCTATTCCATTAACCAGTTGAAAAGGTGAGATGCCCAGTGATTTCTTTGTTGTCACCCGATCAGCCCAGAGAGCAAATTTGAGCTTTGAGTCCCAGGCCCTTTTATTGTCCTCCAGTAGCTTCTTGATTAGCTTGATTAGGCTTTTATCGGAGGACTCTGCCAGTCTGTTTCCTTGAGGATAGTAGGGAGTGGAGTGAATCAATGCAATCTGGAACTATTCACAGAATTTGACCAGAGGCTCAGACCGAAAGGAAGAGGCATTATCAGTGATGATTCTGCTGGGGAAACCAAATCTGGATATAATATCTTCCAGGAAGCTGATAATCACTTTGTGAGAAGTGCTTCTGTTGGGGACAACTTCTATCCATTTGGTGAAGTAGTCAGTTGCAGTCAGAATCCAATGGTGTTGGCCACTAGAGGGAGGATGAATTTCTCCGATAAAGTCCAGTCCCCACTGCTGAAAGGGTACTGAAACTACTACAGGATTTAATGGCAGAGATTTGAGTTGTTGCTTCCCTGAGAACTTCTGGCATTTGATGCAAGCTCTGATCTCCCCGCAGACATCAGGAAATAAGGTGGTCCAGTAATACCCATCTCGGAGGATCTTGTGAGTTGTGGTCTTCCAAAAATGATGACCTCCACAAAGACCACTATGGAAGTCGAATATAACCTTATGGGCCTGCTTTGCGTCCAGACACCTCAGTAATACCCCCTGGGGGTCTTTCCAATACAAGGCTTGTTTTATGAGGCAATACCTGACAACTTTGAGCTTTAAAGCTCTTGCCTTGCTTTTTTCCATCCCATCAGGAGGCTTCAATTCCTGCAAAAAATACAAGATATCTTTGTACCAGGGGCATGCTACTAGTGGTAAAGATATTTGGGAACTCCTGTTGGATGACTCAGCTTGCTTGTTGATGAAATTGATTCCCAAGGCTCTGAAATTTGATTTAGCCAGCAGCTTGGCCAAACCTTGCCCCTTTATCAGCTTAGTGGGTTTAATCTCCAGATCAAATTCTAGGATCTTGGTGATCCATTTACCTCTCCTCCCATCTATTTCAGGCTATATAAGAATGTCCTTCACAGAGGTTGAAGGGACATATGCAGTGATTTTCAAGTGCAAGACATAGACTCTGAAAGCTTTGAGGGATTTCACCAAGCATAGGCCTACTTCTCCATGATCTCGTACCGGAGCTCTGCATCTCTCAATGCTTTTCTAAAGAAGGCAATAGGCTGCTCTTGCCCTTGATCATTTTTCTGCAGTAAGACTGCTGATACTGTATCACAAGAAGCAAAAGAAAATATCAGAAAATCTTTGGAATAATCAGGAATGATTAGCACAGGTGCCTCAGTCAACGCCTTCTTTATTCGGACAAAATATTCTCTGGGTTCATAGGTCCATTTCACTTCATTTCCCTTCCTGAGCATGGCTGTGATGTGTTTAACCAACTCAGCAAAATTTGAGGCAAATCTCCTCAGAAAATTGATCCTTCCCAAAAATGCCTAAACCTCTTTCTTAGATCTGGGAAGTGACAGGGCCTGAATTGCTTCTATCCTGTCAGGGTCAATTCTCACTCCCTCTGCTGATACTATATGGCCTAACAGCTTCCCTTCTTGCATAGCAAACAATGATTTCTTGGGATTCAGGGAAAGGCCAAACCTGCGACACTTCTGGAAAACCTTCTTCAAGTGGTAGCGGTGCTCTTTATCAGTCTTGGAAAAGACTGTTATCTCATCTAAGTAAATCACCATGAACTTATCTTTTTCTCCGATGAAGGCTATGTCCATGGCTCACTGAAATGTTGCTCCCGTATTCATCATTCTGAAAGGAATCTTGGCATACATGAATGTGCCCCAAGGAGTGGTGAAGGTTGTCTTTTCTTTGTCCTTAGGCATGACTGATATCTGATTATAACCAGAAAATCCATCAATCATAGATATTCTAGATGCTCTAGTGACCTTCTACAATATATGCTCCATGCTAGGCAGGGGATAATTGTCCTTCCTTGAACTTCTATTCAGGTTCCTGAAATCGACACAGAGTCTGATTTCTTCATTCTTCTTTCTTACTGGGACCAAATTGGCCACCCAGTCAGAGTATCTCAAGGGGACAATGATTTGGGCATCCAACAACTTCTTCACCTCTCTCTCCATGACAGGTAACAACATGGGATTTATCTGTCTCAGCTTCTGCTTGAATGGCTTAGCCTCTTCTTTCAGTGGGATCTTGTGCTTAATGACTGACGTGTCATATGTCTTGAGGTCTTCGTAAGTCCATGCAAACACGTCAGCAAACTCCCTCAACAACTTAGTGTATTTGGCCCTCTGCTCCTCAGTCAAACTCCTTGACAACTTAACAAACTTGGGTTCCCCTGGTGTGCCTATGTTGCACTCATCTATGTCAGCATCATCACCTAAAACTCTACCCTTTACTGCCACATCATTTCCATCAAACAACCTTTCTAATGGGATTAGACCTTTAGGTATGTCGTTGCTTGGTAGCTGTATAATCTGGTGGTCAGTGATTTTATTCAACAACTCTCCAGGGTGAGGGTTCAGTTTTCCTTCAATGTCAGGATCCTCATCTATGTGTGACGCAGAAAATTCATCAATGGATTGGAGAATTTTTTTGATTTCCTAATCATCCTCAAATACCTTCCAATGCTTGACATTGTCCGGTACAGAGGGTCTGTATTTTATTTCAACATCGGACCCGACAGTGGGCAGCGCCGGGACTTCGAATAGACTAGCTGTGAAAGCTAAAAATTCGACTGGGGCATTTTCTTCCCTTGGAATGAAAGAGATGTTAAAATCCAGGAAGAAATTATTCACAAGGTCCCATACCTCATTCCTGTAATTCTTGAGTTGAGGGTGCTTAACCTGATAAATCCTTTTGACCTACTAGATAATTAGTTCTGCATCTCCAAACACAACCATTTCCTTAATCTCCATTTCCTTTGCAGCTCTTAATCTGAGAACCAGAGCTTCACACTCTGCCACATTGTTGGTGACTTCAAATTCCAACTTGTATGACAGGGATATGGTCTCTTGAGAAGGGGATATGAATACCACCCCGACACCCGCACCTATAATGGAAGAAGCCCCATCAAAGAACATCTTCCAAACAAAAGTGGTTGGAGGGGGCATCTCTTGATTAAGAATGGACTGCTTTCTGATTTGTAAGGGGGCCTCAGGGATCTCAGTGACTTGTAACAAGCTAGACCCTAAGTCAGTGTCAAGTGCAAAGATGGGGTGATTAGTGGGGTTTGCTTCATCACTGACAATGTAGGCTAGCTGGGCTTCTCTGTACAATCTCCTATGTTCCCCCCCAAATACTGGAATGGTGGCATATGTGAGATCCATATGTAATGTCCCTCCAAGTCTCTTAATCCAAGACCTTGACAACAACATGCCAAACTTGGGGGGAACATCAGCTACCACAATATCCATGACCATACTCTTCATGGGAAGCTGAAACAAAGAGACTACCAGGTCCTTGATGACTCCCAAACATTGCACTCTCCTAGAGTCAAAAGAATAGAGGTCATGATAGGCTCGGGTGACTTCCAGTCCTAATTCTTCCATGACGGCTTTGGGCATAAGGTTGTGAGAGGCCCCTAAATCCATAAAAAAATTGTGCAACACTTTGTCATGTATGTTCAGGGAGGTGTAGAAGGGAGGGGATGAATCATCTCTATCTTCTACCATGGGGCCTAGGATAACTACTAGATTTTTATCTTGGAGGTTTATGAAGTCTGTGGAAGGGCCAGAGACTTCAGATTTTAAAAGGTCAGAGAAGCGTTTCTTGAATTCGCCATGTTTGATTAGTTCGGTGAGGGGCACAGGGATCCTGATATTTTGAATCTCGTGCTTGAAATTAAATGAATATGTAAGCTTTGGGATTTCTCTAATTTCAGGAACATGATTTTGGACAATGGGAGAGAGGGGTTGGGCCTTATTACCTCTGTGACTGTCTGCTACCTCATTAGCAGGCTTCTCTATTCTAGTGGACTGCTCCGGAACATCAGGTACTGCTACCCTTTTGTCGGATCTGAGGTTATATCTGCCTCGACCACCACTGGCTTTGTCTTCTTTGCTCAATTCATTAAGTTGACTGCTCATGAGAGACTCCTCATATGTTAATTGGGTCAGATGAGGGAAAGGGGGAGTAACTTATAAACAGTGGATTTTAGGCTCAGGCTCGTCTGTTTCCCCTTCTTGTTCATCGGCCACAAAGTTGTTCTGAAAGGGAGCCTGAATTCTTTGGTCGTCCCTGTCTCTTTCCTTTTCTCTGTGCATAGTTGGAGGAGCAAAATTATTTTGCCTTCTGAAACCTGCTCTGTTCTCGGTGATCTGAGGGCCCTTGTTCATTTGTTTCCTTTCCACTTTTAATCTCTCCATCTCTTCTTTCATAAAGTTCATCACCTGGGTCAGCTCATTTACTTGAGGGTGGGGCAGTGATGGGCCGAAAGATGAGGTTTTTGATTTTCCCTTTCTTCTGTCTGCATCGGCCTTGTTCCTTAGTCTGTCAGCTGCTAATATGTTGGATTCCACTTCTATAGCTGCATCTTGCATCTGAGCTAAGGAGGTGGCTCTTCTTTCTCTTAATAGAAGATAGAAATCAGGGTCAAATGCACCAGCATAGGAAATCTGAGCAGAGGCTTCAGAGGGCTTTACCTCTGTAGGAATCTTCTTATACATCTTATTGAATCTTTTGGAGAAGTCAGAGACAGACTCTCCTTCCATTTTTTTTAGGGACCCAAACTCTGTCATGTAATATATGTAATCTTTACTATCTCCCCACTACCTCAGGAAAACATTATCCAGGGCTTCAATGCCAGCAATAGATCTGGGGGCCAATCCTCTAAACCACTTCCTAACCTCACCATCCAAGCTCTGGACAAAGACTCTCATCCAGACATCTTTATTTTTAATGTTCAGATTGTCTGCATAACTGTAGAAAGCAGCCAGGTGCTCTTCTGTAGTTATGTCCCCTTCCCCAGTGAACTTGGGCATGTACTTCAAGTAGTCTCCAATAGGGAGAGGATTCATGGGATGAGGTAGGATTAGGGGAGCATATCTAGTAGTGACTATGGCATCCATTCTAGTTGGAGGGGGATTAGCACCAGCCATAGGAATATTAGGTAGAGGAGAACTTGGAGGAGAAGGGGTGCGAACGGGAGATGTCGGGAAAAAGGTTCTCACAGGAGACGACGGGGAAAACAGAGAGAAGTCTAAGGGACCTGAATGTGCAGATTCTCCTCCCTGTGCAATAGTAGTAACAAAAGGAGGGGTGGTGAAATATCTTGAGGCCTGAAGTCTATACTGAGGCAAAACTTACAGGGAGGGGGGAGTGACAAGAATCTCTCCTTATGATACTAGACCAAGAGGAGAAAACTCAGCAGGAACACTCCCGAAATTCAAGAAACGAGAAACCTCAGAGGAAGGACGAATCGAAAGCTGAGAGTAAGAGAATGGAGTTTTTACAGAAGGAGGTGGGGAAATACCTGATTCGACTGCGAAGCTTTCTCCTTGAGGGGCCTTTCCTCTTCTGAGAATCACCTCCGGATCTTCTTCAGTTGTAGCCAGAGGCAATTGTGGATGGGACCGCGTGTGTCTGCCGCCGAAAGCCACAACTAGTCCAATGGGTTCACCACAGCAGAGTCGTCACAATGGAGTCACCAGGTGCACAATAGCAATCTTCAAGTTCTGATATCTGATGCACCTTCAGAATCAGCTTAATCTTTGTCGTTCAATCCCGGGGAAAGTATTCAACTACGTCCCCGGCAACGGCACCAGAAATGTTGGAGCCGAAAGTCACTCCTGGATTGCTTGCAGGAGCAGAGCCCGATGCCCATCAGTTTAATGTCACGATTTGTTTAAAGGGGTGATCAAATGGAGAAAAACTCAGAACAATATCGTCTCAACTCATAAACTAGGCCAAGCATGCATGGACGAGTGAAGTCCTGATAGACTTCAAACAGTGAGTTGCAATAAAGGGTGAGTAGGAGGAAGACTTGCATGAGAAAAGTGTGAAGGTCTATCATAAACATAAGGTTTGTAACAGACTGGAGAAGAAAGAATCTGAACACAAAATCCTTTTACATTCAAACACAGAAGACTAGAGAATACAATAATGTCACAACAAATCCTTTATCATAACAAAATTGCAACAATCCATGTGAATCCTTCGATTGTGAACTCTCTGGCATGAGATGAAACATAGATGAAAAGGGAGAACTGTTTGTCATAAACCAAGAAATCTCAAACACAGAGGCATAACCAGGAAACCAGAATGGTCATTGAAACTTTACAGCCCGAAGCTCAGCTCTACCATCGATCCATACAAAAACGGCAAAAATGCCTTCATATACTCAAACTAGCAACAACAACAAAATCAAGACGTAGCATTAAAAGCTTTGCGTCTGCATGGCTTCTGACAATCTGCAGCCACAATCTTTGAATGGTCGTGCAACTTATGGCAGACGCGATTAATATTCTGATAGCTTCATCGGCGACTCGACGTGCCTTTAATCCATTGTCGGACTCTCCCATTATGGCAAAGGCGATGTCTAACCACCACCAACCACTTCAGTAACTGCTTTGTCGGGATTGAGGACGACCCGGCCAACTCGGCACCTTTGGGATGTGGAGGACCTCTCGCGCTGCAATCTGGATTAACTGAATAGCTTGAAGGACGGATATGGATTCCAACGCGGAAGGTGGAGCTTGGAAATGGAATGATGGGGTCAAACCGTAGGGACGAAGCCTGAAAAGATGAGGGGACGAGAGAGATTATAGGAAAGACACATGGCAAAAGGAAAAAGCAGAGTAGGCTGGAAGACAGACGTGATGGGAGCTTTTAGTGGGATGCCGACATGGGGGGAAAGGGGCACGTGGTGGGTGGTGAGTGGACAATGAGACAGGGAAAGGGCCATCTGGACGAAAGAGTGGAGGAGGACAGACGACACACGGCAGCAGGGGAAGACGGTTCTGGAGGATGACATGATGGGAGAGGGGCCCACACTGTCTAAACATAAAGCACCTTAGAAAGACGGGATTGTCCAAGTGTCGTTGATCCGGGCGCGTCGATCTCGGCCGTCGGAAAGCTGCATCTACGATTTCGGACCCCCCCCCTCCGCTTAAAGGTAGAAAGGCAGGGGGGTCCAGAATTGTCTTTACCGCCGTTGATCCAGGCGCGCTGATCTGGATCGTTGAAGAGATGCACCCGCGATTCTGGACCCCCCCCCACTTAAAGGTAGAAAGGCAAGGGGGTTCTGTAATTTAATACGCGCCGTTAATTTGGGCACGCGAATTGTTGCCGCTCAAACTTGCTCGTTTCTTACCACGGGCGTATTATCACCCAAAAAATAGGACAAGTGGGCTTTTAACCCATCCTTTTACATTCTAGCCCCCCTACAAGAAATATCACTAACACTCGGAAAACCTGAACTCCCCGCACATGGGCTGGTTTCTCCGCTCGCCGAGACTCAGAAACCCCAAATTCCCAGCACTTGGATGGTTTCTCCCGTGGTCGAGACTCAAAAACCTTGAATTCCCCGCACTTGGGTGGTTTCTCTGCTCGTCGAGACTCGGAAACCCCGAATTCCCCACACCTGGGCGGTTTGTCCCACGGTTGAGACTCGAAAACCCTGAATGCACTGCGCTTGGGGCGGTTTCTCCCACGGTCGAGACTATGAAACCACGAATCCCCCCCACTTGGGCATTTTCTCCCACAGTCGAGACTCGAAAACCCTGAATTCCCCGCACTTGGGGCGGTTTCTCCCATGGTTGAGACTTGGAAACCTTGAATTCCCGCACTTGGGCCGGTTTCTCCTAAACACAAGGCAAACTTGGGGTTTCTCGAATGCAAACCCTTGGTTCGGTTTCTCTCGAATGAAAGGCAAACTTGGCGTTTCCAGAATGCAAACCTCGAATTCCCTGTAGTTGGGCGGTTTCTCCCATGGTCGAGACTTGGAAACCCCGAATTTCGTGCACTTGGGCGGTTTCTACCATGGTCGAGACTCGAAAACCCTGAATTCCTCGCACTTGGGGGGTTTCTCCCACGGTCGAGACTCGGAAACCCCAAATTCCCCACACTTGGGTGGTTTCTCCCATGGTCCAGACTTGGAAACCCCGAATTCTCCACACTTGGGCCAGTTTCCCCCATGATCGAGACTAGGAAACCACAAATCCCGCCCACTTGGGCGGTTTCTCCCACTGTCGAGGCTCGAAAGCCCCGAATTCCCCGCACTTGGGCTGGTTTCTCTGCTCGTCGAGACTCGGAAACCCTGAATTCCCCGTACTTGGGCCGATTTCTCTGCTCGTTGAGACTCGGAAACCTCGAATTCCCCGCACTTGGGCGGTTTCTCCCACGATCGAGACTCAGAAACCCCAAATTTCCCGCACTTGGGCAGTTTCTCCGCTCGTCGAGACCCAGAAACCCCGAGTTGCCCGCACTTGGGCGATTTTTTCCACAGTCGAGACTCAGAAACCCCGAATTCCCAACACTTGGTTGGTTTCTCCACTCGTCGAGACTTGGAAACCCCAAATTCCCCCCACTTGGGCCGGTTTCTCCGCTCGCCGAGACTCGGAAACCCCAAATTCCCTGAACTTGGGCGGTTTCTCCTGTGGTCGAGACTCGGAAACCTTGAATTCCCCACACTTAGGCAGTTTCTCTGCTCGTCGAGACTCGAAAACCCTGAATTCCCTGCACTTGGGCAGTTTCTCCCACGGTCGAGACTCGAAAACCCCAAATCTGTTGTACTTGGGGCGGTTTCTCCCACGGTCGAGACTATGAAACCCTGAATCCCCCCACTTGGGCGGTTTCTCCCACGGTCGAGACTCAAAAACCCCGAATTCCTTGCACTTGGGGCGGTTTCTCCCATGGTCGAGACTCAAAAACTCTGAATTCCCCACACTTGGGGCGGTTTCCCCCACGGTCGAGACTTGGAAACCCTCAATTCCCTGCACTTGGGCCGGTTTATCCCGAACACAAGGAAAAATTGGAGTTTCTCGAATGCAAACCATTGGTTTGGTTTCTCCCGAATGTAAGACAAACTTGGGGTTTCCCGAATGCAAACCCTGAATTCCCCACACTTGGGAGATTTCTCCCACGATCGAGACTCGGAAACCCTGAATCCGCTGCACTAGCAGTGGTTTCTCCCATGGTCGAGACTAGGAAACCCCGAATCCCCCGCACTTGGGCGGTTTCTCCCATGGTCAAGACTCAAAAACCCCGAATTCCCCACACTTGGGGTGGTTTCTCCTACAGTTGAGACCTGGAAACCTCAAATTCCCCGCACTTGGGCCAGTTTCTACTGAACACAAGGCAAACTTGGGGTTTCTCAAATGCAAACCCTTTGTTCAGTTTCTCTCGAACGCAAGGCAAACTTCTAGTTTCTCCCAACGGTTGAGACTAGCAAACCTCGAACCCCCCCCACTTGGTCTAGTTTCTCCCACGGTTGAGACTAGGAAACCTCGAATCCACCCCACTTGGGAGGTTTCTCCTGCGGTCGAGACTCGGAAACACCGAATTCCCCGGACTTGGGCGGTTTCTCCCATGGTCGAGACTCGGAAACCCCGAATTCCCCGCACTGGTGTGGTTTCTCTCGTGGTCGAGACTCGAAAACCCCGAATTCCTCGCACTTGGGCGGTTTCTTCCCGGTCGAGATTCAAAAACCCTGAATTTCCCGCACTTGAGCGGTTTCTCCCACGGTCGAGACTCGGAAACCCCAAATTCCCCACACTCGGCCAGTTTCTCCCACGGTCGAGACTAGGAAACCCCAAATTCCCTGCATTTTGGCAATTTCTCCCATGGTCAAGACTTGGAAACCCTGAATTCCCCGCACCTGGGCCGGTTTCTCCCGAAGGCAAGGCAAACTTGGGGTTTCTCGAATGAAACTTTTGAGTTGGTTTCTCCCGAACGCAAGGCAAACCTAGGGTTTCATGAATACAAACCCCGAATTCCCGACACTTGGGTGGTTTCTCCCATGATCGAGACTCGAAAACCCCGAATTCCCCGCACATGGGCGGTTTCTCCCACGGTGGAGATTTGGAAACCATGAATTCCCCGCACCTGGGCCAGTTTCCCCCGAACGCAAGGCAAACTTGGGGTTTCTCGAATGCAAACTCTTGGGTCAGTTTCTCCCGAATGTAAGGCAAACTTGGGGTTTCCCGAATGCAAACCCTGAATTCCCCACACTTGGGTGGTTTCTCCCACGTCCGAGAATAGGAAACCCCGAATTCCCTGCACTTGGGTGGTTTCTCCCACGGTCGAGACTCGGAAACCCTGAATTCCCCGGACTTGGGCAGTTTCTCCCATGGTCGAGACTTGGAAACCCCGAATCCGAAGCACTTGGGGTGGTTTCTCCCACGGTCGAGACTAGGAAACCCGGAATCCCCCACACTTGGGCGGTTTCTCCCATGGTCGAGACTCGAAAACCCTAAATTCCCAACACTTGGGGCGATTTTTCCCACGGTGGAGACTTGGAAACCCTGAATTCCCCATAGTTGGGCCGGTTTCTACCATGGTCAAGACTCGGAAACCCCGAATTCCCCACACTTGGGTGGTTTCTCCCAGGGTTGAGACTTCGAAACCCCGAGTTCTCCGCACTTGGGCCAGTTTCTCCCACGGTCGAGACTAGGAAATCACGAATCCCGCCCACCTTGGCAGCTTCTCCCATGGTTGAGGCTCAGAAACCCTGAATTCCCTGCACTTGGGCCGGTTTCTCTGCTCGTCGAGAATTAGAAACCCTGAATTCTCCGCAATTGGGCCGCTTTCTCTCGAATGCAAGGCAAACTTAGGGTTCCTTGACTGCAAACCCTTGGGTCAGTTTCTCCCGAATGCAAGGCAAAATTGGGGTTTTCTGAATGAAAACCCTTAACTCCATGCACTTGGGTGGTTTCTCCCATAGTTGAGACTAGGAAACCCCGAATTCCCCGCACTTGGGTTGTTTCTCCCACGATTGAGACTCAGAAACCTAGAATTCCCCATACCTGGGCTGGTTTCTCCCACGGTCGAGACTAGGAAACCCCAAATCCCCCCCGCTTGGGCAGTTTCTCCCACGGTTGAGACTCGAAAACCTTGAATTCTCCGCACTTGGGACAGTTTCTCCCACGATCGAGACTGGGAAACCCCGAATTCCCTGCACTTGGGCAGCTTCTCCGCTCGTCGAGAATCAAAAACCCAGAATTCGCCGCTCTTGGGCGGTTTCTCTACTCGTCGAGACTTGGAAACCCCAAATTCCTCCCACTTGGGCAGTTTCTCCCACGGTAGACACTCCAAAACCCCGAATTCCTTGCACTTGGGCAGTTTCTCCCATGGTCGAGACTCGGAAACCCTGAATTCCCCACACTTGGGTGGTTTCTCCCATGGTCGAGACTTAGAAACCCCGAATTCTCAGCACTTGGGCCGGTTTCTCCCACGATCGAGACTAGGAAACCCCGAATCCCCCCCACTTGGGCAGTTTCTCCCACGGTCGAGGCTCGAAAACCCCGAATTCCCCACACTTGGGACGACTTCTCCACTCATCGAGACTCAGAAACCCCAAATTCCCCGCACTTGAGCTGGTTTCTCTGCTTGTCGAGACTCAGAAACCCCGAATTCCCCGCACTTGGGTGGTTTCTCCCACGGTCGAGACTCGGAAACCACGAATTCCCCGCACTTGGGCAGTTTCTCCCACGGTCGAGACTCGGAAACCACGAATTCCCTGCACTTGGGCGGTTTCTCCGCTTATCGAGACTCAGAAACCCCGAATTCCCCGCACTTGGGCAGTTTCTCCCACGGTCGAGACTCGAAAACCCCGAATTCCCCGCACTTGGGTGGTTTCTCCGCTCATCAAGACTCAAAAACCCTGAATTTCCCGCACTTGGGGCAGTTTCTCCCATGGTCGAGACTTGGAAACCCCAAATTCCCCACACTTGCTCCGGTTTCTCCCGAACACAAGGCAAAATTGGGGTTTCTCGAATGCAAATCCTTGGTTCGGTTTATCCCGAACGCAAGGCAAACTTGGGGTTTCCTGAATGCAAACCTAGAATTTCCCGTAGTTGGGCGGTTTCTCCCATGGTCGAGACTTAGAAATCCCAAATTCCCCACACTTGGGCGGTTTCTCCTATGGTCGAAACTCGGAAACACCAAATTCCCTGCACTTGGGCGGTTTCTCCCACGGTTGAGACTCGAAAACCCCGAATCCCCCCCACTTGGGCAGTTTCTCCCACGGTCGAGACTTGGAAACCCCGAATTCGCCGCACTTTGGCCGATTTCTCGCACGGTTGAGGCTAGGAAACCCCGAATCCCCCCCTCTTGGGCAGTTTCTCCCATGGTCGAGACTCGAAAACTCTGAATTCTCTGAACTTGGGCCGGTTTCTCCCATGGTCAAGATTTGGAAACCCCGAATTCCCCGCACTTAGGCCCGTTTCTCTCGAATGCAAGGTAAACTTGGGGTTTCTCGAATGAAAACCCTTAGATCAGTTTCTCCCGAGTGCAAGGCAAACTTGGGGTTTCCCGAATGCAAACCCTGAATTACCCGCACTTGGGCGGTTTCTCCCACAATCGAGAATAGGAAACCCTAGATTCCCCACACTTGGGTGGTTTCTCCCACGATTGAGACTCGGAAACCCAGAATTCCCCACACTTGGGCCAGTTTCTCCCACGGTTGAGACTACAAAACAACGAATCCCCCCTGCTTGGGCAGTTTCTCCCATGGTCGAGACTCAGAAACCCCGAATTCCCCACACTTGGGACGGTTTCTCCAAGGGTTGAGACTGGGAAACCCCGAATTCCTCGCACTTGGGCGGCTTCTCCGCTCGTCGAGACTCGGAAACCCAGAATTCGTCGCTCTTGGGCGGTTTCTCCACTCGTCGAGACTTGGAAACCCCAAATTCGTCGTACTTGGGTGGTTTCTCCCACGGTCGAGACTAGGAAACCCCGAATTCCTCGCACTTGGGTGGTTTCACCCACGGTCGAGACTCGAAAACCCCGAATTCCCCACACTTGGGTGGTTTCTCCCATTGTCGAGAATTGGAAACCCTGAATTCTCTGCACTTGGGCTGGTTTCTCCAACGATCGAGACTAGGAAGTCTTGAATCCCTCCCACTTAGGCGGTTTCTCCCACGATCGAGGCTCAAAAACCCCGAATTCCCTGCACTTGGGTCGGTTTCTCCACTTGTCGAGACTCGGAAACTTTAAATTCCCCGCACTTGGGCCGGTTTCTCTGCTCGTTGAGACTTGAAAACCCCAAATTCCCCGCACTTGGTCAATTTCTCCCACGGTCGAGGCTTGGAAACCCCAAATTCCCCACACTTGGGTGGTTTCTCCACTCGTCGAGACTCGAAAACCCCGAATTCCCCGCAGTGGGGTGGTTTCTCCCACGGTCGAGACTTGGAAACCCCGAAGTCCCCGCACTTGGGCGGTTTCTCCGCTCGTCGAGACTCGAAAACCCTGAATTCCCTGCACTTGGGCTGGTTTCTTCGCTCGTCGAGACTTCGAAACCCGAATTCCCTACAGTTGGGCGGTTTCTCCCACGGTTGAGACTCAGAAAACCTGAATTCCCCGCACTTGGGCGGTTTCTCTGCTCGTCGAGCCTCAAAAACCCCAAATTCCCCGCACTTGGGAAGTTTCTCCAACGTTCAAGACTTGAAAACCCCGAATCCACCGCACTTATGGCGGTTTCTCCCATAGTCAAGACTAGGAAACCCCGAATCCACCGCACTTGGGCAGTTTCTCCCATGGTCGAGACTCAAAAATCCTGAATTCCCCACACTTAGGGCGGTTTCTCCCACGATCAAGACTTGGAAACCCCGAATTCCCCACACTTGGGCCGTTTTCTCCCGAACACAAGGCAAACTTGGGGTTTCTCGAATGCAAACCCTTGGTTCAGTTTCTCTTGAACGCAAGGCAAACTTGGGGTTTCCCGAATGCAAACCCCAAATTCCCCACAATTGGGCGGTTTCTCCCACGGTCGAGACTTTGAAACGCCGAATTCCCCACACTTGGGCGGTTTCTCCCACAGTCGAGACTCGAAAACTCTGAATTCCCCACACTTGGTAGGTTTCTCCCACATTCGAGACTCGAAAACCCTGAACCCCCCCCCACTTGGTCCACTTTCTCCCACGGTCGAGACTAGGAAACCCCGAATGCACCCCACTTGGGCGGTTTCTCCCGCGGCCGAGACTAGGAAACCCCAAATTCCCCTCACTTGGGCGGTTTCTCCCGTGGTCAAGACTCAGAAACCCAAATTCCCCGCACTGGGGCGGTTTCTTTTGTGGTTGAATCTTGAAAACCCTGAATTCCCGGCATTTGGGTGGTTTCTCCCGTGGTCGAGACCTGGAAACCCCGAATTCCCCGCACTTGGGCGGTTTCTCCCACGATCAAGACTAGGAAACCCCAAATTCCTCACACTTGGGCGGTTTCTCCCACAGTCGAGACTCGGAAACCCAAAACTCCCCACACTTGGGTCGGTTTCTCCCACGGTCGAGACTAGGAAACCCCGAATCCCCCCCGCTTGGGCGGTTTCTCCCACGGCGAGACTTGGAAACCTTGAATTCCCCACACTTGGGATGATTTCTCCCACAGTTGAGACTGGGAAACCTTGAATTCCCCGCACTTGGGTGGCTTCTCCGCTCATCGAGACTCGAAAAACAAGAATCCCCTGCTCTTGGGTGGTTTCTCTGCTCGTCGAGACTTGGAAACCCCGAATTCCTCGCACTTGGGTGGTTTCTCCCATGGTCGAGACTCGGAAACCTTGAATTCCTCACACTTGGGGTGTTTCTCCCACGGTCGAGACTCAAAAACCCCGAATTCCCCACACTTTGGTGGTTTCTCCCATGGTCGAGACTTGGAAACCCAGAATTCTCCGCACTTGGGCCGGTTTCTCCCACAATCGAGACTAGGAAACCCAGAATCCCACCCAATTGGGCGGTTTCTCCCATGTTCAAGTCTCAGAAACCCTGAATTCCCTGCACTTGGGCCAGTTTCTTCGCTCGTCAAGACTTAGAAACCCCGAATTCCCCACACTTGGGCCGGTTTCTCCGCTCGTCGAGACTCAGAAACCCCGTATTCCCCGTGTTAGCAACAATTGTGGTATTGGGGAACAAAGGTACGCAGGTCTGCAGGATTCCACGATAAGTGCCCAAGTGCAGCACACATAAGAAATCTGTTTGGGACCCGAGTCAAGCAAGCGAGCCTGATCAAGGACATGAGAAGCAGCGAAAGAGATCTAGACCGTCCGTCTGGGAAAGGACGTGTGGCAGGAGATCGACGTCATCGAGAAAGTCCTGACAGGGAAGCACCCATCGGGGAACTTGAAGCCATCGGGATATCGGGGATTGGAGAGATGAGGAGTTCTCGATAATGAGAACCGCGAAACCCCGAACCCTGATAGAGAGTCAGGGATAACCACGGTTAGGTGCCAAAGCCGTGAGGGTGAAGGAAGGGACTTGTGGATCAGGTTATTTAGTCGTTATATCAGGTATCAGATTTCGGGAAGCTGGCACCCCTTATTTCTTGCACTTTGAAACTCTGAACCCTGAATTTCCGATAGTGCCCAGAATCGGGCCCACAGATTTGGTGCCTGGTCATCGAGAAGGAGGGTTGGGGGAGGGGCGTTTATGTTTGTCATTCTGCCTCTCAAACCCTGATGACACGTATCCTCCATTTCATTATCTTGCACTCTTAGCCACCTTCGCCTCAGCTTATTGCCCCCCCACCTTGTTTAGTCACCGAATATCCTCTGTTGTCCCCACGTCACCTTCTTGTGCCACGTTTCATATACACCTTTATCTCCTAAGAGCACACGCGTACCCAATATCCTGTCTGTCATGCCCATCACCTCAGCCTTTTCAGCTCCATCCACATTGGCCAGCCGAGTCCCCCTGCAGAAATCCAGCAAAGCAGCAGATAGCCAAAGGTAGGCTACCACATCTCCCAAATGAATATTTGACCAGAGCCTCTTAGGTCCCAATGAATCAGTTAATGCAAATGAGGAAGGTGGGTGATACATCATCTCCTTCCTTAAATAGAAGGTTAGAAAGGAGCGTGTACAGAGATAGGCTGTCAGTCCCTCCTGACAAAGATCGCGTCTGACAGACGACTGCATGGGCATTCTGCCCAACGTCTGCATGCGTAGCCTAACAGAGAAGCTCCTCAATGTCAAGCATTGAATTCATGATATGATCGCGCCTTTAGCACCTGAGTCAGTTCCAAGTATATGTAGGCATTTCTGCCATTTTTGTGGGTATCGATGGTTGAGCAGAGCTCCTGGATGTAAAGTTTTAATGAAGCACTGATACTTTGATTATGTATGAACTTTTGAGACTTCTTGCCTTATGAATGCCAGTTTCTTTCATATCTTTGTTTACACTGTGTTAGAGCAGCTCAGAATTGGAGGATCCAGTCGAGCTGTAGCTATTGTAGGATGATGTTGTAATGGATCACTGTAATAGGTGCGCCGTCTCTAATCAGTTCTTGTGATTTTCCCAGCACTGAGTGACTTGGAATTGGAGGATCCAGTCAAGTCCCCTTTCAGTTTCTTGAAGCCCTGAATCAGGAGGATCCTGCATTCAAAGTTTTTTTTTCTACAAACCGCTGCAATCCTGTTGCCCAGAGCTGTTTGTTCACCTTTCTTACTAAGTCTTCCACCTGCTCATCTTTTAATCAATCCACTAGCTGAAGTTAGGATTCTATACCTCCTTTGTTCTTTACATACCAGATCCAGTTCCCGAGTTAGAGTGATATCTCCTCGAGTCTCTACCCATTTGATCGCCCATTTATCAAATCGTGACATTAAACTGATGGGCATTGGGCTCTGCTCCTGCAAGCAATCCAGGAGTGACTTCCAGTGCTAACATTTCTGGCACCGTTGTCGGGGACGAAATTGAAGATTTTCCCTGGGTAGAACAACATTGAGCCTCTGAATCCGAAGGTGCATTGGATTATCGGAGCCTTTCAAGATTGCTAATTTGCACCTGGCGACTCCATTGTGACGACTCCATTGGGGAGAACCTACTCTGTTAATTGTGGCTTTCAGAGGCAGGCATACGCGGTCTCATCCACATCTTCCTTTAGCTACGCCTGAAATAGATCCAGAGGTAGTGCTCAGAAAGGGAAAGGCCTCTGAAGAAGAAGCGTCCATCACCAAACCAGGTAATCCACCATATCCTTCTGTTGGAGCTCCTTTTTCTCCTCCTCAGTCATTTGACAGGCCTGTCTCTGCAGTTTCCCATTTCCTAAATTTTGGGAGTGTTCCTATTGATTTTTCCTCTCCTGGTCTGGGACCAGAGAGACAAGACTTTGTCACTCCCCTCTCCTCTGAAGTTGTACCCTGGCGTAGACCCAGGACCACATAATATTTCCCTATGCCTAGCTTAACCACTCCTGTACAAAGAGGAGCACTTGCTGACTTGAGCTCGATAGCCTTCTCCTTAAATCCCCTCTTGTTCCCCACCCCCATTAGAGGCTCATTCTCAACAATCCCTTCACAAACTCCTTCTCCTCCAATCTCTCCTTCACCTAATATTCCTATGGCTGGTGCTAATCCCCCTCTGAATAGAATGGATGCCATAGTTGCTGCTAGGTATGCTCCCTTGATCTTACCTAATCCCATGAATCCTTTCCCTACTGGAGATTACTTGAAATATATTCCCAAGTTCACCAGGGAAGGGGACATAACTGCGGAAGAACACCTGGCTTCTTTCTACAGTTACGCAGACAACCTGAACATTGGAGATGAAAATATCTGGATGAGGGTTTTTGTCCAGAGCCTGGATGGTGAGGTAAGGAAATGGTTTAGAGGATTAGCTCCCGGATCTATTGCTGGAATTGAAGGCCTGGATAATTCTTTCATGAGGCAGTGGGGAGATAAGAAGGATTTCATGTATCATATGACTGAGTTCCGGTCTTTGAATAATATGGAAGGAGAGTCGATCTCTGACTTATCCAAAAGATTCAATAGAATGTACAATAAGATTCCTGATGAAATAAAGCCATCAGAAGCCTCGGCTAAGATGTCCTATGCTAGTGCGTTTGGCCCCGATTTTTGTCTTTTATTGAGAGAAAGAAGAGCTGCATCCTTAGCTCAAATGTAAGACACAGCCATAGAAGTGGAATTCAATGTATTAGCAGCCGATAGATTGAGGAACGAGGCTGACGCGAGCAGAAGAAAGGGAAAATCCGAAGCCTCAACTTCTGGCCCATCGGTGCCCCACCTTCAAGTAGATGAACTAACCAAGATGGCGAAGTCTCTGTCTGCAGAGATGGAAAGGATGAAGGTAGAGAGGAGGCAAGCATACAAGGGCCCTCAGAGCACCGAAAAAAAAGGAGGTTTTCGAAGGCCAAACAATATTTCTCCCCCGATGATGCAAAGAGACAGAGATGACTAGAAAATTCAGCCCCCTTTTCAAAACAATTTTGTGGCTAAAGGAGAAGAAGGGGAAACAGACGAACTCGAGTCTAAAATCCATTTCTTTGGAGATACTCCTCCTTTTCCTCATCTCACTCAATCAGCATACAAAGAGTCTCTCATGGACAGTTGGCTGAGTGAATTGAGTAAGGGAGAAAAGGTTGGCGGCGGTCAAGGCAGGTACAACCTAAGGTCCAACAAAAGGATAACAACACCTGATATTCTTGAGCAGTCCATTAGAGAAGAGAAGATTTCTAGTAAAGTAGTAGATGGTCACAGAGGTAAGAAGGCCTAACTCGCCTCTCCCATTGTCCATGATCATGTTCCTGAAATAAAATAAATTCCAAAGCCTACATATTCTTTTAACTTCGAGCATGAGATCCAAAAGATCAGAATCCCTGTGCCCCTCACTGAGCTGATTAAACATGATGAATTCAAAAATCTCTTCTCTGAACTTTTACAGTCTGAAGCCTCATGCCTTCCCTCAGACTCCATAAACCTTCAAGATGAAAATCTAGCAGTTGTCTTGGGCCCCATGATAGAAAATAGAGATGACTCATCCCCCCCTTTCTACATGTCCCTGAACGTACATGATAAAGTGATACACAACTACTTGATGGATTCAGGGGCCTCTCACAACCTCATGCCCAAAACCATTGTGGAAGAACTAGGACTAGAATTCACCTGAGCCTATCATGACCTCTATTCCTTTGACTCCAGGAGAGTTCAGTGTCTTGGAGTTATCAAAGACCTGGTTGTGACCTTGTTTCAACTTCCCATGAAGAGTGTGGTCATGGATATTGTAGTAGCTGATGTCCCCCCCAATTTCAGTATGCTATTATCAAGATCTTGGATAAAAAGACTGGGGGAAACCTTGCAGATGGACCTCACATATGCTACTATCCCAGTGTTTGGAGGAGAGCATAGAACACTATACAGGGAAGCCCAACTGGCCTACATAATCAGTGATGAAGCCAACCCTACCAACCATCCCATATTTGCCTTGGACACTGATTTAGGCTCCAGTTTACTACAACTCGCCCATGCCCCTGAGCCTCCTCTCAAACTCAAAAAGAAGCCCACCATTTCCCCTAAACTTCCTCCCTCCATCACCCCCATCTGGAAACTATTCTTTGATGGAGCCTCTTTCAGGGAAGGCGCTGGAGTTGGGGTGGTTTTTGTGTCACCTGCTCAAGAAACCATATCTCTGTCATACAAATTAGAATTTGAAGCTACCAACAATGTGGCAAAGTATGAGGCTCTTGTTCTGGGATTAAGAGCTGCGAGGGAAATGGGAATTCAGGAAGTAACAGTGTTCGGTGATGCAGAGTTGGTGGTCCAGCAGATCATAAACACTTATCAGGCTAAGCATCCTCGACTCAGAAGCTACAGAAATGAGGTGTGGGACCTAGTTGACAGTTTCTTCTTAGCGTTTAACATTTCATTCATCCCAAGAGAGGAGAACAAAATGGCAGATTCTTTGGCTACATTAGCAAGTAATTTCAAGGTACCCTTGCCGCCTAAATTCAGATATGACGTGGAAGTAAAATACAGACCCTCCATACTTGACAACATCAAACATTGGAAGGTATTCAAGGATGATCTCGAGATCAGAAAGTTCTTGGAGACTGTCGAAGAATTTTCAGAGATGCATATCAACCAAGACTCTGTATTTGAAGAAAATCTTGGCGGGGGTAATTTTTTAAATAGTATTGCAGAGCGTGACATTGTGCAATTGCCCAGCAATCATATTCCAAGGGGATTGGTTCCTTTGGAAAGGATTTTTTATAGAAATGATGTGTCATTAAAGGGAGGGACCTCAGAGGATGACACTAGTATTGTTCAGTGCAACATTGGGACCGAGGGTGAGCCCAAGTTTGTCAAATTGTCAAGAAGTCTGACAGAGGAGCAGAGGTCAGGATACATTGGACTTTTGAGGGAATTTGCTGATGTGTTTGCCTGGACCTACGAATACCTCAAAACCTATGACACCTCTATCATCAATCATAAAATTCCATTAAAGGAGGAGGCAAATCCATTCGAATAGAAGCTAAGACCGATCAATCCCATGTTGCTGCCTATCATGGAGAGGGAAGTGAAGAAGCTGCTTCAAGCTCGGATCATTGTACCACTAAGATATTTAGAGTGGGTGGCCAACTTGGTCCCAGTAAGGAAAAAGAATGGAGAAATATGACTCTGTGTAGACTTCAGAAACCTGAACAGGAGCTCACGGAAGGATAACTACCCCTTGCCAAAGATGGAACATATACTGCAGAGGGTGACAGGAGCTTCTAGGATGTCCATGGTTGATGGTTTCTCTGGCTACAATAAGGTATATGTTCTGCATGAGGATAGGAAAAAGACAACATTCACCACTCCATGGGGCACATTCATGTATACCAAGATGCCATTCAGACTAATGAATGCAGGGGCGACATTCTAGCGTGCCATGGACATAGCTTTCGTTGGGGAAAAGGATAAATTTGTGGTCGTTTATCTGGATGACATCACAGTGTTTTCAAAATCTGATAAAGAACACCGTCACCATCTTAGGAAAGTTTTCTTGAAATTTAGAAAGTTTGGCATTTCATTAAACCCCAAGAAATCTCTATTCGCCCTGCAGGAGGGAAAGTTACTAGGCCACATAGTATCAGCAGAAGGAGTCAGGATTGACCCCAGCAGAGTTGAGGTGATACAA
>ML795445.1:57569-95389 GCA_009831015.1 Picea engelmannii
GACATTCCTTTGAACAAATCAAGAAGGCCCTGACTGAAGCTCTTGTGCTTATCAGTCCCGACTACTCAAAGGATTTCCTTATTTTCTCCTTTGCCTCACCTGACACAGTGGCTGTTGTTCTATTACAGACAAATGACAGTGGGCTAGAGTAGCCTATTGCTTATGGAGAAGCAGGATGCCGAAGTCAGGTATGACACTATGGAGAAGTAGGCTTATGCTCTAGTAAAAGCTCTCAAAGCTTTTAGAACCTACATCCTGCAGTCAAAGATCATCGCCTATGTCCCATTGGCTGCTGTTAAAGACATTCTTATTCAGCCTGATATAGACGGGAGAAGGAGTAAATGGATAGCCAAAATCCTGGAATTTGACCTAGAAATAAGGCCCACAGAATTGATCAAAGGTCAAGGTTTAGCTAAATTGTTGGCTGAAGCAAATTGCCAAGATTTGGGGATAAGTTTCATCAACGAATGCTCGGATATTCAGCAGAAGCAACCACCTGATATAGACCATCAAAGAGAGCCCCCATTGGCTCGATGTCCTTGGTATAAGGATGTCATATAATTTCTTTAGGAGTTGCGGCCTCCAGACGGCCTGCAAAAAAGCAAAGTAAGAGCTCTAAAGCTCAAAGCAGTCAAATACTGCATGATCGATCAAGTGTTATATTGGAAAGACCCGCTGGGGGTACTTTTAAAATGCATGAGTCCACCAGAGGCCGAGATGATCGTGGCTGAATTTCACAGTGGCCTGTGTGGAGGGCACCATTTCTAGAGAGCCCCAGCCCACAAAATCCTTAGGGCTGGATACTATTGGCCTACCATGTTCACTGATGTTTGCAAAAGGGTTAGAGCCTGCATCAATTGTCAAAAATTTGCAGGAAAGCAGCAACTCAGGTCTCTGTCATTAAATCTGGTGGTGGTTTCAGGGCCTTTCCAGCAATGGGGCCTAGATTTAATTAGAGAAATTCACCCTGCCTCCAGTGGGCAGCATAGGTGGATCTTGACTGCTACAGATTTCTTTACCAAGTGGATTGAAGCTATCCCCACCAGGAGTGTTTCCCACAAGGTAATCATTGGATTCTTGGAGGACCTCATCACAAGGTTTGGCTGCCCAAATAAAATTGTCACTGATAATGCAGCCGCTTTTGGGGCTGAACCACTAGCCAAGTTCTGCGAACAGTTCGGGATCAAATTGATTCACTCCACCCCATATTATCCATAGGGAAACGGTCTAGCGAAATCCTCCAACAAAAGCCTGATAAGGATCATCAAAAGGTTGATGGAAGACAACAAAAGGGCTTGGAATTCAAAGTTGAAATTCGCCCTATGGGCTGATCGGGTGACTACAAAGAGATCTATAGGTCTCTCCCCTTTCCAATTAGTCTATGGAGCTGAAGTTGTCTTCCCTTCTCAGCTGGCCATTCCCGTAGTGAAATTCTTCTAGGATTATCAAGAAGAGCCCAATGACATGATCAGAAGGATTCATCAGCTAGTAGAGGTCCAGCAAGCTAGGGAGCAGACAGTGGATAGGATTTAGGACCATCAACAAAGAATCAAGCAGGTCTTTGATAGGAAGGCCAAGAAGGAGCAGTTCCAGATAGGAGACCTGGTGTTGAAATGGGATGCTCCTAAACAAGATAAGGGCAAACACAACAAATTTGAAGCCCTGTGGATTGGGCCTTTCAGAATCTCCGAGATTTTCTCAAATAACACGTACAGGTTGCGAGGTTTGGAAGGCGAAGAAGTTTTCAACAGCCCAGTAAATGGGCACTTTCTTAAAAAATATTTTGTCTGAGCCTCCAATTGCTCCTATGTTTTGTAAATATGGCCTTTTCTGTTCTTTGTTTTTAATTTTTGTGACTCCATAGCACAACAACAAGGCACTGGAACTACAAAATGAGTCCTTAGAGCATCACAGGGATGACTCTATCCCCCATGGAGCCTAATGTTAGCAACAATTGTGGTATTGGGGAACAAAGGTACGCAGGTTTGTAGGATTGCGCGATAAGTGCCCAAGCGCAGCACACAGAAGAAATCTGTTTGGGGCCCGAGTCAAGCAAGCAAGCCTGATCATGGACATGAGAAGCAACGAAAGAGATCTAGACCGTCTGTCTGGGAAAGGACGCGTGGCGGGAGATCGACGTCATCGGGAAAGTCCCGACAGGGAAGCGCCCATCGGGGAACTTGAAGCCATCGGGATATTGGGGATTGGAGAGATGAGGAGTTCTCAACAGTGAGAACCGAGAAACCCCGAACCCCGATAGAGAGTCGGGGATAACCACGGTTAGGTGCCGAAGCCGTGAGGGTGAAGGAAGGGACCTGTGGATCGGGTTATTCGGTCGGCATATCGAGTATCGGATTTCGGGAAGCTGGCACCCCTTATTTCTTGCACTTTGAAACTCTGAACCCCGAATTTCCGATAGCGCCCAGAATCGATCCCATGGATTTTGCGCCTGGTCATCGAGAAGGAGGCTTGGGGGAGGGGAATTTATGTTTGTCATTCTGCCTCTCAGACCCTGATGACACGTATCCTCCATTTCATTATCTTGCACTCTTAGCCACCTCTGCTTCAATTTATTGCCCCCCCACCTTGTTCAGTCACCGAATATCCTCTTCTGTCCCCACGTCACCTTCTTGTGCCACGTCGCATTTACACCTTTAGATCCTAAGAGCACACGCATACCCAGTATCCTATCTATCATGCCCATCACCTCAGTCTTGTCAGCTCCGTCCACATTGGCCAGCCGAGTCCCCCTGCAGAAATCCAGCAAAGCAGCGGACAACCAAAGGTAGGCTACCACATCTCCGAAATGAATATTTGACCAGAGCCTCTCAGGTCCCGATGAATCAGTTAATGCAAATGAGGAAGGTGGGTGATACATCATCTCCTTCCTTAAATAGAAGGTTAGAAAGGAGCATGTACAGAGACAGGTTGTCAGTCCCTCCTGACAAAGATCGCGTCTGACAGACGACTGCATGGGCATTCTGTCCAACGTCTGCATGCGTAGCCTAACAGAGAAGGTCCTCAATGTCAAGCATTGAATTCATGATATGATCGCGCCTTCAGCGCTTGAGTCAGTTCCAAGTATATGTAGGCATTTCTACCATTTTTTGTGGTTATCGATGGTTGAGCAGAGCTCCCGGATGTAAAGTTTTAATGAAGCACTGATACTCTGATTATGTATGAACTTTTGAGACTTCTTGCCTTATGAATGCTAGTTTCTTTCATATCTTTGTTTACACTGTGTTAGAGCAGCTTGGAATTGGAGGATCCAGTTGAGCTGTAGCTATTGTAGGATGATGTTGTAATGGATCACTGTAATAGTTGCACCATCTCTAATCAGTTCTTGTGATTTTCCCAGTACTGAGTGACTTGGAATTGGAGGATCCAGTCAAGTCCCCTTTCAGTTTCTTGAAGCCCTGAACCAGGAGGATCCTACGTTCAAAGTTTTTTTTTCCTACAAACCACTACAAGCCTGTTGCCCAAAGCTGTTTGTTCACCTTTCTTACTAAGTCTTCCACCTGCTCATCTTTTAATCAACCCACTGGCTGAAGTTAGGATTCCATACCTCCTTTCCTCTTTACGTACCAGATCCAGTCCTCGAGTTAGAGTGATATCTCCTCAAGTCTCTACCCATTTGATCGCCCATTTATCAAATAGTGACATTAAACTAATGGGCGTTGGGCTCTGCTCCTACAAGAAATCCAGGAGTGACTTCCAGTGCTAACACCCCGCACTTGGGCGGTTTCTCCTACGGTCGAGACTCGAAAACCCCGAATTCCCCGCACTTGGGCAGTTTCTCCGCTCGTCGAGACTCGGAAACCCCGAATTGCCCGCACTTGGGCGGTTTCAATCACGGTCAAGACTCAGAAACCCCGAATTCCCCACACTTGGGTGGTTTCTCCACTCGTCGAGACTTAGAAACCCCGAATTCCCCACACTTGTGTCGGTTTCTCCGCTCGCTGAGACTCGAAAACCCCAAATTCCCCGCACTTGGGCAATTTCTCCCACGGTTGAGACTTGGAAACCCTGAATTCCCCACGCTTGGGAGATTTCTCCACTCGTCGAGACTCGGAAACCCTAAATTCCCTGCACTTGGGTGGTTTCTCCCACGGTTGAGACTCGAAAACCCTGAATCTGCCGCACTTGGGGCGGTTTCTCCCACGGTCGAGACTATGAAACCCAGAATCCCCCCCACTTGTGCAGCTTCTCCCACGGCCGACACTCGAAAACCCCGAATCCCCTGCACTTGGGGCGGTTTCTCCCATTGTTGAGACTTCGAAACCCCGAATTCCCTGCACTTGGGCTGATTTCTCACCGGTTGAGATTCGAAAACCTCGAATTTCCCGCATTTGAGCGATTTCTCCCACGGTCGATACTCGGAAACCCCGAATTCCCCACACTCGGTCGGTTTCTCCCACGGTCGAGACTAGGAAACCCCAAATTCCCCGCACTTGGGCGATTTCTCCCATGGTCTAGACTTGGAAACCCTGAATTCCCCGCACCTTGGCTGGTTTCTCCCGAACGCAAGGCAAACTTGGGGTTTCTCGAATTAAAACTCTTGAGTTGGTTTCTCCCAAACGCAAGGAAAACCTGGGGTTTAACGAATACAAACCCGGAATTCCCCGCACTTGGGCAGTTTCTCCCACGATCGAGACTTGGAAACCCCGAATTCCCCGCACATGGGCGGTTTCTCCAACGGTGGAGATTTGGAAACCCTGAATTCCCCGCACCTAGGCCGGTTTTTCCCGAACGCAAGGTAAAATTTGGGTTTCTCAAATGCAAACTCTTGGGTCAGTTTCTCCCGAACGCAAGGCAAACTTGGGGTTTCCCTAATGCAAACCCTGAATTCCCCGCACTTAGGTGGTTTCTCCCACAACCGAGACTAGGAAACCCCGAATTCCCTGCACTTGGGCGATTTCTCCCACGGTCGAGACTCGGAAACCCTGAATTCCCCGCACTTGGGCAGTTTCTCCCACGGTCGAGACTTGGAAACCCCGAATCCGAAGCACTTGGGGCGGTTTCTCCCACGGTCGAGACTAGGAAACCCCGAATCCCCCCGACTTTGGCGGTTTCTCCCACGGTCGAGACTCGAAAAACCCGAATTCCCCGCACTTGGGGTGGTTTTTCCCACAGTCAAGACTTGGAAACCTTGAATTCCCCACACTTGGGCCGGTTTCTCCCAAACACAAGGCAAACTTGGGGTTTCTCGAATGCAAACCCTTGCTTCGGTTTCTAACGAACGCAAGGCAAACTTGGGGTTTCCCGAAAGCAAACCCTGAATTCCCTGCAGTTGGGCGATTTCTCCCAAGGTCGAGACTCAGAAACTTGGAAATCCCCACACTTGGGCAGTTTCTCCCACGGTTGAGACTCGGAAACCCTGAATTCTCCGCACTTGGGAGGTTTCTCCCATGGTCGAGACTCGGAAACCCCGAACCCCCCCCCCACTTGGTCAAGTTTCTCCCACGGTCGAGACTAGGAAACCCCGAATCCACCCCACTTGGGCGGTTTCTTCCGTGGTCGAGACTAGGAAACCCCGAAATCCCAGCACTCGGGCGGTTTTTCCCGCAGTCGAGACTTGGAAACCCCGAATTCCCCGAACTTGGGTGGTTTCTCCCACGGTCAAGTCTAGGAAACCCCGAATTCCCTGCACTTCGGTGGTTTCTCCCATGGTCGAGACTGGGAAACCGAAAATTCCCAGCACTTGGGCCGGTTTCTCCCACAGTCGAGACTAGCAAACACCGAATCCCCCCCCGCCTGGGCGGTTTCTCCCACGATCGAGACTCAGAAACCCCGAATTCCCCAGACTTGGGACGACTTCTCCCACGGTCCAGACTAGGAAACCCCGAATTCCCCGCACTTGGGCGGCTTCTCCGCTTGTCGAGACTCAAATACCCAGAATTCCCCGCTCTTGGGCAGTTTCTCTGCTCGTCGAGACTTGGAAACCCCGAATTTCTTGCACTTGGGTGGTTTCTCCCACGGTCGAGACTCGGAAACCCCGAATTTCTCGCACTTGGGGGGTTTCTCCAACGGTCAAGACTCGGAAACCCCAAATTCCCCATACTTGGGTGGTTTCTCCCACGGTCGAGACTTGGAAACCCCGAATTCTCCGCACTTGGGTCGGTTTCTCCACGGTTGAGACTAGGAAACCCCAAACCCCGCCCACTTGGGTGGTTTTATCCCATGGTCGAGGCTCGGAAACCTCGAATTCCCCGCACTTGGGCCAATTTCTCTGCTTGTCGAGACTCGAAAACCCCGAATTCCCCGCACCTGGGCCGGTTTCTCCACTCATCGAGACTTGGAAACCTCGAATTCCCTTCACTTGGGTGGTTTCTCCCATGGTTGAGACTCGAAAACCCTAAATTCCCTGCACTTGGACGGTTTCTCTGCTCGTCGAGACTCGAAGACCCCGAATTGCCCACACTTGGGAAATTTCTCCCATGGTCAAGAGTCGGAAACCCTGAATTCCCCGCACTTGGGCGGTTTCTCCGCTCGTTGAGACTCAGAAACCCAAAATTTCCCGCACTTGGGCCGGTTTCTCCGCTCGCCGAGACTCGGAAACCCCAAATTCCCCGCACTTGGGTGGTTTCTCCCGCGGTCGAGACTCAGAAACACAGAATTCCCGCACTTGGGCGGTTTCTCCGCTCGTCGAGACTCGAAAACCCCGAATTCCTCGTACTTGGGCAGTTTCTACCATGGTCGAGACTCGAAAACCCCGAATCCACCACACTTGGGGCGGTTTCTCCCACGGTCGAGACTCGAAAACCCTGAATTCCCCGCACTTGGGGCGATTTCTCCCACGGTCAAGACTTGGAAACTCTAAAATCCCCGCACTTGGGCTGGTTTCTCCTAAACACAAGGAAAACTTGGGGTTTCTCGAATGCAAACCCTTGGTTCGGTTTCTCCCAAACGGAAGGAAAACTTGGGGTTTCCCGAATGCAAACCCTGAATTCCACACAGTTGGGCGGTTTCTCCCACGGTCGAGACTCGAAAACCCCAAATTCCCTGCACTTGGGTGGTTTCTCCCATGGTCAAGACTCGGAAACCCCGAATTCCCCACACTTGGGTGGTTTCTCCCACAGTCAAGACTCGGAAACCCCGAATACCCCCCACTTGTGCGGTTTCTCCCATGGTCAGGACTTGGAAACCCCAAATTCGCTGCACTTGGGCCGGTTTCTCCCACGGTTGAGACTAGGAAACCCTGAATCCCCCCCTCTTGTGCGGTTTCTCCCATGGTTGAGACTTGGAAACCCTGAATTCCCCGCACTTGGGCTGATTTCTACCACGATCGAGACTTGGAAACCCCGAATTCCCCGCACTTAGGTCGGTTTATCTCGAACGCAAGGCAAACTTAGGGTTTCTCGAATGCAAACCCTTGGGTCAATTTCTCCCGAACGCAAGGAAAACTTGGGGTTTTCCGAATGCAAACCCTGAATTCCCCGCACTTGGGTGGTTTCTCCCACAGTCGAGACTAGGAAACCATGAATTCCCTGCACTTGGGCGGTTCCTCCCACGATTGAGACTTAGAAACCTAGAATTCCCCGCACTTGGACTGGTTTCTCCCATGGTCGAGACTAGGAAACCCCAAATCCCCCCCGCTTGGGCGGTTTCTCCCACGGTAGAGACTCGGAAACCCCAAATTCCCCGCACTTGGGATGGTTTCTCCCATGGTCGAGACTGGGAAACCCCGAATTCCCTGCACTTGGGCGGCTTCTCCGCTCGTCGAGAATCGGAAACCCAGAATTCGCCGCTCTTGGGCGGTTTCTCCGTTCATCGAGACTTGGAAATTCCAAATTCCTCACACTTGGGCAGTTTCTCCCATGGTCGAGACTCGGAAACCTCGAATTCCTCATACTTGGGCGATTTCTCCCACGGTCGAGACTCGGAAACCCCGAATTCCCCACACTTGGGTGGTTTCTCCCACGGTCGAGACTTAGAAACCCTGAATTCTCGGCACTTGGGCCAATTTCTCCCACGGTCGAGACTAGCAAACCCCGAATCCCCCCCACTTGGGCGGTTTCTCCCACGTTCGAAGCTCAGAAACCCCGAATTCTCCGCACTTGGGCCGGTTTCTCCGCTCGTCGAGACTCGGAAACCCCGAATTCCCAGCACCTGGGCCGGTTTCTCCCACCCAGAATTCTCCCACCCACGATCGAGACTCGGAAACCTCAAACCCCCCCCCCCACTTGGTCAAGTTTCTCCCACGGTCGAGACTAGGAAACCTCGAATCCACCCCACTTGGGCGGTTTCACCCGTAGTCAAGACTAGGAAACCCCGAATTCCCCACACTTGGGAAGTTTCTCTCGCGGTCGAGACTCAGGAACCCTGCATTCCCTACACTGGGGTGGTTTCTTCCGCAGTCAAGATTCAGAAACCCTGAAATCCCCACACTCGGGCGGTTTATCCCGCGGTCGAGACTTGGAAACCTTGAATTCCCCGCACTTGGGCAGTTTCTCCCACAATCTAGACTAGGAAACCTCGAATTCCCTGCACTTGGGTGGTTTCTCCCACGGTCGAGACTCGGAAACCGAAATTCCTGGCACTTGGGCCGGTTTCTCCCACGGTCGAGACTAGGAAACCCCAAATCCCCCCCGCCTGGGTGGTTTCTCCCACGGTCGAGACTCGAAAACCCCAAATTCCCCTCACTTGGGATGGTTTCTCCCACGGTCGAGACTGGGAAACCCCGAATTCCCCGCACTTGTTCAGCTTCTCTGCTCGTCGAGACTCGAAAACCCAGAATTCCCTGCTCTTGGGCAGTTTCTCCGCTCATCGAGACTTGGAAACCTCGAATTCCTTGCACTTGGGTGGTTTCTCCCATGGTCGAGGCTCGAAAACCCCGAATTCCTTGCACTTGGGCGGTTTCTCCCATGGTCGAGACTCGGAAACCCTGAATTCCCCACACTTGGGTGGTTTCTCCCATGGTCAAGACTTGGAAACCCCGAATTCTCTGCACTTGGGCCGGTTTCTCCCATGGTTGAGACAAGGAAACCCCGAACCCCGCCCACTTGGGTGGTTTTTCCATGGTCGAGGCTTGGAAACCCCGAATTCCCCGAACTTGGGCCGGTTTCTTCGCTCGTCGAGACTCAAAAAAACCGAATTCCCTGCACCTGGGCTGGTTTCTCCGCTCATTGAGACTTGGATACCCTGAATTCCCTTCACTTGGGTGGTTTCTCCCACGGTCGAGACTCAGAAACCCCGAATTCCCTGCACTTGGGCGGTTTCTCCGCTCATGGAGACTCGAAAACCCTGAATTCCTCGCACTTGGGTGGTTTCTCCCATGGTAGAGACTCGAAAACCCTGGATTCCCCACACTTGGGTGGTTTCTCCCACGGTCGAGACTTGGAAACCCCGAATTCTCCGCACTTGGGCCAGTTTCTCCCACGGTTTAGACTAGGAAACCCCAAACCCTGCCCACTTGGGCAGTTTCTCCCATGGTCGACGCTCGGAAACCCCGAATTCCCTGCACTTGGGCTGGTTTCTCCGCTCATCGAGAATCGAAAACCCCAAATTCCCCACATTTGGGCCGTTTCTCCCACAGTCGAGACTCAGAAACCCCGAATCCTCCGCACTTGGGGTGGTTTCTCCCATGGTCGAGATTATGAAACCCCAAATCCCCCCCACTTGGGCAGTTTCTCCCACGATCGAGACTCGAAAACCCTGAATTCCCCACACATGGGGTGGTTTCTCCCACGGTTGAGACTTGGAAACCCCGAATTCCCCGCACTTGGGCCGGTTTCTCCCGAACACAAGGCAAACTTGGGGTTTCTCAAATGCAAACCCTTGGTTCGGTTTCTCCCGAACGCAAGGCAAACTTGGGGTTTCCCGAATGAAAACCTTGAATTCCCTGCAGTTGGTTGGTTTCTCCCACGGTCGAGACTTGGAAACCTCGAATTCCCCGCACTTGGGCGATTTCTAACATCATCGAGACTCGGAAACCCCAAATTCCTCACGCTTGGGGGGTTTCTCCCACAGTTGAGACTCGAAAACCTCGAATTCCCCAAACTTGGTCAGTTTCTTTGCTTGTCGAGACTCGAAAACCCTGAATTCCCACACTTGGGCGGTTTCTCCCATGGTCGAGACTCGAAAACCCTGAATTCCCCACACTTGGGGCAGTTTCTCCCATGGTCGAGACTCGGAAATCCCGAATTCCTTGCACTTGGGCAATTTCTCCCATGGTCGAGACTCGAAAACCCTGAATCTGCCGCACTTGGGGCGGTTTCTCCCATGGTCGAGACTATGAAACCCCAAACCCCCCCCACTTGGGTAGTTTCTCCCACGGTCGAGACTCGAAAACCCCGAATTCCCCACACTTGGGGCAGTTTCTCCCATGGTCGAGACTTGGAAACCCCGAATTCCCCGCACTTGGGCCGGTTTCTCCCGAACACAAGGCAAACTTGGGGTTTCTCGAAAGAAAACCCTTGGTTCAGTTTCTCCCGAATGCAAGGCAAACTTGGGGTTTCCCGAATGCAAACCCTAAATTCCTCGCAGTTGGGCGGTTTTTCCCATGGTCGAGACTCGAAAACCCCGAATTCCCCGCACTTGGGCCGGTTTCTCCTGAACACAAGGAAAACTTGGGGTTTCTCAAATGCAAACCCTTGGTTCGGTTTCTCCCGAATGCAAGGCAAACTTGGGGTTTCCCGAATGCAAACCTCGAATTCCCCGCAGTTGGTTGGTTTCTCCCACGGTCGAGACTTGGAAACCTCGAATTCCCCGCACTTGGGCGATTTCTAACATCGTCGAGACTCGGAAACTCCAAATTCCTCACGCTTGGGGGGTTTCTCCCACGGTTGAGACTCGGAAACCCCGAATTCCCCACACTTGGGTGCTTTCTCCCATGGTCAAAACTTGGAAACCCTGAATTCTCCGCACTTGGGCTAGTTTCTCCCACGGTCGAGACTTGGAAACCCCAAATCCGGCCCACTTGGGCAGTTTCTCCCACGGTCGAGGCTCGAAAACCCCGATTTCCCCGCACTTGGGCCCGTTTCTCTGCTCGTCAAGACTCGGAAACCCTGAATTCCCTGCACTTGGGCCGGTTTCTCTGCTCGTCGAGACTTGAAAACTCCGAATTCCCCGCACTTGGGCGGTTTCTCCCATGGTCGAGACTCGGAAACCCGAAATTCCCCGCACTTGGTCGGTTTCTTTGCTTGTCGAGACTCGGAAACCCTGAATTTCCCACACTTGGGCGGTTTCTCCCATGGTCGAGACTCGAAAACCCCGAATTCCCCGGACTTGGGCGGTTTCTCCGCTCGTCAAGACTCGGAAATCCCGAATTCCTTGCACTTGGGCGATTTCTCCCATGGTCGAGACTCGAAAACCCCGAATCCGCCGCACTTGGGGCGGTTTCTCCCATGGTCAAGACTATGAAACCCCGAATCCCCCCCACTTGGGCAGTTTCTCCCACGGTCGAGACTCGAAAACCCCGAATTCCCCACACTTGGGGCAGTTTCTCCCATGGTCGAGACTTGGAAACCCCGAATTCCCCGCACTTGGGCCAGTTTCTCCCGAACATAAGGCAAACTTGGGGTTTCTCGAAAGCAAACCCTTGGTTCGGTTTCTCCCGAACGCAAGGAAAACTTGGAGTTTCCTAAATGCAAACCCCAAATTCCCCACAGTTGGGCGGTTTCTCCCATGGTCGAGACTCGAAAACCCCGAATTCCCCGCACTTGGGCGGTTTCTTCCCATGGTCGAGACTTGGAAACCCCGAATTCCCTACACTTGGGAGGTTTCTCCCATGGTCGAGACTTCGAAACCACGAACCCCCCCCACTTGGTCTAGTTTCTCCCACGTTTGAGACTAGGAAACCCCGAATCCACCCCACTTGGGTGGTTTCTCCTGCGGTCAAGACTCGGAAACAACGAATTCCCCGCACTTGGGCGGTTTCTCCCATGGTTGAGACTCAGAAACCCCAAATTCCCTGCACTGGGGTGGTTTCTCTCGCGATCGAGTCTCGGAAACCCCAAATTCCCCGCACTTGGGCAATTTCTCACTGGTCGAGATTCAAAAACCCCGAATTTCCCGCACTTGAGCGGTTTCTCCCACGGTCGAGACTCGAAAACCCCAAATTCCCCACACTCGACCGGTTTCTCCCACGGTCGAGACTAGGAAACCCCAAATACCCCGCACTTGGGCGGTTTTTCCCATGGTCGAGACTTGGAAACCCCAAATTCCCCACACCTGGGCCGGTTTCTCCCTAACGCAAGGCAAACTTGGGGTTTCTCGAATGCAAACTCTTGAGTTGGTTTCTCCTGAACGCAAGGCAAACTTGGTGTTTCACGAATACAAACCCCGAATTCCCCACACTTGGGCAGTTTCTCCCATGATAGAGACTCGGAAATGCCAAATTCCCCACACTTGGGCGGTTTCTCCCATGATCGAGACTCGAAAACCCTGAATTCCCTGCACTTGGGCAGTTTCTCCGCTCGTCGAGACTCGGAAACACCGAATTCTCTGTACTTGGGTCAGTTTCTCCACTCACCGAGACTCGGAAACCCCAAATTCCCCGCACTTGGGCAGTTTCTCCTGCGGTCAAGACTCGAAAACCCGGAATTCCCCACACTTGGGTAGTTTCTCCACTCGTCGAGACTCGGAAACCCTGAATTCCCCGCACTTGGGCGGTTTCTCCGCTCGTCGAGACTCGGAAACCCCGAATTCCCTGCACTTGGGTGGTTTATCCCATGGTCGAGACTCGAAAACCTCGAATCTGCCGCACTAGGGGCATTTTCTCCCACGGTCGAGACTATGAAACCCTGAATCCACTTGGGCAGTTTCTCCCACGGTCGAGACTCGAAAACCCTGAATTCCCCGCACTTGAGGCGGTTTCTCCCACAATCGAGACTTGGAAACCCTGAATTCCCTGCACTTGGGCCGGTTTCTCCCGAACACAAGGAAAACTTGGGGTTTCTTGAAAGCAAACTGATCCGAAATTGGATCCAGAAGCCTGATAGGGCTTGAAAAATGCTCAAAAATGAAAGTGCTCAGAATTTGACAAAACCAACACCATTGAATCTGTCTCGTCTTCCCGATTTCGACAGTATATTTACTTTGTCAAACTGGTTCCGTACGCGAAAGTTATCGCATTCTGATCGGAAGCCCAAAAAGGTAAAAAGTCAAAGGTCAACTGGTCAAAAAGTCAATGTTGATGACATTAGCATGCTGACTGTGCAGGAGATGATGTGGCACTCTCTAGCTGATGGTGATTGGGAAAGTTTGCTGACAGGGCAGACATGTGGGCAATTTCTCTGCTCGTCGAGACTCGGAAACCCCGAATTCCCTGCACTTGGCCGGTTTCTCTGCTCGTCGAGACTCGGAAACCCTGAACTCCCTGCACTTGGGCGGTTTCTCCCACGGTCGAGTCTCGGAAACCCTGAATCTGCCGCACTTGGGGCGGTTTCTCCCACGGTCGAGACTATGAAACCCCGAATCCCCCCCACTTGGGCAGTTTCTCCCACGATCGAGAAAACCCCAAATTCCACGCACTTGGGGTGGTTTCTCCCACGGTCGAGACTTGGAAACTCCGAATTCCCCGCACTTGGGCCGGTTTCTCCCGAACACAAGGCAAACCTGGGGTTTCTTGAAAGAAAACCCTTAGTTCGGTTTCTCCCGAACACAAGGCAAACTTGGGGTTTCCTGAATGCAAACCTCGAATTCCCCGCAGTTGGGCGGTTTCTCCCATGGTCGAGACTCGGAAACCCCGAATTCCCCGCACTTGGGCGGTTTCTCCCATGGTCGAGACTCGAAAACCCCGAATTCCCCGCACTTGGGCGGTTTCTCCTATGGTTGAGACTCCGAAACCCTGAACCGCCCCCCACTTGGTCTAGTTTCTCCCACGGTTGAGACTAGGAAACCCCGAATCCACCCCACTTGGGCGGTTTCTCTCGCGGTCGAGACTCGGAAACACTAACTTCCCTACACTTGGGCGGTTTCTCCCACGGTCGAGACTCGGAAACCCCGAATTCCCCGCATTGGGGCGGTTTCTCTCGCGGTCGAGACTCGGAAACCCTGAATTCCCTGCACTTGGGCGGTTTCTCCCCGGTCGAGATTCAAAAACCCCAAATTTCCCACACTTGAGCGGTTTCTCCCACAGTCAAGACTAAGAAACCCCGAATTCCCCACACTCGGCCGGTTTCTCCCACGGTCGAGACTAGGAAACCCCAAATTCCCTGCATTTGGGCGGTTTTTCCCATGGTCGAGACTTGGAAACCCCAAATTCCTCGCAACTAGGCCGGTTTCTCCCGAATGCAAGGCAAACTTAGGGTTTCTCGAATGCAAACTCTTGAGTTGGTTTCTCCCGAACGCAAGGCAAACTTGGGGTTTCATGAATACAAACCCCGAATTCCTTGCACTTGGGCGGTTTCTCCCACGACCGAGACTCAGAAACCCCGAATTCCCCGCACTTGGACGGTTTCTCCCATGGTCGAGACTCGGAAACCCCAAATTCCCCACACTTGGGCGGTTTCTCCCCTCGTCGAGACTCGGAAACCCCGAAGTGCCCGCTCTTGGGCGGTTTCTCCCACGGTCGAGACTCGAAAACTCTGAATTCCCCGCACTTGCGCAGTTTCTCCGCTCGTCGGGAGTCGGAAACACCGAATCCCCCGCACTCTGGTTGGTTTCTCCGCTCGCCGAGACTCAAAAACCCCAAATTCCCGGCACTTGTACGGTTTCTCCCACGGTCGATACTCGAAAAGCCTAAATTCCTCTCACTTGGGCGTTTTCTCCGCTTGTCGAGACTCGGAAACCCTGAATTCCCCACACTTGGGTGGTTTCTCCCACGGTCGAGACTCATAAACCCTAAATCTGCCTCACTTGGGGCGGTTTCTCGCACAGTCGAGACTATCAAACCCCGAATCCCCCCACTTGGGTGGTTTCTCACATGGTCGAGACTCAAAAACCCTGAATTCCCCGCACTTGGGGTGGTTTCTACCACGGTCGAGACTTGGAAACCCCGAATTCCCCGCACTTGGGCTGGTTTCTCCCAAACACAAGGCAAACTTGGGGTTTCTCGAATGCAAACCCTTGGTTCGGTTTCTCCCAAACGCATGGCAAACTTGGGGTTTCCCGAATGCAAACCTCGAATTCCCTGCAGTTGGGCGGTTTCTCCCACGGTCGAGACTCGGAAACCTCGAATTCCCCGCACTTGGGCGGTTTCTCCCATGGTCAAGACTCGGAAACCCTGAATTCCTTGCACTTGGAGGGTTTCTCCCACGGTCGAGACTCAAAAACCCTAAATTCCCCACACTTGAGTGGTTTCTCCCATAGTCGAGACTTGGAAACCCCGAAATCTCTGCACTTGGGCCAGTTTCTCCCACAATCAAGACTAGGAAACCCCGAATCCGGCCCACTTGGGCGGTTTCTCCCACAGTCGAGGCTCAGAAACCCCAAATTCTCCACACTTGGGCCGGTTTCTCTGCTCGTTGAGACTAGGAAACCACGAATTCCCCGCACTTGGGCCGGTTTCTCTGCTTGTTGAGACTCGAAAACCCTGAATTCCCCCAACTTGGGCGGTTTCTCCCACGATCGAGACTCGGAAACCCGGAATTCCCCGCACTTGGGCAGTTTCTCTGCTCGTCGAGACTCGGAAACCCCGAATTGCCTACACTTGGGCGGTTTCTCCCATGGTCGAGACTCAGAAACCCTGAATTCCCCACACTTGGGTGGTTCCTCCACTCGTCGAGACTCGGAAACCCCGAATTCCACAAACTTGGGCCGGTTTCTCCGCTCCCCGAGACTCGAAAACCCCAAATTCCCTGCACTTGGGCCGGTTTCTCCCACGGTTGAGACTATGAAACCCCAAACCCTGCCCACTTGGGCAGTTTCTCCCATGGTCGAGGCTCGGAAACCCCGAATTCCCCGCACTTAGGCCGGTTTCTCCGCTCGTCGAGACACGGAAACCCCAAATTCCCCGCACCTGGGCTGGTTTCTCCGCTCCTTGAGACTTGGAAACCCCGAATTCCCTTCACTTGGGTGGTTTCTCCCACGGTCAAGACTCAGAAACCCCGAACCCCCCCCCCTACTTGGTCAAGTTTCTCCCATGGTCGAGACTAGGAAACCTCAAATCCATCCCACTTGGGCAGTTTCTCCTGCGGTCGAGACTAGGAAACCCCGAATTCCCCACACTTGGGAAGTTTCTCCCATGGTCGAGACTCGAAAACCCTGAATTCCCTACACTGGGGTGGTTTCTTCCGCGATCGAGACTCAGAAACCCCGAAATCCCCACACTCGGGCGGTTTTTCCCGCGGTCGAGACTTGGAAACCCCGAATTCCCCGCACTTGGGGGGTTTCTCCCACGGTCGAGACTAGGAAACCCCGAATTCCCTGCACTTGGGCGGTTTCTCCCACGGTCGAGACTCGGAAACCAAAAATTCCCAGCACTTGGGCCGGTTTCTCCCACAGTCGAGACTAGGAAACCTTGAGTCCCCCCGCCTTGGTGGTTTCTTCCATGGTCGAGACTGGAAAACCCTGAATTCCCCTCACTTGGGACGGTTTCTCCCATGGTCGAGACTGGGAAACCCCGAATTCCCCGCACTTGTTCGGCTTCTCTACTCGTCGAGACTCAAAAACCTAGAATTCCCCGCTCTTGGACAGTTTCTCCGCTCGTCGAGACTTGGAAACCTCGAATTCCTTGCACTTGGGTGGTTTCTCCCACAGTTGAGACTCGGAAACCCCGAATTCCTCGCACTTGGGGGGTTTCTCCCACGGTCGAGACTCGAAAACCCCCATTTCCCCATACTTGGGTGGTTTCTCCCACGGTCGAGACTTGGAAACCTCGAATTCTCTGAACTTGGGCCGGTTTCTCCCATGGTTGAGACTAGGAAACCCTGAACCCCGCCCACTTGGGAGGTTTCTCCCATGGTCGAGGCTCGGAAACCCCGAATTCCCCGCACTTGGGCCGGTTTCTCCGCTCGTCGAGACTCGGAAACTCCGAATTCCCCGCACCTGGGCCAGTTTCTCCGCTCATCGAGACTTGGAAACCCCGAATTCCCTTCACTTGGGTGGTTTCTCCCACAGTCGAGACTCGGAAACCCTGAACCCCCCCCCACTTGGTCAAGTTTCTCCCACGGTCGAGACTAGGAAACCTCGAATCCACCCCACTTGGGCGGTTTCTCCCGTGGTCGAGACTAGGAAACCCCGAATTCCCCACACTTGGGCAGTTTCTCCCACGGTCGAGACTTGGAAACCCTGAATTCCCTACACTGGGGCGGTTTCTTCCGCGGTCGAGACTCGGAAACCCCGAAATCCCCACACTCGGGCAGTTTCTCCCATGGTCGAGACTTGGAAACCCCGAATTCCCCGCACTTAGGCGGTTTCACCCACGATCAAGACTGGGAAACCCTGAATTCCCTGCACTTTGGTGGTTTCTCCCATGGTCGAGACTCGAAAACCGAAAATTCCCGGCACTTGGGCTGGTTTCTCCCACGGTTGAGACTAGGAAACCCCGAATCCCCCCCACCTTGGTGGTTTCTCCCACGGTCAAGACTCGGAAACCCCGAATTCCCCGCACTTGGGATGGTTTCTCCCATGGTTGAGACTGGGAAACCCCAAATTCCCCGCACTTGTTCGGCTTCTCCGCTCGTCGAGACTCGAAAACCCAAAATTCCCCGCTCTTGGGCGGTTTCTTCGCTCGTCGAGACTTGGAAACCCCGAATTCCTTGCACTTGGGTGGTTTCTCCCATGGTCGAGACTCGAAAACCCCGAATTCCTCACACTTGGCGGGTTTCTCCCACGGTCGAGACTCGGAAACCCCGACTTCTCCACACTTGGGTGGTTTCTCCCATGGTCGAGACTTGGAAACCCCGAATTCTCCGCACTTGGGCCAGTTTCTCCCACGATTGAGACTAGGAAACCCTGAACCCCACCCACTTGGGCGGTTTCTCCCATGGTCGAGGCTCGGAAACCCCGAATTCCTCGCACTTGGGTCAGTTTCTTCGTTCGTCGAGACTTTGGAAACCCTGAATTCCCCGCACCTGGGCCGGTTTCTTCGCTCATTGAGACTTAGAAACCCCGAATTCCCTTCACTTGGGTGGTTTCTCCCGCGGTCGAGACTCAGAAACCCCGAATTCCCTTCACTTGGGTGGTTTCTCCCATGGTCGAGACTCAGAAACCCCAAATTCCCTGCACTTGGGTGGTTTCTCCGCTCGTCGAGACTCGAAAACCTCGAATTGCCCGCATTTGGGTGATTTCTCCGATGGTCGAGACTTGGAAACCCCGAATTGCCCGCACTTGGGTGGTTTCTCCGCTCGTCGAGACTCGAAAACCCCGAATTGCCCGCACTTGGGCAGATTTTTCCGCTCGTCGAGACTCGGAAACCCCAAATTCCCCGCACTTGGGTGGTTTCTCCCATGGTCGAGACTCAAAAACCCTAAATTTCCGACACTTGGGCGTTTTCTCCGCTCTTCGAGACTCAAAAACCCTGAATTCCCCGCACTTGGGCAGTTTCCCTCACGGTCGAGACTCGAAAACCTCGAATCCATCACACTTGGGGTGGTTTCTCCCACAGTCGAGACTATGAAACTGCGAATCCCCCCATCTTCGGCTGTTTCTCCAATGGTCGAGACTCGAAAACCCTGAATTCCCCGTACTTGGGGCAGTTTCTCCCACGGTCGAGACTTGGAAACCTTGAATTCGCCGCATTTGGGCGGTATCTCCCACGGTCGAGACTCGAAAACTCCGAATTCCTCGTACTTGGGCGGTTTCTCCCATGGTCGAGACTTGAAAACCCTGAACCCCCCCCCCACTTGGTCCAGTTTCTCCCACGGTCGAGACTAGGAAACCCCGAATCCACCCCACTTTGGTGGTTTCTCCCGCGGTCGAGACTAGGAAACCCCGAATTCCCCACACTTGGGCGGTTTCTCCCGCGGTCGAGACTTAGAAACCCCGAATTCCCCACACTGGGGTGGTTTCTTCCGCGGTCGAGACTCGAAAACCCCGAATTCCCAGCACTCGGGCGGTTTCTCCTGTGGTCGAGACTTGGAAACCCCGAATTCCCTACACTTGGGTTGTTTCTCCCACGATCGAGACTAGGAAACCCCGAATTCACCGCACTTGGGCAGTTTCTCCCACGGTCGAGACTCAGAAACCCAAAACTCCCCGCACTTGGGCCGGTTTCTCCCACGGTCGAGATTAAGAAACCCTGAATCCCCCCCGCTTAGGCGGTTTCTCCCACGATCGAGACTCGGAAACCCCGAATTCCTCGCACTTGGGATGGTTTCTCCCACGGTCGAGACTGGGAAACCTTGAATTCCCCGCACTTGGTCAGCTTCTCCATTCGTCGAGACTCGAAAACCAAGAATTCCCCACTCTTCGGCGGTTTCTCTGCTCGTCGAGACTTGGAAACCCTGAATTCCTCGCACTTGGGTGGTTTCTCCCACAGTCGAGACTCGAAAACCCTGAATTCCCCACACTTGGTTGGTTTCTCCCACGGTCGAGACTTGGAAACCCAGAATTATCCGCACTTGGGTCGGCTTTTCGCACGATCGAGACTAGGAAACCCTGAATCCCGCCCAATTGGGCGGTTTCTCCCACGGTCGAGTCTCGGAAACCCTGAATTCCCCGCACTTGGGTCGGTTTCTCCGCTCGTCGAGGCTCGAAAACCCCAAATTCCCCGCACTTGGGCCAGTTTCTCCCAAATGCAAGGCAAACTTGGGGTTTCCTGAATGCAAACCTTGAATTCCCTGCAGTTGGGCGGTTTCTCCCAGGGTCGAGACTCGGAAACCCCAAATTTCGCGCATTTGGGCGGTTTCTCCCATGGTCGAGAATCGGATAAACCGAATTCCCCGCACTTGGGCGGTTTCTCCCAGGGTCGAGACTCAGAAACCTCGAATCCCCCCAACTTAGGCGGTTTCTCCCACAGTCGAGACTTGGAAACTCTGAATTCACTGCACTTTGGCCAGTTTCTCCCACGGTTGAGGCCAGGAAACCCCGAATAACCCCCTCTTGGGTGGTTTCTCCCATGGTTGAGACTCGGACTTGGGCCGATTTCTCCCATGATCGAGACTGGGAACCCCTGAATTCCCGACACTTGGGCCGATTTCTCTCGAACGCAAGGCAAACTTGGGGTTTCTCGAATGCAAACCCTTGAGTCAGTTTCTTCCGAACGCAAGGAAAACTTGGGGTTTCCCGAATGCAAACTCTGAATTCCTCGCACTTGGGTAGTTTCTCCCATAGTCGAGACTAGGAAACCCCGAATTCCCCGCACTTGGGCAGTTTCTCCCATGATTGAGACTCAAAAACCCATAATTCTCCACACTTGGGCTGGTTTCTCCCACGGTCGAGACTAAGAAACAACGAATCCCCCCCAGCTTGGGCGGTTTCTCCCACATTCAAGACTCGGAAACCCCGAATTCCCCACACTTGGGACGGTTTCTCCCACGGTCAAGAATGGGAAACCCCGAATTCCCCGCACTTGGGCGACTTCTCCGCTCATCGAGACTCGGAAACCCAGAATTCGCCGCTATTGGGTAGTTTCTCTGCTCGTCGAGACTTGGAAACCTCGAATTCCTTGCACTTGGGTGGTTTCTCCCACGGTCGAGACTAGGAAACCCCGAATTCCTCACACTTGGGTGGTTTCTCCCACGGTCGAGACTCGAAAATTCTGAATTCCCCACACTTGGGTGGTTTCTCCCACGGTCAAGACTTGGAAACCCCAAATTCTCCGCACTTGGGCCAGTTTCTCACACGGTCGAGACTAGGAAACCCTGAATCCCCCCCACTTGGGCAGTTTCTCCCACGATCAAGGTTCGGAAACCCCAAATTCCCCGCACTTGGGCCGGTTTCTCCACTCGTCGAGACTCGAAAACTCTAAATTCCCCGCACTTGGGCCGATTTCTCTGCTCGTTGAGACTCGAAAACCCCGAATTCCCCGCACTTGGGCAGTTTCTCCCATGGTCGAGACTCGGAAACCCCGAATTCCCCGCACTTGGGCGGTTTCTTTTCTCGTCGAGACTCGAAAACCCTGAATTCCCCGCAGAGGGGCGGTTTCTCCCACGGTCGAGACTCGGAAATCCCGAAGTCCCCGCACTTGGGCGGTTTCTCCGCTTGTCGAGACTCGAAAACCCTGAATTCCCTGCACTTGGGTCAGTTTCTTTGCTCACCGAGACTCAAAAACCCTGAATTCCCCGCAGTTGGGCGGTTTCTCCCACGGTTGAGACTCGGAAACCCCGAATTCCCCGCACTTGGGCAGTTTCTCCGCTCGTCGAGCCTCGGAAACCCCGAATTCCCTGCACTTGGGTAGTTTCTCGCACGGTCAAGACTCAAAAACCCCGAATCCGCCGCACTTGCAGCGGTTTCTCCCATGGTCGAGACTAGGAAACCCGGAATCCCCCGCACTTGGGCTATTTCTCCCATGGTCGAGACTCGAAAACCCCGAATTACCCGCACTTGGGGAAGTTTCTCCCACGGTCGAGACTTGGAAACCCCGAATTCCACACACTTGGGCCAGTTTCTCTTGAACACAAGCCAAACTTGGGGTTTCTCGAATGCAAAGCCTTGGTTTGGTTTCTCCCGAACGCAAGGCAAACTTGGGGTTTCCCGAATGCAAACCCCGAATTTGCGACAATTGGGTAGTTTCTCCCACGGTCGAGACTCGGGAACCTCGAATTCCCCACACTTGGGCTCTTTCTCCCACGATCGAGACTCGAAAACTTTGAATTCCCCGCACTTGGGCGGTTTCTCCCACGGTCGAGACTCGGAAACCCGGAACCCCCCCCCACTTGGTCCAGTTTCTCCCATGGTCGAGACTAGGAAACCCCGAATCCACCCCACTTGGGTGGTTTCTCCCGCGGCCGAGACTAGGAAACCCTGAATTCCCCGCACTTCGGCAGTTTCCCTCGCGGTCGAGACTCAGAAACCCTGAATTCCCCGCACTGGGCCGGTTTCTTCCGCGGTCGAGACTCGGAAACCCTGAATTCCCGACACTCGGGCGGTTTCTCCTGTGATCGAGACTTGGAAACCCCGAATTCCCCGCACTTGGGTGGTTTCTCCCACAATCGAGACTAGGAAACCCCGAATTCCCCGCACTTGGGCGGTTTCTCCCACGGTCTAGACTCAGAAACCGAAAACTGCCCGCACTTGGGCCGGTTTCTCCCATGGTCGAGACTATGAAACTCCAAATCCCCCCGGCTTGGGTGGTTTCTCCCACGGTCGAGACTCGGAAACCCCGAATTCCCCACACTTGGGATGGTTTCTCCCACGATCGAGACTGGGAAACCTTGAATTCCCCACACTTGGGCGGCTTCTCCGCTCGTCGAGACTCGAAAACCGAGAATTCCCCACTCTTGGGCGGTTTCTCCGCTCGTCGAGACTTGGAAACCCCGAATTCCTCGCACTTGGGGGGTTTCTCCCACGGTCGAGACTCGGAAACCCTGAATTCCACACACTTGGGTGGTTTCTCCCACGGTCGAGACTTGGAAACCCAGAATTCTCCGCACTTGGGCCAGTTTCTCCCATGATCGAGACTAGGAAACCCCGAATCCCGCCCAATTGGGTGGTTTCTCCCATGTTCGAGTCTCGAAAACCCTGAATTCCCCGCACTTGGGCCGGTTTCTCCGCTCATCGAGACTCGGAAACCTTGAATTCCCCGCACTTGGGCCAATTTCTCCGCTTGTCGAGACTCAGAAACCCCGAATTCCCCGCACTTGGGAGGTTTCTCCAAAGGTCGAGACTCGAAAACCATGAATTCCCCACACTTGGGCGGTTTCTCCGCTCGTCAAGACTCAGAAACCCTGAATTGCCCGCACTTGGGCGGTTTCTCCCACGGTCAAGACTCAGAAACCCCGAATTCCCCACACTTGGGCGGTTTCTCCGCTCGTCAAGACTCGGAAACCCTGAATTCCCCGCACTTGGGCCGGTTTCTCCGCTCGCCGAGACTCGGAAACCCCAAATTCCCCGCACTTGGGCAAGTTCTCCCATGGTCGAGACTCGAAAACCTTGAATTCCCCGCCCTTGGGCAGTTTGTCCCCTCGTCGAGACTCGGAAACCCTGAATTCCCTGCACTTGGGTGGTTTCTCCCACGGTCGAGACTCGGAAACCCTGAATCTGCCACACTTGGGGCGGTTTCTCCCATGGTCGAGACTATGAAACCCCGAATCCCCCCCACTTGGGCGGTTTCTCCAACGATCGAGACTCGAAAACCCCGAATTGCCTGCACTTGGGGTAGTTTCTCCCATGGTCGAGACTTGGAAACCCCGAATTCCCTGCACTTGGGTCGGTTTATCCTGAACACAAGGAAAACTTGGGGTTTTTCAAATGCAAACCCTTAGTTCGGTTTCTCCCGAATGCAAGGTAAACTTGGGGTTTCCTAAATGCAAACCCCGAATTCCCCGCAGTTGGGCAGTTTCTCCCATGATCGAGACTCGAAAACCCTGAATTCCCTGCACTTGGGTGGTTTCTCCGATGGTCGAGACTCAGAAATCCCGAATTCCGCGCACTTGGGAGGTTTTTCCCATGGTCGAGACTCTGAAACCCCAAACCCCCCCCACTTGGTCTAGTTTCTCCCATGGTTGAGACTAGGAAACCCCGAATCCACCCTACTTGGGCGGTTTCTCCCGCGGTCGAGACTTGGAAACACCGAATTCCCCGCACTTGGGCGGTTTCTCCCACGGTCAAGACTCGAAAACCCTGAATTCCCCGCACTGGGGTGGTTTCTCTCACGGTTGAGACTCGAAAACCCTGAATTCCCCGCACTTGGGTGGTTTCTCCCCAGTCGAGATTTGAAAACCCCGAATTTCCCGCACTTGAGAGGTTTCTCCCATGGTCGAGACTCGAAAACCCTGAATTCCCCACACTCGGTCGGTTTCTCCTACAGTCGAGACTAGGAAACCCCAAATTCCCGGCACTTGGGCGATTTCTCCCATGGTCGAGACTTGGAAACCCTGAATTCCCCGCACCTAGGTCGGTTTCTCCCGAATGCAAGGAAAACTTGGGGTTTCTCGAATGTAAACTCTTGAGTTGGTTTCTCCCGAACGCAAGGCAAACCTGGGGTTTCACGAATACAAACCTTGAATTCCCCGCACTTGGTTGGTTTCTCCCACGATCGAGACTCGGAAACCCTGAATTCCCCGCACATGGGCGGTTTCTCCGATGGTGGAGATTTGGAAACCCTGAATTCCCCGTACCTGGGCCGATTTCTCCCAAATGCAAGGCAAACTTGGGGTTTCTCGAATGCAAATTCTTGGGTCAGTTTCTCCCGAACGCAAGGCAAACTTGGGGTTTCCCGAATGCAAACCCTGAATTCCCCTCTCTTGAGTCGTTTCTCCCACAGCCGAAACTAGGAAACCCCGAATTCCCTGCACTTGGGTGGTTTCTCCCACGGACGAGACTCGGAAACCCTGAATTCCCCACACTTGAGCAGTTTCTCCCATGGTCGAGACTTGGAAACCCCGAATCCGAAGCACTTGGGGCGGTTTCTCCCATGGTCGAGACTAGGAAACCCTGAATCCCCCGCACTTGGGCGGTTTCTCCCACGGTCGAGACTCGAAAACCCCGAATTCCCGCACTTGGGGCGATTTTTCCCACGATCGAGACTCGAAAACCCCGAATTCCCCACACTTGGGCCGGTTTCTCCCGAACACAAGGCAAACTTGGGGTTTCTCGAATGCAAACCCTTGGTTCGGTTTCTAACGAATGCAAGGCAAACTTGGGGTTTCCCGAATGCAAACCTTGAATTCCCTGTAGTTGGGTGATTTCTCGCACGGTCGAGACTCAGAAACCCGAAATTCCTTGCACTTGAGCGGTTTCTCCCACGGTCGAGACTCGAAAACCCCGAATTCCCCGCACTTGGGAGGTTTCTCCCATGGTTGAGACTCGGAAACCCCGAACCCCCCCCCCCCNTTGGGCAAGTTTCTCCCACGGTCGAGACTAGGAAACCTTGAATTCCCCACACTTGGGCAGTTTCTCCCACGGTCGAGACTCGGAAACCCCAAACTCCCTACACTGGGGTGGTTTCTTCCGCGGTCGAGACTCGAAAACCCCGAAATCCCCACACTCGGGCAGTTTCTCCTGCGGTCGAGACTTGCAAACCCCGAATTCCCCGAACTTGAGCGGCTTCTCCCACGATTGAGAGTAGGGAACCTTGAATTCCCTGCACTTGGGTGGTTTCTCCCACGGTCGAGACTCAAAAACTGAAAATTCCTGGCACTTGGGCCGGTTTATCCCATGGTCGAGACTAGGAAACCCCGAATCCCCCCCGCCTGGGCAGTTTCTCCAACGGTCGAGACTCGAAAACCCCGAATTCCCCGCACTTGGGACGGTTTCTCCCATGGTCGAGACTAGGAAACCTCGAATTCCCTGCACTTTTTCGGCTTCTTTGCTCGTCGAGACTCGAAAACCAAGAATTCCCCACTCTTATGCAGTTTCTCTGCTCGTCGAGACATGGAAACCCCGAATTCCTTGCACTTGGGTGGTTTCTCCCATGGTCAAGGCTCGAAAACCCCGAATTCCCCGCACTTGGGCCGGTTTCTCCGCTCGTCGAGGCTCGAAAACCCCGAATTCCTGGCACCTGGGCCGGTTTCTCCGCTCATTGAGACTTGGAAACCCTGAATTCCCTTCACTTGGGTGGTTTCTCCCATGGTCGAGACACGGAAACCCCGAACCCCCCTTCCACTTGGTCAAGTTTCTCCCACAGTCGAGACTAGGAAACCTCGAATCCACCCCACTCTAGCGGTTTCTCTAGCGGTCGAGACTAGGATACCCCGAATTCCCCACACTTGGGAAGTTTCTCCCACGGTCGAGACTCGGAAACCTCGAATTACCTACACTGGGGCGGTTTCTTCCGCGGTCGAGACTCGAAAACCCCGAAATCCTGACACTCGGGTGGTTTCTCCCTTGGTCGAGACTTGGAAACCCCGAATTCCCCACACTTGGGCGATTTCTCCCACGATCGAGACTAGGAAACCTTGAATTCCCTGCACTTGGGTAGTTTCTCCCACGGTCGAGACTCGAAAACCAAAAATTCCTGGCACTTGGGTCGGTTTCTCCCACGGTCGACACTAGGAAATCGTGAATCCCCCCCGCCTGGGTGGCTTCTCCCACGGTCGAGACTCGAAAACCCCGAATTCCCTGCACTTGGGATGGTTTCTCCCACGGTCGAGACTGGGAAACCCCGAATTCCCCGCACTTGTTTAGCTTCTCTGCTCGTCGAGACTCGAAAACCCAGAATTCCCCGCTCTTGGGCAGTTTCTCTGCTCATCGAGACTTGGAAACCTCAAATTCCTTGTACTTGGGTGGTTTCTCCCACGGTTGAGACTCGGAAACCCCGAATTCCTCGCACTTGGGGGGTTTCTCCCATGGTCGAGACTCGGAAACCCCGAATTCCCCACACTTGGGTGGTTTCTCCCATGGTCGAGACTTGGAAACCCTGAATTCTCCGCACTTGGGCCGTTTTCTCCCATGGTTGAGACTAGGAAACCCCGAACCCCGCCCACTTGGGCAGTTTCTCCCATGGTCAAGGCTCGGAAACCCCGAATTCCCTGCACTTGGGTCGGTTTCTCCGCTCGTCGAGACTCGGAAACCCCAAATTCCCCGCACCTGGGTTGGTTTCTCCACTCATCGAGACTTGGAAACCCCGAATTCCCTTCACTTGGGTGGTTTCTCCGACGGTCGAGACTCGGAAACCCCGAACCCCCCCCTCCCCACTTGGCCAAGTTTCTCCCAAGATTGAGACTAGGAAACCTCGAATCCACCCCACTTGGGCGGTTTCTCCTGCGGTCGAGACTAGGAAACCCCGAATTCCCCACACTTGGGAAGTTTCTCCCACGGTCGAGACTTGGAAACCCTGAATTCCCTACACTGGGGTGGTTTCTTCCGTGGTCGAGACTCGGAAACCCCAAAATCCCCACACTCGGGCGGTTTATCTTGCGGTCGAGACTTGGAAACCCCAAATTCCCCGCACTTGGGCAGTTTCTCCCACGATCAAGACTAGGAAACCCTGAATTCCCTACACTTCGGTGGTTTCTCCCACGGTCGAGACTCGGAAACCAAAACTTCTCGGCACTTGGGCCGGTTTCTCCCACGGTTGAGACTAGGAAACCCCGAATCCCCCCCGCCTGGGCGGTTTCTCCGACGGTCGAGACTCGAAAACTCTGAATTCCCCGCACTTGGGACGATTTTTCCCACGGTCGAGACTGGCAAACCTCAAATTCCCTGCACTTGTTCGACTTCTTCACTCGTCGAGACTGGAAAACCCAAAATTCCCCGCTCTTGGGCGGTTTCTCTGCTCGTCGAGACTTGGAAACCTCGAATTCCTTGCACTTGGGTGGTTTCTCCCATGGTCGAGACTCGGAAACCCTGAATTCCTCGCACTTGGGGGGTTTCTCCCATGGTCGAGACTCAGAAACCCCGAATTCCCCACACTTGGGTGGTTTCTCCCACGGGCAAGACTTGGAAACCCCGAATTCTCTGCAGTTGGTCCGGTTTCTCCCACGATTGAGACTAGGAAACCCCGAACCCCACCCACTTGGGCGCTTTCTCCCATGGTCAAGGCTCAGAAACCCCGAATTCCGCGCACTTGGGCCGGTTTCTCCGCTCGTCGAGACTCGGAAACCTCGAATTCCCTGCACTTGGGCCAGTTTCTCCGCTCATCGAGACTTGGAAACCTCGAATTCCCTTCACTTGGGTGGTTTCTCCCACGGTCGAGACTCAGAAACCTCGAATTCCCTGCACTTGGGCAGTTTCTCCGCTCGTCGAGACTCGAAAACCTCGAATTGCCCGCACTTAGGTGATTTCTCCAACGGTCGAGACTCGGAAACCCCGAATTCCCCGCACTTGGGTGGTTTCTCCGCTCGTCGAGACTCAGAAACCCCGAATTCCCCGCACTTGGGCCGATTTTTCTGCTCGTCGAGACTCAGAAACCCCAAATTCCCCGCACTTGGGTGGCTTCTCCCGCAGTCGAGACTCAGAAACCTTGAATTCCTGACACTTGGGTGGTTTCTCCGCTCATCGAGACTCGGAAACCCTGAATTCCCCACACTTGGGCAGTTTCTCCCATGGTCGAGACTCGAAAACCCCGAATCCTCCACACTTCGGGCGGTTTCTCCCACAGTTGAGACTATGAAACTGCGAATCCCCCCAACTTCGGCAGTTTCTCCAATGGTCGAGACTCGAAAACCCTGAATTCCCTGCACTTGGGGCGGTTTCTCCCACGGTCGAGACTTGGAAACCCTAAATTCCCTGCACTTGGGTGGTATCTCCCACGGTCGAGACTCGAAAACTCTGAATTCCTCGTACTTGGGCAGTTTCTCCCACGGTCGAGACTCGGAAACCCCGAACCCCCCCACTTGGTCTAGTTTCTCCCATGGTCGAGACTAGGAAACCCCGAATCCACCCAACTTTGGTGGTTTCTCCTGCGACCGAGACTAGGAAACCCCGAATTCCCCGCACTTGGGTGGTTTCTCCCGCGGTCGAGACTTAGAAACCCCCAATTCCCCGCACTGGGGTGGTTTCTTCCGCGGTCGAGACTCAGAAACCCTGAATTCTCGACACTCAGGCGGTTTCTCCCGTGGTCGAGACTTGGAAACCCAGAATTCCCCGCACTTGGGCGGTTTCTCCCATGATCGAGACTAGGAAACCCCGAATTCGCCGCACTTGGGCGGTTTCTCCCACGGTCGAGATTAGGAAACCCCGAATCCCCCCTGCTTTGGTGGTTTCTCCTACAGTCGAGACTCAGAAACCCCGAATTCCCTGCACTTGGGATGGTTTCTCCCACGGTCGAGACTGGGAAACCTTGAATTCCCCGCACTTGGGCGGCTTCTCTGCTCGTCGAGACTCGAAAACCAAGAATTCCTCGCTCTTGGGCGGTTTCTCAGCTCGTCAAGACTTGGAAACTCCGAATTCCTCACACTTGGGTGGTTTCTCCCACGGTCGAGACTCGAAAACCCCGAATTCCCCACACTTGGGTGGTTTCTCCCACGGTCGAGACTTGGAAACCCAGAATTCTCCGCACTTGGGTTGGTTTCTCCCACGATCGGGACTAGGAAACCCCGAATCCCGCCCAATTAGGCGATTTCTCCCACGATCGAGTCTCGGAAACCCCAAATTCCCCGCACTTGGGCCAGATTCTCCGCTCGTCGAGGGTCGGAAACCCCGAATTCCCTGCACTTGGGCCGGTTTCTTTGCTCATCGAGACTCGAAAACCCCGAATTCTCCGCACTTGGCGGTTTCTCCCACGGTCGAGACTCGGAAACCATGAATTTCCCGCACTTGGGCGGTTTCTCCGCTCGCCGAGACTCAGAAACCCCAAATTCCCCTCACTTGGGCGGTTTCTCCCACAGTCGAGACTCGAAAACCCCGAATTCCCCGCGCTTGGGCGGTTTCTCTACTCGTCAAGACTCAAAAACCCCGAATTCCCTGCACTTGGGTGGTTTCTCCCACGGTCGAGACTCAAAAACCCTGAATCTGTTGCACTTGGGGCAGTTTCTCCCACGGTCGAGACTATGAAACCCCAAATCCCCCCCACTTGGACGGTTTCTCCCACGGTCGAGACTCGAAAACCCCGAATTCCCTGCACTCGGGGCAGTTTCTCCCACGGTCGAGACTTGGAAACCCCGAATTCTCTGCACTTGTGGCGGTTTATCCCGAACACAAGGTAAACTTGGGGTTTTTTGAATTCAAACCCTTGGTTCGGTTTCTCCCGAACGCAAGGCAAACTTGGGGTTTCCCGAATGCAAACTCTGAATTCCCCGCAGTTGGGCAGTTTCTCCCACGGTCGAGACTCGGAAACCTTGAATTCCCCGCAGTTGGGTGGTTTCTCCGATGGTCGAGACTCGGAAACCCTGAATTCCTTGCACTTGGGCGGTTTCTCCCATGGTCGAGACTCCAAAACCTCGAACTCCCCCCCACTTGGTCTAGTTTCTCCCACGGTTGAGACTAGGAAACCCCGGATCCACCCCACTTGGGCGGGTTCTTCCGCGGTCGAGACTCGAAAACACCGAATTCCCCGCACTTGGGCGGTTTCTGCCACGGTCGAGACTCGGAAACCCCGAATTCCCCGCACTGGGGTGGTTTCTCTCGCGGTCGAGACTCGAAAACCCCGAATTCCCCACACTTGGGCGGTTTCTCCTCGATCGAGATTCGAAAACCCTGAATTTCCCGCACTTGAGAGGTTGCTCCCACGGTCGAGACTAGGAAACCCTGAATTCCCCACACTCAGCCGGTTTCTCCCACGGTCGAGACTAGGAAACCCCAAATTCCCTGCACTTGGGCGATTTCTCTGATGGTCGAGACTTGGAAAGCTCGAATTCCCCGCACCTGGGCCAGTTTCTCCCGAATGCAAGGCAAACTTGGGGTTTCTCGAATGTAAACTCTTGAGTTGGTTTCTCTTGAACGTAAGGCAAACCAGGGGTTTCACGAATACAAACCCTGAATTCCCCGCACTTGGGCAATTTCTCCCACGATCGAGACTCGAAAACCCCGAATTCCCCGCATATGGGTGGTTTCTCCCACGGTGGAGATTTGGAAACCCTGAATTCCCCGCACCTGGGCCGGTTTCTCCTGAACACAAGGCAAACTTGGGGTTTCTCGAATGCAAACTCTTGGGTCAGTTTCTCCCGAACGCAAAGCAAACTTGGGGTTTCTCGAATGCACACCCTGAATTCCCCTCACTTGGGTGGTTTCTCCCACGGTCGAGACTAGGAAACCCTGAATTCCCCGCACTTGGACGGTTTCTCCCACAGTCGAGTCTTGGAAACCCTGAATCCGAAGCACTTGGGGCGGTTTCTCCCATGGTCGAGACTAGGAAACCCTGAATCGCCCACACTTGGGCAGTTTCTCCCACAGTCGAGACTTGAAAACCCATAATTCCCCGCTCTTGGGGTGGTTTTTCCCACGGTCGAGACTTGAAAACCCTGAATTCTCGACACTTGGGCCTGTTTCTCCCGAACACAAGGCAAACTTGGGGTTTCTCGAATGCAAACCCTTGGTTTGGTTTCTAACGAACGCAAGGCAAACTTGGGGTTTCCTGAAAGAAAAATCTGAATTCCCTGCAGTTGGGCGGTTTCTCCCATGGTCGAGACTCGAAAACCCAGAATTCCCCGCACTTGGGCGGTTTCTCCCACGGTCGAGACTCGGAAACCCCGAATTCCCCGCACTTGGGAGGTTTCTCCCACGGTCGAGACTCGGAAACCCCAANACTTGGTCAAGTTTCTGCCACGGTCAAGACTAGGAAACCTCGAATCCACCCCACTTGGGCGGTTTCTCCCGCGATCGAGACTAGGAAACCCTGAATTCCCCATACTTGGGCAGTTTCTCTCACGGTCGAGACTCGAAAACCCCAAATTCCCTACACTAGGGCGGTTTCTTCCGCGGTCGAGACTCGGAAACCCCGAAATCCCCACACACGGGCAGTTTCTCCCGCGATCGAGACTTGGAAACCCCGAATACACCGCACTTGGGCGGTTTATCCCACGATCAAGACTAGGAAACCTAGAATTCCCTGCACTTGGGTGGTTTCTCCCACGGTCGAGACTCGAAAACCGAAAATTCCTGGCACTTGGGCCAGTTTCTCCCACGGTCGAGACTAGGAAACCCCAAATCCCCCCCACCTGGGCAGTTTCTCCCACGGTCGAGACTCGAAAACCCCGAATTCCCCATACTTGGGATGGTTTCTCCCACGGTCGAGACTAGGAAACCCCGAATTCCCTGCACTTGTTCGGCTTCTCTACTCGTCGAGACTCGAAAACCCATAACTCCCCGCACTTGGTCGGTTTCTCCGCTCGTCGAGTCTTGGAAACCCCGAATTCCTTGCACTTGGGTGGTTTCTCCCACGGTCGAGACTCAGAAACCCCAAATTCCTCGCACTTGGGGGGTTTCTCCCATGGTCGAGACTCGGAAACCCCGAATTCCCCACACTTGGGTGGTTTCTCCCATGGTCAAGACTTGGAAACCCCGAATTCTCCGCACTTGGGCTGGTTTCTCCGACGGTTGAGACTAGGAAACCCTGAACCCCGCTAACTTGGGTGGTTTCTCCCATGGTCAAGGCTCAGAAACCCTGAATTCCCCGCACTTGGGCTTGTTTCTCCACTCCTCAAGACTCGGAAACCCTGAATTCCCCGCACCTGGACCGGTTTCTCAGCTTATCAAGACTTAGAAACCCCGAATTCCCTTCACTTGGGTGGTTTCTCCCACGGTCGAGACTCGGAAACCCCGAACCCCCCCTCCCCCCCACTTGGTCAAGTTTCTCCCATGGTCGAGACTAGGAAACCTTGAATCCACCCCACTTAGGCGGTTTCTCCCGCGGTCAAGACTAGGAAACCCCGAATTCCCCACACTTGGGCAGTTTCTCCCTCGGTCAAGACTAGGAAACCCCGAATTCCCTACACTGGGGCGGTTTCTTCCGCGGTCAAGACTCGAAAACCCCAAAATCCCCACACTCGGACGGTTTCTCCGATGATTGAGACTAGGAAACCCCGAATTCACTGCACTTGGGTGGTCTCTCCCACGGTCGAGACTCGAAAACCAAAAATTCCTGACACTTGGGCTAGTTTCTCCCACGGTCGAGACTCAGAAACCCCAAATTCCCTACACTTGGGACGATTTCTCCCACGGTCGATACTAGGAAACCCCGAATTCCCCGCACTTGTTCGGCTTCTCCGCTCGTCGAGACTCGAAAACCCAGAATTCCCCACTCTTGGGCGGTTTCTCTGCTCTTCGATACTTGGAAACCCCAAATTCCTTGCACTAGGGTGGTTTCTCCCATGGTCGAGACTTAGAAACCCCGAATTCCCCACACTTGGGTGGTTTCTCCCACAGTTGAGACCTGGAAACCCTGAATTCTCCACACTTGGGCCGGTTTCTCCCATGTTTGAGACTAGGAAACCACGAACCCCGCCCACTTGGGCAGTTTCTCCCATGGTCAAGGCTCGGAAACCCCGAATTCCCCGCACTTGGGCTGGTTTCTCCGCTCGTCGAGACTCGGAAACCCCAAATTCCCCGCACCTGGGCCGGTTTCTCCACTCATCGAGACTTGGAAACCCCGAATTCCCTTCACTTGGGTGGTTTCTCCCATGGTCGAGACTCAGAAACCCCAAATTCCCTGCACTTGGGCGGTTTCTCTGCTCATCGAGACTAGAAAACCCTGAATTGCCCTCACTTGGGTGATTTCTCCCAAAGTCGAGACTCAAAAACCCTAAATTCCTCGCACTTGGGTGGTTTCTCTGCTCGTCGAGACTCGGAAACCCCGAATTCCCCGCACTTGGGTCGGTTTCTCCGCTCGTTGAGACTCGAAAACCCAAAATTCCCCGCACTTGGGTGGTTTCTCCCGCGGTCAAGACTCGAAAACCCTGAATTCTCGGCACTTGGGCGGTTTCTCCGCTCGTCGAGACCCGGAAACCCCAAATTCCCTGCACTTGGGCAGTTTCTCCCACGGTGAAGACTCAAAAACCCCAAATCCACCGCACCTGGGGCAGTTTCTCCCATGGTCGAGACTATGAAACCATGAATCCCCCCAACTTGGGCAGTTTCTCCCACAGTCAAGACTCGAAAACCCTGAATTCCCTGCACTTGGGGCGGTTTCTCCCACGGTCGAGACTTGGAAATTCCCCACACTTGGGATGGTTTCTCCTAAACAGAAGGAAAACTTGGGGTTTCTCGAATGCAAACCCTTGGTTCGGTTTCTCCCGAACGCAAGGCAAACTTGGGGTTTCCCGAATGCAAACCCCGAATTCCCCACAGTTGGGTGGTTTCTCCCACGGTCAAGACTCGGAAACCCTGAATTCCGTGCACTTTGGTGGTTTCTCCCATGGTCGAGACTCGGAAAAACCAAATTCCCCGCACTTGGGCGGTTTCTCCCACGGTCAAAACTCGGAAACCCCGAATCCCCCCCACTTGGGTGGTTTCTCCCACGGTTGAGACTTGGAAACCCCAAATTTGCCGCACTTGGGTCGGTTTCTCCCACGGTCGAGACTAGGAAACCCTGAATCCCCCCCTCTTGGGTGGTTTCTCCCATGGTCGAGACTTAGAAACCCCAAATTCCCCGCACTTGGGCTGGTTTCTACCACGGTCGAGACTTGGAAACCCCGAATTCCCCCCCACTTGGGCCGGTTTCTCTCGAACGCAAGGCAAACTTAGGGTTTCTTGAATGCAAACCCTTGGGTCAGTTTCTCCCGAACGCAAGGCAAACTTGGGGTTTTCTGAATGCAAACCATGAATTCCCCGCACTTGGGTGGTTTCTCCCATAGTCGAGACTAGGAAACCCTGAATTCCCTGCACTTGGGCGGTTTCTCCCATGATTGAGACTTGGAAACCTAGAATTCCCCGCACATGGGTCGATTTCTCCCACGGTCGAGACTAGGAAAACCCAAGTCCCCCCCGCTTGGGTGGTTTCTCCCATGGTCGAGAATGGGAAACCCCGAATTCCCCGCACTTGGGATGGTTTCTCCCACGGTCGAGACTGGGAAACCCTGAATTCCCCGCACTTGGGCGGCTTCTACGCTCGTAGAGAATCGAAAACCTAGAATTCGTCGCTCTTTGGCGGTTTCTCCGCTCGTCGAGACTTGGAAACCACAAATTCCTCGCACTTGGGTGGTTTCTCCCATGGTCGAGACTTGGAAACCCCAAATTTCTCGTACTTGGGCAGTTTCTCCCACGGTCGAGACTCAGAAACCCAGAATTCCCCACACTTGGGTGGTTTCTCCCACGGTCGAGACTTAGAAACCCTGAATTCTCTGCACTTGGGCCAGTTTCTCCCACGATCGAGACTAGGAAACCTCGAATCCCCCCCACCTGGGAGGTTTCTCCCACGGTCGAGGCTTGGAAACCCCGAATTCCCCACAGTTGGGTCGGTTTCTCTGCTCGTCGAGACTCGGAAACCTCGAATTCCTAGCACCTGGGTCGGTTTCTCCACTCATCAAGACTTGGAAACCCCGAATTCCCTTCACTTGGGTGGTTTTTCCCATTGTCGAGACTCAAAAACCCCGAATTCGCTGCACTTGGGAGGTTTCTCCGCTCTTCGAGACTTGAAAACTCCAAATTCCCCGCACTTGGGCGGTTTCTCCCATGGTAGAGACTCGAAAACCCCGAATTCCCCAGACTTGGGTGGTTTCTCCCACAGTCGAGACTTGGAAACCCTGAATTCTCCGCACTTGGGCCGGTTTCTCCCACGGTTGAGACTAGGAAACCCCGAACCCCGCCCACTTGGGCAGTTTCTCCCATGGTCGAGGCTCAGAAACCCCAAATTCCTCGAACTTGTGTCGATTTCTCCGCTCGTCGACATTCAGAAACCCCGAATTCCCCGCACCTGGGCTGGTTTCTCCGCTCATCGAGTGATCTAAAATTGAAGAAGACTTGAAAAACTTGAATAAATATTGCAAGTGAAATGTTATGTGTTTAAAGCAATCGAATCAATTTGCAACACACAGTTAAGGATTACTTATGTAGAAATACACATAGATAGCAGCATAAAAACATTGAACATCAGACATAAACACAACAACTTGATAAAGGAGTTCACCCCACTCCGGGCTACATCTCCTGGTCCAACTTCCAATGGATCATTATTATTAAATTTCTCAAGGTGCTCAAAAACATGCCTTACAATGCTCAAAATGACAAACTGACTGCTCCAATGGCTCCGCAGCGTCCGAAAACCCCTGTCTAGGCTCTTTCGACACCTGAAACGGTCAAAAAATGAAAACGATATGCCTCCTTGAAGCTCCTTCTCCAACTTTGTTGTCTCTGGTTCTACAAATTGTACCCTTGCTGCTTCAAACCTGGCACACACGCTCATTTAAGCGTAAAGAACCCAGTCCCGTGCATAACCGCGCACCGATACAAACCGTAGGACGGTTAAGGGCGCACCAGCCCCTAACCACCTAGGCACTTGGGCGCATGGCGCATGGAACGATAGGCTGGGCGCAAAAGTAGTTTAACCGTTGTAACTCCCGGGTGGTTAACCATCGGTCAAGCCATACGCATTAACCAAAGGTTATAACATTCCCGCGCACATGTTTTAAATGGAAACATATATATATATATATATATATATATATATATATATATATGTATGTATTGCAATGTAATACATTGCAATACATTACAATGTAATATTATATCGCGCGCGCCAAAAGTTTGGGTTTAACATATGCAGTCGTATGTACAATGATGTGTCCACGGGTCGGGGCTTAGCCCCGACCCGCCCCCCTTTCCAACTATTACAACATTGCAATTCAAATATATGTGCGTTGGATTATGTAACAAGGAACAAGGGTCGACACCATGGTTAGCGCAATTGGTAAAGTCATATGTTGTGGTGGGAGGTCCGGGGGTCGAACCCTGTGGCCTCCATTAGTTTTACATAGCCATTATAAGCCAACCAACGAGGGACACATGGTGCCCAAGCATTGGGCCACGTGTCCTCATACCATTCGCCGCCAATAAGAAATGTGTCAACATCCGATTGGACAACCATCAACCAATAAAAATGTGCCACATCTTCCACCTGCCACATCATCATGATGGTACGACCCTCCACGTGGTTGTATGGACTGTACGGACAGGTACAGTCAGCATCCCAAATTTTTGCGGACAGATCGCGATATCTCCTCCATACGAACTCCGTTTGCGAAAGTAAATAGACCGCCAGAATCAGGAAGACGAGACGGACGCAATGGCATTGTTTTTGTCGCATTCCGAGCACTTTGAAAATTGAGCAAATTTTGATCCCCTGATCATCGAGACTTGGAAACCCCGAATTCCCATCACTTGGGTGGTTTCTCCCACGGTCGAGACTCGGAAAACTGGAATTCTCTGCACTTGCGCGGTTTCTCCACTGGTCGAGACTCGAAAACCCCGAATTGCCCACACTTGGGCGATTTCTCCCACGGTCGAGACTCAGAAACCTCGAATTCCCCGCACTTGGGTGGCTTCTCTGCTCGTCGAGACTCGGAAACCCCGAATTCCCCACACTTGGGCCGGTTTCTCCGCTCGCCGAGACTCGGAAACCCCAAATTCCCAGCACTTGGGTGGTTTCTCCCATGTTCGAGACTCGAAAACCCTGAATTCATCGCACTTGGGCGGTTTCTCCGCTCATCGAGACTCGGAAACCCCAAATTCCCCGCACTTGGGTGGTTTCTCCCACGGTCAAGACACAAAAACCCCGAATCCACCGCACTTGGGGCGGTTTCTCCCACAGTCGAGACTATGAAACCGCGAATCCCCCCCACTTGGGCAGTTTCTCCCACGGTCGAGACTCGAAAACCCTGAATTCCCCGCACGTGGGGCGGTTTCTCCCACGGTCGAGACTTGGAAACCCTTAATTCCCCGCACTTGGGCCAGTTTCTGCTAAACACAAGGAAAACTTGGGGTTTCTTGAATCCAAACCCTTGGTTCGGTTTCTCCCGAATGCAAGGGAAACTTGGGGTTTCCCGAATGCAAACCTCGAATTCCCCGCACTTGGGCGGTTTCTCCCACAATCAAGACTAGGAAACCTCGAATTCCCTGCACTTGGGTGGTTTCTCCCATGGTCGAGACTCGAAAACCGAAAATTCTCGACACTTGGGCCGGTTTCTCCCACGGTTGAGACTAGGAAACCCCGAATCCCCCCCGCCTGGGTGGTTTCTCCCATGGTCGAGACTCGGAAACCCCGAATTCCCCGCACTTGGGTTGGTTTCTCCCACGGTCGAGACTAGGAAGCCCCGAATTCCCTGCACTTGTTCGGCTTCTCCGCTTGTCGAGACTCGAAAACCCAAAATTCCCCGCTCTTGGGCGGTTTCTCCGCTCGTCGAGACTTGGAAACCCTGAATTCCTTGCACTTGGGGGGTTTCTCCCACGGTCGATACTCGGAAACCCCGAATTCCTCGCACTTGGGGGGTTTCTCCGATGGTCGAGGCTCGAAAATCCTGAAT